>CM021737.1:18344970-18651631 GCA_011075105.1 Heteronetta atricapilla | reverse complement strand
GAGGAGGAGGAGGACGAGGACGAGGAGGAGGAGGAGGAGGAGGAGGAGGAGGAGGAGGAAGGCGGCGGCGGCGGCTGCTCCGGCATGAGCGCGGCTTTCCAGCCCTCGCTGATGATGATGCAGCGCCCGCTGGGGAGCAGCACGGCCTTCAGCATCGACTCGCTCATCGGCAGCCCCCCGCCGCCAGCCCCCGGGCACTTCGTCTACACCGGCTACCCCATGTTCGTGCCCTACCGGCCCGTCGTGCTGCCCCCGCCGCCGCCGCCGCCCCCCGCGCTGCCGCAGGGCGCCCTGCAGCCGCCGCTGCCCCCCGCGCACCCGCACCACCACCAGCTGCCCAGCCTGCCCTCCGGCTTCTGCTCCGGCCTGGCGCAGGGCATGGCCCTCACCTCCACCCTGATGGCCACGCTGCCCGGAGCCTTCTCCGCCTCCCCGCAGCACCAGGAGGCCGCCAGGAAGTTCGCGCCCCCGGGCAACTTCGACAAAGCCGACGGGCTGCCCCCCGACGGCGGCGGCGACGACGGCAAAGCCTTCCTGGGCAAGGACGGGGGCGCCCTGCTGCCCTTCCCGGCCGCCGACGCCGTCCAGGCTTCCCTCGGTGAGTGGGGGGGTCCCGAGGGGAGCAGCCGCACGCCTCGACGGGGCGGACGGCGCCCGGCTGGGGGGCAAGGGGCGGCGGGGTCCCCAGCTCCCAGCCCCGGGGGTCCCCAGCCGACAGCCCCTGGCCCCGAGGGTCCACAGCTCCCAGTCCCGGGAGCCCCCATCCTGCATCCCCCAACCCCAAGGGTTCCCATCCCGCAGCACCAGGGGTCCCCAGCCTGTGTCCCCAGGGGTCCCCATCCCGGATCCCCCTCCCCACCCCCATTTCCCCCCTCCAGGCGAAGGGCCGAGGTCCTGGGGCGTGGGATGGAAGGGGCCAGACGCTGACCGAGGTCCTCTGCTTCGCTTCCAGCCGGGGCTCTGCGGGGCCAGGGGAAGGAGGACCCCAAGGGGGAGGACGACGCGAAGGGCAAGGAGGAAAGTTTCTCCATGGACAGCGACCTAGACTACAGCTCCGACGACAACATCCCCGGCCAGGCGGCTCACAAGGAAGAGGACTCTGGCAACGCGCTGGAGGAGAACCCCCAGAACGCCAACAACTCCAACAATACCACGTCCACCGGCAAAAACCGGAGGAGGCGAACGGCCTTCACCAGCGAGCAGCTGCTGGAGCTGGAGAAGGAGTTTCACTGCAAAAAGTACCTGTCCCTGACGGAGAGGTCCCAGATCGCGCACGCCCTCAAACTCAGCGAGGTGCAGGTGAAAATCTGGTTCCAGAACAGGAGGGCCAAATGGAAACGGGTCAAGGCGGGCAACGCCAACTCCAAGACGGGGGAGCCGTCCCGAAACCCTAAGATCGTGGTGCCCATCCCGGTGCACGTCAGCAGGTTTGCCATCAGGAGTCAGCACCAGCAGCTGGAGCAAGCCCGACCCTGATCTGCCCCTGCCCTCAGAGCCATGGGGTTCGGAGGAAAAGTTTCCCAGCCGGGGTTTGACAGCGACCCAGCTGAAAAGAAAAGAGAAGAGGAAAAAAAAAAAAAAAAAAAAACAGAAGCAAAACCCGAGCCCCCGACGACAGCAAAACCCCTCCGCGAGCTCGCAGCGAACCCCAGCCTCGAGCGAACTTTGCAGCGAAACTTTCCACGTCCTGAGAGCCCGCGAAGGGAAGAGGCTTTGAAACTGATTTTTTTGTTTGTTTGTTTGGGAAGCGGGAATACCAAACCCTGGGAGAGACGCGCAGATATTTATTATTACCGTGCCCCACTTTGTACATACCCGGTCGTGCTGCCTCGGCTGCGGCGGCGCGGCTGCGACGGGACCGGGCGAGCAGAGCCCTGCCGCCGCCGCCGGATCCAGCCGAAATGTGCCCGTGCCCCCCTCGCCGGCAGAGCCCCCCCAGCGACAGCCGCAGCGCACACGTAGCCAGCTTTGGGGTTTTGTTTCTTAGCGGTGCGAAAGGTAAAAAAAAAAAAAAAAAGGGAAGAGAGCGAAACGAAACGAAGCCGAGGGGTTGGTTCCATGCCTTTTCTGTTGTTTTGTTTTACTTCGGATGGCTGAGGGACAGGCACCGGGTGACGGGTTTTTAAATATATTTTTTGCCTGGCTTTCTGTCGATTTGGTTTGCCGATTCTACCGAGCCGTGTTTAAAACAGAGAGAGAAAGAGAGGAGGGGGGAAAGGAAGAAGGAAAAAAAAAAAAGCACGATCTTCTCTGTTGTGTTTAATTTATTTCAATGTAGCTTATTTCCTTATAAGTTATGAAATTTAAAAAGCAAACTCAGTCTTGTGAATAAAAACCAACAAAGAGACAAAAAGACAAAAAAAAAAAACAAAACCACCACCAAGCCCTCCGCTTCCCCCGCCGGCCCGGTCCCGAATTTGGCGTTGCTCTGATTTTTTCCTCGCTGCGGCCGCCGCAAACGGATGGGGTCGAGGGGAGGGGGCCGGGGCTGGGGGGGGACCCCCCGCTGCCTGTTTTGCTCAATTTTGCGACTTTTTGGCCCCGCTTCCAGCAGCCGTCGGGGCCAGGCAGGGATGGAGGAAGGGGGGAAAAAATAAAAAGCTTGGATTTGCTTTAAAATGGTAAAAGTGAACAGGGAGCAGGGCAGGGAGAGTGGGGGTAGCCTGGGGGGGACTCGGTGAGCCGATCCGATGGGGGGGCAGCAGTGCTCGGTGCCGATACTGACATCATTTAGCTCAGTTGCGCTTTTTAATTTTTTTTTTTTCCCCTTTTTAATTTTTTTTTTCCTCTTTGGGGGCCCAAAACAGGACAGCCACCGCGGACGTGCGGGGCCGTGGGCGCTGGCGGCAGGTCCAGCCCTTCAGCATCCCCCTGCCTGCTCCTCCGGCTTTATTTCTCCTCATTACCATTATAATTTATTATTACTAATTGCGGCTTTCCTTTCCGTGCGGGTGCAAGCGGCGGGGACACGCGTGGGGCAGTGCTCTTCGTGGGTATTTTTTTTTTTATACCATTTTTTCCCTTTCAATTTATTTCGTTTTATTATTATTATTATATATTTTTTTCTTTCTGGGGCCAGCTCGGGCCAGCCACAGCCCAACACTACCCCCGCCCCCGGGTGCAGGGGGGGCATTTAGGGAGCAGCAGCTGCTCCTCACCCCCGTGTGCCCCCCCAGGGGCCGGGGGAAGCCCCGCAGCCCTTGCTAGCAAAGCTGGCACCTGCCCCAGGCGCGGGGAAGTTGTCTGCTCCGCGGGCTGGGGTCCCCTCGCCCCCCAGCAGCGGGCCTGGGGGGAGCCCCGGGCCGGGGCCGGAGGAGAAGAAGGAGATAAACAAGCGAGGGGGTTGATAGCTGTCATCATCACCATCATCATGGCTTTCATTTGGCTGCCTAATGAGTCAGATCACAGGCAGAGAGAAAAATTGTCAATCGCCCAGGCTCTAATGAATTTTTTTGCAAATTGTAATCAAGCCAGGCCGTCTCAGCTCGCTGATTAATGAGACCCAGGAGGCCCGGCCAGCACCTCAGCTTTTTATTCCATCCCGTCCTCCCTGCACTAAATTAACAGCAACTTGTCTGAGCTTCAAATTAACTCCCAATGATTAATTCTGATGGGGGGGTCTGAAGAATAGCTCGTCCTAATAGGCACTGGCCTCTGATGCTGTTTGAAATTAATACACTTCCCCTTTGGCTGCCGGCTTTAATCCAAGGTTGGGTTTTGACATCACTATATTTGTTGTTACAATAAATTCCTCTTACATCTGCAGATCAAATAATTGCGCTGCTCGGGGAGCGCGGCAGGAACACCGGCCTGCTCCGAGCAGCCCCGGCTTGGAGGGGGGAAAAAGCCCCCCCAAAGCCCCCTGGGAGCACCCCCTAACATCACCCCACACATTGCCCCATAGGGCAATGCCTTTTGGTGGTCAGCAGCGGGACGCAGCTGCAGGAGGGACGCCCTCTCCAGCAGCTCTCCCCCTCACTCTTAACTAAGACATCACTGCTTTTAAATGCCCCCTGCCCCAAAATATCCTCCCCAAGCCCCCCACCAGGCGGGGAGCCGGGCCGGGCACATCGGGGCCGCCCTGGGGGGGGCACAGCTGCTCCCTGGGAAGGGGAAGGGGGGCACCCACCGCCGCCTTCCGTCTTGTTTCTGTTTGTGTTGACTTAATTGGTTTAATTATTTCAGCTGGGACCGGGCGAGGTGAGGCTTTGTGCCTTTTACCTGCCCCTCCGGCCCCTGGGGGACAAGAGCTGACCCCGCTGGCAACAGGAGCCCCTTTGGGGGAGATCCCCAGGAGGGGGGCTGAGCCTGGTGGGGCAGAGAGGTGGGAAAGGGGGCCCAGAGAGGTGGGAAAGGGGGTCAAGGGAGATGTGCAAGGGAGCCTACTGGGAACCGAGTGCCCCAAGGACCGAGCATCTCCCCCATCCCCAAATGTGTGGCACCCATGGGAGACCCCATCCCGGGATGGCTGGCATCTGGGGGTGTCACCTCCTCCGGGAGGGCCAGGGCACAGCGAGGGGTCCCCCCACGTTTCCACGGGGCCGTATCCATCTTCATCTGCGTCCCCTTCTGCCGCGGCGGCGAGAGCGATGAGGCCGGCAAGCGGGCGTGAATGCAAATCGCGCCGCCGCCGTCATAAAGCACCCGGCACCCTGACACACAAAAGCAACACCATATGCATGAAGACAACCTGTATGAATTATAAATTGCATCATAAAAATTGATTGCCTGCCCCAACCCTTCGGAAACCCTGCAGGGGGGCTCTCCCCATCCAGGGGCAAATCCCCCCCGTGGCACAGAGGGAGGGGACCCGCTGCTGGGCTGCCCAAAGCCCCCCGGGGGTGCCGGGTCCCTTCCTGTCCCCCCCCCGGCCGCCACGGGCCGCCCCTCGCTTGCTCTTTTCTCCCTCCCGCTATGCCCAGCCCATAGAGAGCCTTAATCTATTTATTTCAAGCCACTTCATCCTCTCTCACGCTTTTGTCCCGGCCCCAGCCTCTGGCTTTGTGGCAGGACCGCTGAGGTTTTAAAAGCCCCTTCCCCTATAGTTTGAGGTCTCCTTGCCTGCCTGAATTACAATGGATAAAACAGGATTACACTGACCTGATCCTATTAAACCCGCCAATCGATCTGTGCCGCCCTCCCTCCGGCTCTGCAAACTTACTCACAAAACTTTCCCTGGCCGGGGCTCAGCCCGGGCGTGCAGAAGCAAAAGGGCTGCGTCTGCTCTCGGGCCTGCTGGAGGAAGGCGAGATGGAGGCTTTGGGGGGGATGGAGGCTTTGGGGGGGATGGAGGCTTTTTTTTTTGGAGCCACGTGTTTTTTAACACGCTGCTTTCCAGCACCCAGTGAGAAGCTCATCATTTTCCCCATCCCGTGGGGTGCCCCAGCTGAAAATACAGGAGGAAATCCAAATAAATATCATAGAAAGGGGCAATTTAGCTGCAAGCAGCTCCCTGAGCATCTGCCTGCTGATGCGCTGCTTCCCTTCGCACACAGGGGACCGGGTAACTGGCACGGGCAGGTTGAATCTGGGGGGGTCCTTCCTCTCCCGACCCCGTCATAGAGGAAAAAGCCATCAGGAGAGGAGCTCCCGCCTGCACCAGGCAGCCCTGGCTTAATGACATCTCCTCGTCAGCGGGAGTAGGGACGAAATCCGCGGCGCCGCGTTATTCCCTGCCAGCAGACGGCTGCTCGGCATCACCCCGGTGCCTGGGCACGCCGCCCTCTGCACAGGAACGGGGCCGGGGATTAATCCCCAGTGTCCCTGGGGACAATAGCGGCGAGGCAGGGGGCTCGTCGAGGAATGGCAGTAAAATAGGGGGTGTTTGCGCCGACCCGCGAGGACGGCTGGGTGAGCAACAAGGGGCCTGAATTAGCGGCGAGGGGCCTATCGCCGGCACCAGGGGGGCAACTTTAATGCCCCAATCCTATTAATTAACACAGACAAAGACAAAGCAGGAGATTCCCATTTATAATTTTCTAGGAGCATGTCACCGACAGTGAGGAACTCGAACTTGTAGGGTGAAAAAGCATTTCTGTGTGCCCAGCTGCTGACCGAGCCACCTTGAGGTCCCCCCGATACCCCGAAACTGTCCTCCCGAAAAGGGGCATCATCAGGGGCTATTTTTTAAAAGGTAACAAAACCTGTTGTGCTGGGAAACGGGGGTGAAAAAAAACTGCATCTGCCCAAGCTTAAAGAGAAACCCTTGCTGTTTTCCTTCTGCCTGTGGTCCTGTGAGGGACGGCTGTCCCTGCCGAGGAAGCATCCGAGCTGCTGACCGACAAGGAAAGCCCGCGCACAGTCCCCAAAGGCTCTGAGAGCTGTCGGTCTGCCTTGCTGGCATTGCCAGAACAGCCAAAAGGAGCTACGGGATGGATGTACGGGATAAAAGTAATAGTGTTTCACTAGCCAAAGCCAAGCAGCTGGCTTCTTCAGGCAACATCTTGTTCCCCAGCATTCCCCCGTGAGCATCCACGGAGCATCCCTCATCCCTTCCACCCAGACCCTGGGACCCCTGTGCCCATGGGGCTCATCCTGCAAGGACAGCACAGACCTCCCAAAAAACAGCACCACTTGTGGAGGTAGCACCGAGCCCCGAACACTTACAAATAGCCCGTTCCTTGCTGAGAAGCCACTTGGGCTTTTATGAACGTCGTTATGTCCGCAGCCTAATCGTGTCTATCAAAAACGCTGCCTTTCTGAATTAGGGTCATGGTCATTCTTAAGACACACATCTGTATTTTTTTTTTTTTTTTTAAGCAGATGCTCGGCTCCGAAGCCCACAACTGCTATTTCTCCCCCTCCCCAATTATTTTCATATTTCAACATTTCCAAAGCGGCAATAACTTCCCGCGAAAGAAGGGTAATAGGAAGGCTCTCTAAGAGAAATTGTTAATTTGGGATTTATAAAGGACTTTCCTTAATGAATAATAGTTGAGATCGATCTGTCTTCCTGCCTCATTCTGCAAAGTAACATTTGTAAAGTAAGGTGATCCCAATTACTCCCTCTAATAACTGTCTCCATTCGGCAAGAGATTTCAGAGAGGCGCCGAAGGAAGCCTCTGCTCCCGCGGTGCTGCCGCGTCCATCGGGGCTCCCCAGCCCTGCCGGCACCATGACCCCCTTGTCCCAGCTCCAAAACCCCCTGGGGGTGCCCGTGCCCCCCAAGAGGGGCGGCTGCAGACCCTCTCTGTACCCTTGGTTGTGTTTTGGGAGCAAAATTCACTCCCCTCATGGAGGAAGAAATCACCCAATTATTGTCCCTAAGAGCCTTCGTGGGGAGAAAAACGGGTGCTAAAGGGCGCTTTAATTAACGGGAGAAAAGCCGGGCGAGAATCAATGCTGGCAGCTCAACCCAGGCAGATTCAAATCAGAAGCAAAGCTTTTTTTCCCTGCTTTTTGCTTAAAATATGGAGGGCCATTAAAGATCAGAGCCAACCAGCAAGGCAGGGGGTTCCCCACCCTAGGGGTCTGCAGCTCAGGGCCCACTGCCTTTCGGGGAGGGATGCTTGAGCCAGATGTGGGGCTTGCCACGGCAAGTGCCTCCTCTGGCAGGTTTGCCATTTTTCCCCTTTCTTCCCCTCTCTTGGTGCCGCCACAACCACGCGTCCTCACCCTGCACCAGGGGCTGGGGGCTGGAGGGACAGGAGCTGGGGATGGGCTGGGTGGGCGTGGAGGTGGAAGGGACCTTTGAGCCCTTTTCAGCATTGAAAAAGCCACTTTGCTAACATGTCCTGCTTCAACGGCTCACCCGGGAGAGGGGCTGGCACCCATGGGCCCATTTCTCCTTGTCCTGGGCAAGAGATGCCACGTCAGCCCAAGGATGCTGCAGCAAACCCAAGGGATGCTGATGCCATGTTCCTGGCATTAATTCCAGGGGAAAAGAAAAAATTCCAGCAAATATAATAAATAAATAAATAAATTAAATACATTAATAAATAAACAAACTCTTTTATGTTGTCTCTATGCTCCCAGAAGAAACTAAGAAGCACGAGTTATATCAACCCTGCTTTAGGTCACCTTCAAGAAGAGGGGACCCACAGACTGTGCCGTCTTGGTGCTGTCCCTGCCTCAAGGAGGATTTGGGATGTTCCCTGAGTGCCCTGAGGGCAGAGTGTGTCTCTTTTCTTTCCTTGTCTGCAGGCAGCAGGCTGGGAAGCCACATGGTGAAGCCCCGGCACCGGGCACCTCGCCGCCCTGCTGCCTGCGCTGGCCCTGCGGCTGCGGAGGCTTTGCCAGCTCCGAGCGCTGGAAAGGGCAAAACCCTGTCATATTTGTTCACCTGGCATGAACCTCGGCGTGGCAGCCAGTAAATAAATTGGAACCATCTCCAGACCTGATTAGCTTGCTAATTAAGCTCGGTTACAGGGAGATCTGCAGTCAATCAGCCTGGCCGTGAGCAGTCGGACACGCGGAGCAGGAGCAGCAGACGTGTCTCTGCTCTGGGAGGGGGCAGCTCATGGAGGGAGGTGGCACCAAAATCCCCCTTTTTCGGCACTGCTCAGAGCTGGGGGTCTGTTCCAGAGCCTTTGCAGCCCCCGGGCTCCTGCCCCGTGATGTGTGGGGGGATTGCACTGCAATGCTTTGGCCCCAGGGCTGCTGGCACCACGCTCCCCTTCTGGTCCACAAACTGAGAAACTGCAAAATGCCTCCCAAAAGGGCCTGTTTGGGATGCAAAATCTCAAAGAGGGCCCTTTTGGGAGGATAAACACAGGGCTCTGGGGTGATTTTGTTGGCCAGGCCTGGCTGTTTCCCCCTTTTCCTGTGGATCTGCTTACCTGCTGCTTGCCAGCTCGCTCCTGTTCCCTCCCGCACCCCGCCAACATTTTGGGGACCCAGGACCTGTCTCCAGACCCAGTGTCCCCCCGCTGTCAGCAGAGCAGGAGGCGGCATTTTGGTGATCAAGGGCCCCTCTCCCCCTCCAGCCGCAGCTGCCGGTGGGCAGTGGGTGCTGGGTTTTCTCTCTGCCACCTCCTCCCGCCGGCTCTGGCAACTCGCAGCCATTCGGGCTCCCAGCCCGTTTCATCAGATGAAAGTACCCGGCCTTCCAGTCCCGCTCATCCTCAGAAATGTGAACCGTGTCCCCATGCCAAAACAACAACAAATGGTTATTTTCCGCTATGAAGGTGATCAGGAGGTACTCTGCTGGTGGAACAACAAGCAGCCCCGCAGGTGGGCAGTCCTGGTGCTGAGCCGTTTCCTAAAGGCAAGTCGCAGTCCCTGGGAGCTCAACATTAATTCCCCAAGCACAGGAACAACCCGGCAGAGGGTTTTACAGCTCCTCATCCCCCCATAGCTCCTGCACACCAGGCCTTTTCCTTGCTTTAGCCCCTCTCGTCCTCTCTTTGGCAAAGGCAAGGAGCCTCCCTGGCTTAGAAACAAACAGGTCTGGCAATGGAGAGGTTGGTCAGGGCAGTATGCAAATAAATAAGTGCTAATTGCTGGCGGTGGCACCGCGTGTCAAGTGCAGTTATTGCGGCCACATTTATTGGCCAATTAAGGGCTTTACTGGACATTAGGCAAGATAAATTACTGCCTGGTGGGTTTCCCAGTCCTGGCGTGGAGGGAAAGGGGTTTGTGGTTTTCCTGCTGCACATTTGGTGGTTTCACCGGGACAAAATGCATTTCCCTTCCTAGGAACCCATGCAGTCCCCAGAGTCCTACTCGGGTGGGAATTGTGGGGAGGAATCCCTCATCAGGGCGACCCCACACCACTTACTGAGCCTCCTGCCTCTGAGCAGCCACAGAAATGAGGGAGAGAAGGGAAGGGGGATGAACTCGGCCACAGGTGATGCTGTGCTCAGGAACTCTTTGTGCTGGACATGCTGCTCCCAGCCCAAATGTTGGCAGGGTTTCCAAGGCCAGGGAACAAACAGCAGCACTGGCCACCACATCCAGCCTCTGCTGCCTGGTCTTTGGGCTGGGGAACACATAGCAAAGGCACCATAAAATCTTATTTTACGCCCTTCCCCAGCACTGGTTTTGGCCACAGGCCGAGGAAACGCCCCAGTGGGGGTGGATGTGTCTCTTTGAGGATCCACTCCTGGAGGCTCCTCTCACCTGAGTTTTCATGAAGTGTAAAATGTTTGCTTACTCAAACTGCCAGGTTTGACTGAGGTTGGGCCTTTCCTGGAAATCAAAGCTGGAGGCAGATCGTTCTGCCCCCTTCTGCCATTCGTCTCGTCTTCATGCTCCCTCTGCACCAGTTTGGATAGCTGTTAAGGAAAGAGTAAGGAACAGGAAAAATGCCAAGGGAATGATTTTTCAATGAAATGAATGCACACAGTACCTATGGAACAACACTTCTGGGCTCTGGAGCAGATTTCTTCAATGACTGCTCCCAGGCTCCATCAGAGCTAATCCTTGGTAGGCAAGGGTGGGGAGACACAGCAAGGCCTCATGGCAGAGCCGCCACAAGGTCTCCACAGTAATTACTGCTTTGTTCTTAAATATATATATATATATACACACATATATATGTATACAAAAAAAATATATATATATGTATATATATATACACATATATATATAAAAGTGTGTGTGGGTCCCCTCTACTTCTATTACGGGAGGCAATAGTTTTCCTTCAACATCTCTCTCCGACCTCTGTTGCCTTCCAGTAGAATATTTTTCTTTTCTTCCACGGCATCTGCGAATGCCACCAGCTGAGAGCGTTGCAGGGGCACACGGGGGTGGGATTGGGCTAGGTGGGGAATGAGGGAATGAAAGACAGCCTCAAAGCTGCTCAGGCATCCCTAGCACCGGGATCTTCCAAAAGAATTCAGACCTTAGGAGGGTTGTTGCAGAGAGTAGCCAGCCACGCTCACGGCAAAATAGCAGCTACAGCCCTTTAGGGGGGCAATGGAGGGGAGGGCTGACGATCCCAGGGTAAGCGCTACTGCAGCCTTACACCTAGGGGGAATCCAAAGCAAGCTCTCATGATCGAAGTTCCCATTTCAAATCCGGAAGGGCAGAAGAGAAGGCACCCACCTCCTGCTTTGGTGGTGGTTTGACACACTACAGGGTTAAACATGGTGGGAAAACCTTGTTAGAACAAAGCTTGTGCGACAAAACAGCGATGTAGCCCCAATACACAGTTAGAAAAAGAAAGAAAAAAAGAAATCCACAAGCAGTCCTGCAGTTTTTCATCCCCCATGCTGCTGGCACAGCCTCCCTGGAGCACTCTGAGAACTGGAGAGAAGGAAAGAGAAAACCTCCCCAAGCCCCAAACAAGTCCCCGACAGACGGGCTACACAACTGGCGACTCCTCGCAAGTACCAGCGGACATAAAACATACAGCCACGGGCACTGGTTTTTTGTCCTTGTCACAGCTCTACTCATGGCCGAACATCCCCAAATTTCTCCAGATTTTATAAGGTGGGAGAAGCACAGGTGGCCTAACTGGAGCACTGGCTGTCTTGTTTCATGGTGCCCATGTGGACCTTAAAGTCCTCCATTTCTTTCTTCACCCTGAGCATGCTAAGCCACTTTCCTTTTTTTTTTTTTTTTTTCCTATTAATAGCATTTTTTAATACTGAATTTTATGTTATTCTCTACTAACCTTGATGTTACGTGACCAAAATGCCACTCAACTCCTGCCTTAGGTGGGTTTCCCATCTCCCCGGTGCTGCCAACCATTGCCAGCCGTCCGAGACCCTCTGATCCCCCCGGCCCTGCCCTGGTTCCCACCTCCCAGCCTTCTGCCCGATGTTTTGTCCTCTCCTCGGGCCTTCTTCCATTCATTTCTTCTCATGGCGTACCAGGGCACAGATCCTTAACAGCATAAATAAATGTCAACTGGGTGCCCTTTGTTCGGTGCTTTAAATGACTGGTTCGGAGGAGCCTAATGGAGAGCCATGATTTTCCTTCAAAGAAGTGATTAGACCATACCATACCATGACCTTAAAGATGTTTTATTATTCTTATTTTAAATGATCATTTCAACCAATTTAGCAGATACAGATGTAACCGTTACTGGCCTAATTCCTTGGATCTCCTCCAGAGACTCTTAAAGCCTAGGTGCAACATTTACTACTCTCCCTTCCTCTGGGAGAATAACTGTTTTTAATGAAAGCTCGCGTATTTTTGCTGGGAGATCTGTCATTTAGTTCATAAGCACTTTCAGAACTCTTAGATATACACCATTACAGCCTGGTGACTTATTGCTTTTTAATTTATCAATTTGCACCATTACCAGCTCTTCTGACATCCCAGGTCTCGGGTAATACTTCATCTTTATTACTGGCAAAGAGTGACAGGATCTCATCGTTAATACTGCGAGGATGTAGGGCCGGGGCAGGTATCTCTCAGCAACACCGCGACGAAGACTCAAGCAAGGAACAAAGCTGTGACGAACAAGTTTTCTTGTCTTTATTAGAAAGAGACCTATACAATATAGCAGTCTCCCTCTGCAGTACTTTACAACTTTTTTTCCTTTTTATTTATTTATTTTTTTATTCAGAATACTGTACAGCTGACACAAAAATCTCAACGCGAAGAGAGAGTAAAGGGAAACATAATACAGACTGGCATACTTAATCAAAACAAAATCATATGAAACAACAAGCAAAGTGAAATGTTTGTCAATTGTTTTAATTACAGTACAAACAATATAAATAAAGCATCATTGAGTCATTGTAAAACAAACTTGCTGAATGAGGTAATATAAAAACAACAACAAAAGACGTATTTTTTTAATAATTTCCACACTGTCTTGTCATCATTTATACATTACTATTTACAGAAACAGAAAACAAAAACAAAAACGAAAACCAACCAACAAAAAACCAACAAACCTTGCTATAAATCTGCAATGTGCTAGGTATCTTCTGCCTCTACCCCAAACACAGTTCTCAGGTGTCCCTACTCACCTGGGCTCCCTTTCTCCCCATCCTAACCAGGAACACAAACATCACGAAGCAGAAAAATGGAAAGACCTGGGGGCTAAACACGTGTGAACGTGATGTCTAGCCGTGTGGTCGGTCACAGGGTAAGAAGGAACACAACGAAACAGAGCAGAGCACACATCCATTTCCAAGTGGTGACGATGCCAGTTCCCAAAACAAAGGTGCTGGCTAGGACTGCACACCAAACCACGGCCCCACTGAAATCAAACTCTGACTTCAGCTAGGTCGGGATACAGCCCTTAATGCATCCAGGCCCGATTCTGCCTCTCCCAAACAGCTTTGCCTCGGGTTTGGCAAAGCATTTGGGGATATGCTCAAATCCCAGTGAAGTCAAGAGGTTTCACGTAGCTGCAGAATGAGGCCCGTGGTGATCCTGAGCCAGAGACATCACGGTGAGAGAATGCAAAGGCAACACACGAAACGAGTCCTCGAGTTTTAAAAGACACTCATCCCCCAAGCCCTGCGGTGTCTGCACCCGTCCGTACGAGCTGTGCGCAAGTGAAAACTGCTCACGAGGTTACACTAGTACATGAAAACTGGACCAAATGCACAGGGCCCATCGTGGCCCCCGGGAAAGTTTGTATTCCCTCAGAAAAACGGGCTGTGCTTTTGGTGGACCAACATCCAACTCTCCCTATGGACTGGCAAAACAACGCCAGTGGATTCAACAGGTCTCGAACCCACGTGAAACTCTGTGGATATGTAGGAAAAAATGCTTGGAGGGGTTTTCAACAGCACCCGCACCTCCCTGGCACACCCAGCCATGATTTCCACCGTAAATACCTTGCCTAGCTCCAGCAAACAGTCCTCTGCGTGCCAACCCTGCCTTATCCCTGTCAATTTCCCCCAACATGACCCTAACACAAATGGCAATGGCACAGGCAACAGCTGGCCAGGCTTTCCTGGACCCCTCGATATGCACAAAGCCTCAGCACGCGTTAGCTGATGTCCGTGGCTCCCTCAAAGTAAAATTTTGGGGCCCCAAACACCTGGGGAAGGACCACTTGGTGCTCCTCAGAAACATCTCACTGCACGTCCTCTTCCCCAGCAACCCCACTTGGCCACGCACAACCCAAAAAATACCACTGAAGGAGCTACGGGGGGCCAGGCCCTCACTTAAATGCACCCGGTAAGCTGAGGCTGGAGCAAATGTATGGAAAAGAAAGGGCCTCTGAGCAGCACGTCTTCTGCCCTTTTCACTTCTGCATCTCCTTCCAGCCCCAGCTCCCACCCCGAAGCAAGGTGGCTATTTCAGTCCCGGTAAGCAAGTTAAAGGGCTTCACAAGTTGGGTGTTGCCATCTGAACGAGCTACGGTTTTGCTCTGAGCTGAGCTATCTTTTGAATCCTGAGCATTTGATGGCTTTCAAGAGCCACAGCGAGCCCTTACCTCCTATTCCTGCCTCTCCCTGCCCTCTGAGCCGGCACCCCCAGCCTGTGCGTACCTCCCGTGCTCCAGGAAAAGGCTGGGCTGAGCTGAACTGCGAAACTTGCCCGTTTATAAACATCTACCTGAACACTGGGCTCTAGCTACAGGTTTTGATTCACGCGTAGATGTGTGTGCAGACACGACAAATTGCTATCAGCAGTACGTAGAGCATATATGCATATACACACATATACACATGCCAAATGCAGAGCACTAAATTTCAGGTACTCCTGCTGGTACACCCATGCGACACTGCGTTACCGTCGGACTCAAGCCACCCTCACGGCACTTCATCACTGATTCAACCCAACAACTTTGCTTCCAGATGGGGGAACCAAAACCCTCCCTCACTCCTACCAAAGATTGGGTGCTACCACGTCTGCTGTTGGGGTTTTACTCCCTCCACCTTGCAATTCAGAAGGACCAGGAAAGTGTTTTCAGCTACCCAAGAGGAGCTGGAACTGCTCCGAGGTCCCCGTGCGGCTGCACTCATGTTATTTGGTTATCCTAACCACAGGCAGAGGGAGGTGAGAAAGACGGAAGAATGGGAAGTTCTCAGACACAAAACACTGATCGGCTCCATAAAACGTGGCGTGCACAAAATAGCTGATGGTGCATTCACTGCCAGCAAGCAACATGGTCATCCCAAACGCATGCCATTAGACCTCTACAAGCCCCCCACCCCCCTCCACGCTTTGTACATAACACACAGGTAAAAATTACGAGCTCTGAAGCATTGCAAAATAGTCAACTCTTAGTACTGGAAGCAAACACACGTCCAGCAGTTCATGGCCAAGAGAAAGCTGAAGCTTTGCGTGTCAGCAGAGCTGACCACTACCACGTGAATATGCTACAGAGATTTGAGAGATGCAGACACGTAAGAAGAGGCTAAAACTGCTGAAATGTACAAAGACATTAGTCTTTCATTTGCCCACAAATAAAAGTCCCCCAGAGACTCAGGGAACAAGAGTAAACTATAGGAGTTAACTCACCCACATATTGCTGTCATCTGAAATGAAACACAGGGGCCAAGATTACCAAAGGCATGACTAGTGACTTGTGGCTCAAAAAAAACCCCAACCAAACAAAAGCCATCTTATTTTCAGAAATCATGCAATCCTTCTCTCAAAACAAGAACTACTCACAGCTCTGGAGAATCTTGGCCCACCCCCCGTACCCCCTATTTAAAATGTGAGACGGATTCAGTCAACTCAAGATAGCTGTCGTGAGATGAGATCACCAAATATCCACTTTAAAAACTGGCCCATGATAAACACCAAAACAAAACCTAGAATATCGCAGTACAACAGACCTACCTACCTACACCTTTGGATAGTTTGCTCTATTGCCTCTATATATTTTTTAAAACAGGAGATATCCTTCTAATAAAACCATTTAAACCAACCTTCTTTTTGTAACTTAGAATTTAAGAAGTCAAAATTAATTGCAGGACCTTTTAATATTTTTTTTTGATTGATTGATTTTGGTTTTTACTTTGCTCAAAAAGAATTTTAATCTGGAGTGAGCTTTCTTTTGCTATGCAGCAGACACAAGAATAGCCAAAACTTTTCTCCGCAATACATTTTACCCCAAAATCAACCAAAATGGAAGGCGATGTTGAAGGGAGGATCTGAGACTAACAGCCGGAGATCCCATGTGCTAACGACTGCTGTAGGAATCAGAGGGGAAACAAAGAATCTTGACGATGAATTGTGATGGGCAAGCTCTCGTGTGTCCGCACAAACTGCCCCACTTTTGGTCCCCAACACTTTCCTTCTTCGCCATGAGTACCTCCCGGCACAACGCACATTTGTTCCCCGTTAAGGTGCAAACACGGCTCCCCGAGACATTTGTAGAGGGCCCCTTCAGAGCCCTCGTGTGAAATCTGTGCTTGTCTCCACTACTACTACTTTACACTAGAAACTACAAATTACTTCATTTTTCATGATCTCCATACAAATATAAAAGATGAAGCTATCTGAAAATGGCATCAGCTAATTATACTACATTACAGTGCTGGAGATCATCGCTACGAGTGTATCTGCACTCACACCTCTACTCCTTTCCCTACGTTACTCAGCTTCCTCTTGCCAGGGGAAATCTCCAAGTGCAGCTAAAGCCTCTTGCACTAACACATAATTTAGGGAAATGGGGATAGACAGCAACGTAAACAATATTAATGTTTACACAGTTATTATACACTACGCCCAAGTAGAAATGCTTAAAAGCCCTCCAATAGCTCACTTGGCTTTCCAAGCTGCGCCTAGCTCGGGAGATGCCAGGACATGCCAGAAATAGCTATTTTTTTCTGCCTCCTTTCAGCAATGAAACTGGAAATCTGGTAATGAGAGCCCCTGGCCAAATCTCTGCACTGGTGAGACCCTGAATTTTCCCAAGGTTGGGTCTTATCTCTTCACAAATAGCGAGGAAAAAGTAAACCCTCCTGAAGCCCTGGACTACTGCGGTTCAGGTGCCGGGTACAACACATCCAACTCCTCTCCACTTTAGGCAACTAGCCTCGTGTCAATAGCAGGAAAGTGCTGATGTTAGTAGCAAAGGCTCACTCACTCCTAGTGTTGTAGTCATGGTGAATAAAGTGCAGAGCAAGTGGGATTCAAAAGTATTTGGGATCATGCAAAGGGTTAAATGGGACACTCAGTGAGAACCACTGCCACAGACTCCATTTTCTGAGAAAACAGCAACAGATTTAGCTAGCACATTTCTGCTGGGATTTCTTATTGACTGGATTTCAATTTGTTTTTAATTTGCTCATAACATGCTCAAAGGGCGTAAACAGCCTGGCAAGTGGGTTCCATAAAAGCAACAAGAGGGGCTAGACACGAGATGAAGGACAGAAAATGGACAGGTTAACAGAGTGAGAGCAACGGGAACAATTCCTGCAGGTTCTCAAAGCGCTGACACTGGTGCCGCACCCGGCGGCTTCAAGAACATCCTTTGCAAAGTGCAAACGCATCCCCTGAAAAGCACACAGAGCCCCGAGACCTCGTCTCTCTCCTGCTGGCCAGAGCTGCGTGGAGAGGGAAACCCGTGGCTAAGAAAAAAACCCGAGCCATCAAAGCCTGCCTCTGTGTTTCCCACCACCACGGGCGCATGGTCCTCTGGCTCCCAGGGGCTTGGGCATCCTCCCTGCAGACCCCCATGAGTCCGGGGAAGCCTACAAAAGCACGGCTTCAGCATCATCACTGCTGACGCGTACGTGTCCACGGGAAAGCTTTGTTTAGGTTAAAAGCAAGTGTTACAGCTTGATTAAAGTATGAGGTTTTAGTTGGCTAGCCAGGAGACATCATTTTTCCTGTAATACAGTGGAATTCCCTTTCCAAAAAAAAAATGTATTTTTTAAGGTTCACCTTCAGAAAGTCTTTATGAAAGGAGCGTAAAACCCTTCTACCTAACATCTGCACGGCAGCCTGGCTGCCCTTGTCTCTCAAACATCACCCTCAGCCTCGCAAGAGGAAGGAGGCCCACAGAGAACATTAGGTACAGAAAACATTTTCAGCTCTGAAACGGAAGATGCACTGAGAACTTATTCGTGGCAAATTCGCCAACAATGTGTTTGAAACGTCAGACTTGATTCTCCAATGGAAATGCGCTTGATGTTCCCAGGGGAGCAGCGGGCAGCCGGCACCGCTGGGCACACGAGCAGCAGTTCCTGAATTCCCCCCGCGCCCCTGGTGCAGGTGTAAGGCTCGTGAGCACCGGGGCGCGGTGGGCTCCGAGCATCCCGTTGGGCTGAACATTTAGGTGGGCTGTCCTGTCACCGTAGGACCACCCGTCAGTACCAAAGATCAGGGAGCTTCACGGCAATGATGGACAAACAGCAGTTACAACAGACACCTTTCCTCAAGGGGAAAAAATAAAATAAAAACACCTCCCAGTGTGAACAGGACTGGATGTAGCATTATTCTGGGGCAGCCAAAGAAAGATCTCCCTACAGCCAGAGGTCTGTACAGTAACAAGCTATAAAATGACAACACCACAGAACAGGAAAAAGCTGGTCAGCATTCTAGTTTTTTTCACCTTGGGGCATGCTTTTCTTCCAAGATTTTCTGATTTTTACACCAAATCTGTAATTTTCTTTTTTTTTTTTTTTCTTCTTCCTTAAGATACACTGAATACTTCTTTTTCCTTCCCTTCACATTTTGCCAACCTATATTTTATGTAGTGACTGCTATCCCCCTCCCATTTGGATGTCAAATGAAATACAGAGCCCCAAGGAAGAACAACACTGGAGGCTTGGGAAATACAGACGGAGCAGGTAGATTTGCAAATTACTATGCTGTGTGCACCTCACTGACTTCACATAATTGCTCCTTTGCCATCTAATTCAGTTGAGTTTTCAACTTTCTCTGTGATATGTCCTTCCCCCATCTTCACATTGCCATATGCCACTTAAAAATCACTTTTCTGTCTGCCAAAAACCTTACAGCCTGCTTCCCTGTGCCAGAATCCTAGTTTGTGGAAAGTGGCAGAAGCTAGGAACTGTCTGGCAACACCCAAAATAATAAAAAAAATAAATAAAAAAAAATCAAATTACGTATTAAAAGGTGGAATTCAAATGAACTGTCCAGGCTACTTTCACAAGCCATTTTTCTTCCAGAGAGCAGCCAAGTTCAGAGTTAGCGCAGCCATGCCCTGCCCGCCTTGGTGAAGGCTATCAATTCTGAAATTAATCAAATCTGATCTTCACACATCCAGACTATGGCTTTTTGTCTTGGCTTGTGAAAGCTTCATGCCTTCTGAAGTAAAATATATTTACAGTGCTGAGAAACAGCCTCTTTTCCTTTCTAAAAGGTCTCATACATTATTTTTTTCATGCCAAGCGTGCCACAATCTCATTCTGATATGTTCCTCAAAGGCTTGCAATGGAAGTAGGGTTCACTGCTGGGAACATTTTCGATGTACAATGATCTGTACTCCACAGATCCTAACTAGTTGCACATGATTTAGTTCACATCCATTACAGTTTATAAATTAACAGAGATGTCATTTTCTGTACAAAAAAATCAATGCATATTTATGATTTTTTTATTCAAATAGATTTTACATACATATAATCTAAAGACACAATACAAAATCTGTATAAGTTAGGCAACGCATCACAGGAGTGACCAAAAACTCAACATGTTTACCTTGGCAAAATGATAGAACATATTTCTGCTGGCTGAAAAAATATTAGCCTTTAATGCATTTATTAATTTTACTAAATGTACTTGAAATGTTTTTCCTTAGCAGTATTCATTATTCCTTTTTGTGTTTCATAGTTACTCTTATTTATTTTTTCCATTTTGTTTTTACACCAAGGAGACTGCAGTCAAATAACACTCAGCAACTCATTTCCTCTCTTTGGACTGAAAAATTAAACAGATACTAAATTATGACAGTGAATTTAGAAAGGAGGGCTCCAAGGGCTTGAAAGAACATGTCTGAGATAATATGATGCTTCTAAGAATATTGCAATCACATCCAAGCAATCACCGAAGCGTGCCATGTAACTACCTCCTCAGCTAATATGCTTTTTTCTCCGTGATGACTAATCATGTTCTATTAAACAGCGGTAATGCTGGAAGAACTCAACTATACAAGTGTAATGAAGCCAGTATTCTCCCTGGACAGATTAGCTACAACTGATTTGACACATACCATCATAGGAGCTTCAAACCTGACAAACTCTGTGCTTGCTTCTGATTTATGCCGTCAAGCTCTTCAGAGAAGAGAATGAAATCCAGCCGTTCCGTTTGGTAGAGGTGAAATGTACTGATGTGCTTAACTGTCAGTTACGGAAAGTTGCCATCGCTCCTTTCTTCTCCTCTCGCTCCCGCTCTCATCTCCCTCCGCCCCTGCCTTCTGCACTTGTAGAGCCTGTGCCCAGGGACAACCGTCCCCACAGTCCCGTGCCACGTGCCGTGTCCTAGAGAACCCACACGCTCTTGCATGCTTCTGCTGCCCGCTTGTCATCGTCGGAGAGCTGTCACTGAAACAACTGCTTTCTCTGCAGCCCCTTTCGCTCCTTCTCACCCCCTCACGCTATCCAGATGCGCCGTTTCTGGATGGGACAGGGATGCACCGAAGGGAAAAGGGAAAAAAGGGAAGTTGTCAGACTCACAGAGCAGAGCTGTGACGGGAATGGAGGAATATGAGGCTGCGGATGTAATTCAGGTCAGTGAATACACGAGTAGGCTCCTCAGATGATGGTGGGCATTCTTCCGCTGCTGTTGTTCCGGTTGTTGTTCTTCCTGGACAAATTTGGAGTCGCCATGAGGACGAAGCGCTCATCGGGGCAGCCGTACTGGAGGAGAACATCAATGCACTCCTGGCTGGAGGCTTGCCTGGCATAGGCCAACGCCGTGTTCCCGTGGGCATCGCGTGCCATCACATCAACACCATACTAGAGAAAGAAGAGATGGCGTCTGAAGCTTTGGTGCAAACAGAGCATTAAAACAGAGGGAGCAAACTCAGGACAGAAGGGTTTGAATGTAACTGAGGACAAGGCTGGGGAAAGGGAGAAGAGGGACAGGGCAGGAGACCATGCCGATTCTTTGAGCATAGAGCTACACCTGGAAAGGTTTCTACAGGGAGGGTCTCCTACCAGGAGCTAAATTTGTATCAGTGGTATTTCAAATAGCATTTCAAATAGTGCAAGGGAATTTCTCCTTCCTCATCTCCTACATTGTTGCTTGCTTTCTATAAAGTAGCAGTATACAGGCAGAAGTTTAAGTTGCTCTCTTTAGAGAGCACACAATGAGCAAGACCCAGATTCAGGGCAGCAGCAGACACTTGGTGAAATTCGCAGGCAGCAGGTTTGGGAGGCCCTGTTGAAGGAACATGGCCCAGCAAAAACCACCCCAGCGCTGCAGGCTCCCTCCCCAGGCAGCAGGTACTCACCCAAATCAAGAGCTGCACCAACACCACGTTTCCTTTCCTGCAGGCCAAGTGCAGGGCAGTGCGCCCATCCCCGTCCCCACAGGTTTCGTTCACCTCCTCCCGTGTCCCATGGGCAAGGAGCAGGATGACCGTCCGCAAATCTTCTTCGGCTGTAGCCCTCAGGAGATGCTGGCCCAGAGAAAGCTCCAGGCATTGCAGCGGGGCAAGGAAGAGCTTCTGCTCATATTTTGCACGTATCCAGCGCTCCTTTTCTTCCCTAGAAAAGCAAAAGGGAATGCATAAAATGGTGCCAGCTCAGCTTTGCCTACCAGCGTGCTAGCAAACGGCAGTTAATCAACAGAAAAATTATTCCCTGTTCCATTATTTTTGGCAATAAAAGCCACTATAGAGGCAGTTCATTGAAACTTTGTCCTTGCAGCAGGATTTGTGCCACCCGTCTCGGCACTGTTGAGCTGTATCACGGTGACACTGGCTGAGCTGCCTGTGGGGCGCGTGCCCCAGCCACCAGCTGATGTCGGGTGGTGGCAAAATCACAACGGCCACGAGGTCCTCAGACCCTGGGCTGCCACGAGGATGGGCAACAGGTAAGAGCCCTCGCCATTAAATGGGAAAACAGACAGACCACTTCCACCTCAGGGTCAAGCTGTGCTGCAAAATGTATTACAGAAAATGAGCAGAATTTCCATCCTTAACACCTGAAGTAACCCATATGGTGCTTCCATCCTTCAGCCATCCTTCCTGCACCCAGGTTTGCATTTCAGACAGGAACGTGACCCCCCCAGCCTTGCTTGCAGGGGTGTTTTTTTTTTTTTCCTAAAAGTTGAGTCATGCTTCCAAATGCAAAAGACATATGGAGGGTTCTCCTGTTTGTTTTTCCAAAACGCAAACTACCAAAACAACATTTTGAAGCACCATTTCCTCCTGATATGTCAAATAACTATCAAAAGCTTTCTGGATGCTATTATATTACAGGATAACAAGGACTACAAACAACTGCCTCAACTGCCCATTAAAAAAATTAACATACAATTATATGATCTAAGAGATCTAGCCCTAGACAAAGTCCCATTTAGAAGTACCTCAGGTAATCTGTTCAGCCTGTGAAAACCATACACATCACCTAGCAAGGCAACTTGTTACTGGTGACATATTTTTTCCTCTGGAGTACAAAAGGAAAAGCTCTGTTTACCCCTTTCAGCACTGTTTACACTACTCCCAGTAATCTAGTGTCAGGTTAGCCCTAATCTGTTTTTAAATACTTATGTAAACAGATCCTTCCAACAGCAAATCTGGATTAGTTTTGCATCATTTCCTGGTACATGTGGAGTGACCTTACTTTGACCTCCCTGGATGCTTTCATGCAAAGCTTTCCAAAGCAGGCACTTCCCTGCACCAATGGCAATTCACCCTGCAGACAGGTACGGGCTTCTTCAGAGAAAGAGGGCAAACAGAAAATTAACACAAAAAGCGCTTCGTTTAAATGAAACCTTTGAATGGCTCCCGCAAGCTAAAAGACACACACACAAAAAATTTAGGGAGCTGCAAATTAACCTTTGATGGCAGGCTCTGATAACCAGAGCATCACTTCAGGTGCTCCAGAGGCAGAGGAGAAAGAAAAGGATTTCTGTTACCATTGCAATTCCTAACTTATTTTATTTTGTGTTGTTTAAAGGTAAAAAAAAAAAAACAACACTGGCAATGCTTTGAGGGCGATAAAGTAAAATAACATACAATTATTACGAATGAAATGTGCGTTCTTGCAGTGTTGCAACACCTGCAGGTCCAGTATCCAGCCCAAGTATTGAATAAAGCTCTCCTGAGTTTTTAAAGTCTGTATCGAGGAACTGAGAGTGTAACCAATGCTTCCACTCCACGTTTCAATGTGCCAGACTGAAAAACGAGGTGATTCAACCTGCACTGCTTCACAACAGTAGCACATGTCTGGGCTTCGGGAATTTATGTCTCATATGCCCATGCACCCTAAAGGCAAAATACACTTCAGACAGCTTCTGCCTGCATTGTACCTCACAAAATTTTCTGAGCCTAGCTGGGAGTCTGCAAATGAATCCCCTTCTCCGCCCCAGACCATCTTTCGGTGGTAGTTACTTTTGGCTCCAGTCAGAGCATCGGCTGCTGTACCAGCACGGCTCGCGTGGCAGTCCCTTTCTGTTTAGAAACAAGCTGCCTTACACACATCTCCCAGCTCTCATCACAGTTCATATATACACCTATATATCCCTAAACAGAGACAATAAATGCCAGTTTCAGGTGAAGGCTTTCAGAGTTATAGGCTGCTGCTTTACAAGTTCCTTGGCATGAATTTCACCTTTGCCATGTGTTGGCATGGGAGCAGTGCAAAGGCACGTCAGACAAAGCAATCCTGCTGCTCTTGGAAGGCTGCAGGAGACCTGCAAGGCTAGACATTATCAACCAAATCCTACTCAGATTATCCTACTGTCTCAAAAGGCTGGAAAAAGAACAGAAAGCCCATTTAAAAATAAATCTGAGTAAGGGGAACGTGCTGACACCTGTGTTACTGATGGAGAGGAAAAGAGCTGGATACAAACGGTCCTTCCTTGAAGCACTGTCCTGCAGTATAACTCGTAATTGCTCTGCGTTAACACCGACTGCCAAAAATCCCTTAACTGGAAGAAATTTGTTGCAACCAGGCAGCAACTGAAGAGATAGTGAGTCCCTTGGGAGATGCATGCCTGGCCAGAGCAGGACCCTGCAGCCAGCAGTGGACTGTGCTCCTGGGCTACAACCACTTAAAATTTCGACCTTCTCACATGATCATTTTTACCTTACTTTAGTCTTCCTTCTTGGAAAAACTGGTTCATTTTTCTTGACCACCTAGGGCATTGATAGACTTAATTCATTAAGGTCAAATTCTACCCTTGCAGTCACAGTAATTGACTGGGAGAGTACCCCCAGACTCTACCTGAGGGTCGCGGTGGGAACACAGCAAACTCTACAAACAAAAATAAAGGTGTTTTAAAAGTCTCAGACATTTGGGGGCAGCATGCCGCTGACATCGGCTATCAAATGAGATTTAGATCCTTTTCAACAGCCCAAACTGGGTACACAAGGAAAGATATGCTGTTAGGATTTTCTCATAGAAAATTATATTTAGTAACAGAGGCAGGGGGAGAAGGATGCTTGCCCATGCCTCATGGACTGGTAGAACCCAAATTTAGAAGGATGGGTTTTGAATGAATATCTAGAAAGCCAACATCCACAGACATCCTCTCTTCATCTCTGGAAAAAACCATTTCATTTTGCAAGGCATGTTCTGGGACATTCTTGGAAGTCAGCTTCAGCTCCACTACATGCACCATCTTAGAAATCCCGACAACAAGACATGAATAGTGCAATTTTTGCTCTGATGCTACAGTTTCACTTCTGGGACCCACAGCTTGTCTTGGTTGAGGTTTCATTTCCCCAAAGGCAGGCCAGTCCAAGAGCAGAGTTGTCAGCAGTAGATCACTTAACCTCATTCCAGTCCCCTGGAGGACCACTGTTCACATCCCCTGTTAGCTAATGAGCTAAAAAATGAATTATTGGAGCGGTCAGCAATAAGCAGGAAGAGGAGGCACAGTGTTTCACTTCAGCCAGCACTGACATACCTTTAAATAAATCAACTGAATAATAGTACAAAGAAATGAGAGGAAGAGTGACTAATCAGGAGAAAGATACTGAACCAGTCCCTAAATATAAAAGACATGTACAATTAAACATCTGCTAGTAAATATTTCTGTTTTCTTCCCTTGCCTGTAATCCTGGCAACTTCCACTCTAAGCAACCCCTTCAACACTACGACTTTCAGTTCTAGTTGTCTCTACATGACACCTGTAAGCCAAAAAAAAGACTATTTTGCTTACTTACTGGGATTTTAAATCCAGTGGAATCCCTTTTTCAGGACCAGATTAAAGCCAGGGTACTGGAGAGGAAACATCATCAGGTGCTCGGACGGTCCCTATGATACCTAATGCTGGGGAATATCTGAGCTGCCTCTTCCTCAGATGTACTAAAATAATACATAGTTTCTGCAGCAATCAGGCTAGCTGCCTGTGTTTTTAATGCATATGCACATGTGAATTATTAGACTATAAACTCCTGATTAATAGATTACAAATTTTTAGAAAGAAAACAATTTATAATTAGTAAGATCAGACTTTGATCTTTTTCTCTCTGAAGCTGTCCATTCAAACTCAGGCTGCAAACATAAAGTTAAAATCTCAGTGGATGTACAAGGGCCAAAGTACAGGGTAAGACTGCAAAATACTCTGCAGGAAAGGGATAATCCACTAAGCTTTGGCCAAAAAATACCAGGAGTATTAGCTCTTGCAGGAGTCTCCATCACTAGTGAGCTCTAAGTACACAGTGGTATGAATAATGAAAACCCTGCCATGGCAATGATACTGTACATAGGTAAGGGTTATTAGAAACAGATGAAAATTTCACTTCTCAGTTTATTTTGAACTCATTAGGTGCTTGCTTCTCAAGATAATGTCCAATTATTTAAATTACTCTGCCAGCCACATCACATCATTATTATCTGGAAACATAAATACCGGGCACTGTAAGGGGGAGGGTTAACTAGGTAGCATGAGAGAATATAAAAAGCAGATTAGCTTAGAGCACGGTTTCCCTCTGGAGCTACACTGTGCTCTCTGCTTGCGAGTTTGCACCAGAGATGCTCATTTAGGAGCTCGTGTCCTGCACAGCTCAGCCCCTTCCAGCACGTCGCCTGGCTTGCCCACCTTGGTTAAAAGCTTGCAGCTTCCAACAATACTAAATCTTTTCTTCTCTATTGCTAAAGAGAATAATTCTGCGACTGAGGAGGCCCCTAAATGTTCTCTCTAGTGCCATTCACCCAAACCTCCATGCCGTGCAGGTGCCATGCTTGTGCGTTGCCATTTCTGGATGCTCACTGAAGTGCAGCCATTTGACGCGGTAGTGACCTGGCTAGCTCAGCAAGAGAACTGCCAGATTTTCTCTGTTGTTGGACAGCTGACAAGGTTAATGGGTCTGTTCCAAGAAAATGAAGTAAATCTAACCCCCATAACTCCCAAACTCTGGGAGCATCCCAGAATGTGTCATTAGCTTTGTGGTCCAGCATGCAAGAAGCATGCATCACCTAATGACCAGTGCTGTCAGAGCGGGGCGGCTGGCTGTGCCGGGGCTTGCCTTTTAAACAAAACCCTTTGCAACAACCCCACAGACATCTGATAAACTGCATGGCTTTGGACAGTCAGCAATGTGATGTTGTGATGGGTAAAAAAGAAGAGAAACATCGTGGGGGACAGGACTGCAAAGTCTGGAAAGGTTCACGATGTTTTTAATTGCAACCAGCAAAGGAGTCGGGGGGAGAAGAAGCGAAGGCAAGAAGAAAGGGCTAGCAGCAAGGAATTTCCAAAGTGTCTTCCTGCCCCAAGCAAAGCAGGAACTGGGAGGAGAGGCATGGAAGAGGAGCCGGGAACAATGTGCTGAGAAAACACCGGGACTTCCTCTCTCTGCAGGAGAAGACCCCGCTCTATAGCAAAGCGAGTGCGTAGCAGCTGACTGCCCCTAGCACGCATGCCTTCTCTCCCTGGCTGCGTTGCTAAGGGGGAAGGCGCACAGGCCCACCGGGGATATAGAGGTCCCTGGCAAACAAGAGGGCTCCAGACAGCAAACAAAGACCGATGGGTATTTATTCCTTAATTACAGAAAGCTTTCAAGAAATGGGCCACTGTAAATCCCTGCGTACCAAGAAAAGGAGGCAAAGGACCAAGATTTATGTGCACTGGGGCAAAGAGGAAATAAATATCTCTCTGGCTCCTGATCAATATTATGAGTGTTTTGCCAACCTAGAGGGTGTTTTATGAGCTGTAAGGACAGAAAGGGATCATTAATAATTAAATAAAGTCAACCTATTAAGCTTATTACTTCTTACAAGTTAAACATCCCCGTCGGACAAGGAAAATTGCCGAGGAGCCACCGCATGTCCATGCCCGGGCTCGACCGCAGGCACGGGCAGCCTACAACGCCGGGCCAGCCCTCTCCAGGCCCGGTGGGGCAATCAGCTCAGCTTGGGAGTGATTTAATTACCATCTTTGTCGGGAAAGTTATCTGGCTGAGGTCAGAGCTCAAACTGCTGTTAAACCTGCAGTTTTGTCCACCAGAGAGGAGAAGCATAAAGAAGCAGTTAAAGGCTGTAAAAACTATCCAAATTCAAGTTTCTTCTCCTGATGTCTGGCCTACTCAAGCAAACAAACCACTCCTGAAAGACGCAAATCAAGGCGAATTCACATCAGAAGCATGCCCAAAGCTCCCTCACACTTGCAGGGAGCTATTCTATGACGCCCACAAGTCAGGATCTTCTCTACCATTAGCTCTACTGCTAGACTTTCCCATTTTTCTTTTATAGCTGTGTAAGGAAGAAAAGCCCTACTGAACGTGATGACTGGCAGATGTTGCTTCTACATACAGAGCTGAATGTGTTTCTCGAAGTCATCATATGTTGAATGACACCAGTATAATCTGAATTTGGATTCAGCGGAGCTCCTCCACTTTCTTTGCCTTCCCTTGCGGCAGTACTTCTCCCTAGGAGTACTCCTCCAAAATAGCTGCAATTTCTGCACTTCTTGGTCAGCTTTCAGTGATGCCATAGAACAATCAGCATTCTCCCTCAGGTGTTAAGGCACCTGCAGAATTTATTAACGTACAACATTAATTACCAGCCTAGACAAGAAAGCAAAGGTTTACTGACTTAAGGCTTTCTAGATAAACATCCTTCAGCTGTGGGCTCTGAAATATCACATACCATTACAGCAAACTTTTGTCTTCATTGCACAATCTCAGTATGATCATTTTTAAGGTACACACAATAAAATATATCAACTCTGAGGATTACTCTGTGTAAAGCAAAGTAAAAGTTACATGATATACAGCAGTGGGGAATACTGCAGATACTAAGAAAAGGCTTATTAAGTTGAGATACAGTTTGTGCAGTGACAACGCTAAGCTCTGAAAGATGTTTAAGTCTTTTCTCAATACAAATCCAAGCTTTTTTGTTCTCTGTAATTATGTGGAATGAAAACAGCCCCTATAGATCTAAGCAAAAACTTGAAGAAAACCAAAAATTATACTTTTCTACTAAATCCAAAACTCATGGAATTTTTTAAACAGCACTGCCACCAACATTTAAAAATAATAAAAATTAACAACAGTGAACTCTAAGGACTTCAAGCAGTTCACTCTGTGAAACCAATTCAAAAAGCACTGCAAACAGCAGAGGAAGGTGGGTTTCTCCTAAGATGTGCAAGGAGAGACCTCATGAGAATCTGGAATACGACAGCTATGCAGGACCACCACCTCCACCAACTGTTTACTGACCAACAGAAGAAAATTCGTGTTCACGGCCCCATTACTATTACCCAGACATTGATGGACAAGCACGTAAATAGTCATGCAAAATTTAAAACAAAACTCATCACCGTGTTAGCTACCAAATGAAGTCAAGCTGTCACTGTGTGGTTCTAGACCATGCATAGACCATACAGAACCTGCTCCCTTTTCTTGGGTGGTCAACCTTAACACTCAGGGAAACAAAAATTACCTAAAAATAAAAAAGCCAAAAGATGTTCTAGAACAGCTGTATGAAAATATTAAAACGGAGTACATTTGTTTCTTGTTTGTTGCAGTAACATCTATCTATATATATGCAGAGAACAGCAAACATATATCGAACACATTTTACTACTCTTGTATGGCCACATTTAATCCGGTATCTTAAGTGTAAAAACCAAATTGCACTGTACCAGTACCCAAATAAAGTCTGGAAATTTCAACTTACAATCTCACTTACAATCACTCAGATTAAAGGATCCCATTAATTTCCAATTTGTTAACGCTAATTTTCTCCTATATGAAGGAAATACTTAATGCAATCTTGTTTTAAATAGAGTTCAGAAATCACAACATATTTCCCCCCCTTTTTCTAGGGAACAATAAGAAAATTCCACTTGAAATCAATTTTCAAACAAAACATGGAAGTAGTTTTGAGCAGCTAATTGTACTACAATGAACAATTAGGAAATGTTTTGTGAAAATGAAAGTAGTCTGTAAATTTGGTTATGCATGTCTAAAAATGCAGCTATTTTCACCTAAAACCAGGCTTTTGCTTTTATGTTCAACATCTAGAGGAAGACCAAGTATTCAAAGAGAAAAATAATGACATACAAATATTTCCATGCATAAATCTCAATAATCGGTGCCAGGTGAGAGACAGAGCGAGGTAGCCGAGTACGGTTCCCACAGCCCGGTGTAATGTGGCATATAACAGGGATGTACATCAGCCACGTGCGTCGCAGCAGCTCCTCCTGCGATGCGACTATCACAGTGCATTAAGGATACCATAACAGTCGCTGATGTGATCTGCTTTGGAACGTATCACATCATAAACAGATGAAAGAAGAGAAATGGAGCCTTTCCTCTGCTCATAACACTGTAAAGTGGCTAAGTATCATAACTAGGAGTGCACCAATGCCTTATAAATAATGAGATGGGAAAAAACCTCCAAGGTCTACCCAAAGGGCTAACGAACATGCTGTGTAGACACTGAAGAGATCTCAAATGTGAGCTTGCTTAGTACACAAAGGTGGTTTTGATGACCTGAAATGGAGAAGCACATCCTGGGCTGCAGAATGGGAATGTAATCCTTACCTGAGGATCAGGAACAGAAAGAGGAAAGTCTAAATACAGTACTTCACAAAGACATCCAAAATTTTTCTTCACAATTTTGACCCTTTGTTACCATTAACTCCCAAGCAATGCTACCTTTGGTTTACAAGGAAAAATAAAAACCCTTTTAGAGGGCTTTAATATTATCTTAATTCCAGCAGAAGCAATAAGAAGATACTCTTTGGAGTATTTAGGGGAAAAAATCAACAACACCACACTGAATTTATGTAAGATATAAAAGAGAAAACAGAAGTAATAAACACTGTATTCAAGCATAGACTGTGAAGAAAAACACATTTGGAACAGCAAGCAAATAAAAAAAATGCTTCTTCTGTGCAAGTCAGCAGTGGAAAGACAGAATATTCGCAGCTATAGGCTTAGAGGGCTGGGAAGCACCTGTACGCACACAATCCCCATGGGCAGCATTTTCATGACCCACGTTCTTCAGATGCCACAGGGACTCGCTTGCTTCCATCGCCTTCCTAGTGACCTGGAGGCCTCCCCTCTGCTTGTAATCACCTCCCAGCTTCTCCTTATCAGGGTTTCTAATGCATCCTGTACCCTCCTCCTCCTCTCCAACACATCTTTGCCTGTTCTACTACGCCATCTCCTATCATTCTTTAATCCGCTGCTTTGGCCTCCTAACTCTTGCCACTTCTATGAGCTCTACAGAAATCATTAATGGTATCAGGCTCTTCCATTAGTTTCATATTTCATTCCTACTTTCATTTAATGAAAATGATGCCTGTCTTGCCAAGTTAGATCTCTGGGGGAGATGTAACTCTCCCTTCAGAAAGCGATGGGAATTCCCCCTACCTCACTTTTAGTGGACTGCAGGTGTTTGATGCCTTTCTACAACCACCAGAGGGTTGCTGGTGGTAAATGAACACTGGTTGCTTAGAAAGCAAGAGATGAAGAATTAACTTCAGTAATTAAAATAAAAAAAATCTTGAGAAATCACCAGCAGTTGACAGAAATTGTGACAGTTCACAGAAATCTTTGGGGTTTCCTCTGTACCTAGGAAATAAAACCTCAATGCTCTTTTTCTTTATTTACATATTTTTACTGTTTTTTTGTTTGTTTGTTTTTTAAAATAAGAAAGAAATGCCATTCCTGATACATGACACATCAGGGTGTTAAGGCATCGCCCAGGCTGAGTTAGAAAAAAAAGTGAGTGGGGAGAAGAGACAAAAGAGAAATGTGCCTTGTACTGAGGTAGAGTACCACCAGTGGACAAAATTGCCAGAAAGGACATTGGGGTGCCCAAAGAGAAGAGACTAAAAGGAGGCTCAGCTCTCTGACGATACTCGAGTGCTCAAGTACAGCTGGGACATTTCTAATTGCAAGCCTACTTCTATTAATCGCTTGCAAACCTTTAGGCTTTTATGATTTACAAGCCATATGGTCGGTGCTTAACAAAGAGAAACCCAGATAAAACCCAACAGCAAAGAAAATATGTGCAGGAGACACCTGCCAAAAGTGACGGCAAGTTCCACCTCGAGAGCACCTCTGGAGAGAGTTGAGTGGGAATTTAAAAGCCACATGCCAAAATGAAAACCTCTGCCACTTGCCAAAGCGCCCCCAGTGCATAAGTGCCCTCTCTCTTTCAGCCACTTTCCTGCAATCCCTCTTCAGGACACATTTGGAAATTATTTAGAAAAGATTAAGTATCCCATATCTGTTACCAATTAGAAGAAACACGTGAATATTATTTTCTAATTTGTGACTCCAATGTGCCTCTTAAAAGCAAAGTAACTGAAATAATTACATTGACTCCTGAATATTTCTATTATGCTCCTGGAAAAAAAAAAAAACAACTATGTGGGTATGTCCTCTTCTTCCTGATGTGCCCCAGGGCTGAATGTATCAATAAGAACATCAAAGCCCCAAATGTGAACTGCCAAAAAATTGTAATTTTTGTGAAGCGTGTACGCTGGTTTGTGGCAGCTGCAGCCCAAGGGCTGCCAAACGGATTAGTTAGCTTCTAATGGTCTACCATGGATTTGCAACAGGGAGGTGGGAAGGAGGAACGGCCGAAGGAGGATAAAAGTTGAACAGCAAACACACGGCTCTCTGCTCTGATCAAGTTGTCCACAGCACAAGTGACCAATTTTCAGGCGGCTATTGATGTACAAGCTCTTGCCCAGGATTTATAATAGCAGTGATGTAGGTTTCTTTTTTAAAACCCTGACACAGTGCGACTTGAGTGACTAACTCCTGAAAATTGGTAATTTCCTGGTGGTTAGCAGGAGAAGGTCTGCCAATGAGAGAGCAGAACCTGCTAATAAATTTATAGTGCGTTATATGCCAATTAGACCCCTTCAGCCATTCAGGAGGCAGTGCCACCAATCAGGTTATCATCCCACAAATGTACTCTTTAGAGCTGATCTCATCACAAATCAATCCTGCGTTTAGCAGGCAATTCTCATTAGTATTACTGAGGAATGCACTTGTGAAACAATGCAAGCAGGTATTTTTCTTCTCCCCTCTATGTGCCCTTCTGCGCAGCTATTTACTTCTTGCACACTGTCACGTCTGAACTTCAAATGGTAAATAATCATTCTGAATACCACATTAATTCTGCATCAAACCAGATTTATTACACGCGTCATACTTGGGAGTTTCACCGTCATTCACAAGCCATCCGTGAATCTGTTGGTTAAATTACATCCTTGTATCTGACCATGCACCATGCAATATTCTATCAATACAGTGACTCGGAGCAGATCCCCACCCTATGACATCCACAAGTGTGAAGACACCCGATGCTGTTTAATTGGGAATCACAGTCAGAAAAAGGGAAAATACAGAAGCAGAGAGCAATACATAGTCTGGAGTGTTCAGCATACACACTGATCTACCTTAAAACCCTGGTCAGAGTGAACTACATCTTGGTGCTTATAGTCTATGCCAGTAATATTGTGGTTTGGATGCTTTGCAAAGCAAACTTGCTTTCCTTTTCTGCTGAATAAAGCTAGAAATAGACTTCAGTTTCAGCTTTGAAATCTAAGGCAGCAGAAAGATACCTACTGGTTAGGAACAGGAGGCAATCTGAATCCCTACTAACGCATTCCTCTTTTCCTTCTCAAGCTAGGTTCAGACCTCAGAGAAGCACACCCCAGAAATCTGACCCAACCCTAGGTGGCCTCTGCACATCTCACTTCAAAATTACATTGCATTTGTGCCAGCAGTTGATCAGATTTGTTCTGATTGAGCTAAACGCTTTGTGATTTACTGTCAGCTGCCACAGTAAGAGCACCAGTGGCAGACAAAAGTAGTGACTGTAGTTGGTTTGAGTGCTAGGGCAACATCCTTGTGGGGGCCTAGGAAAGGGTACCAGGCTCATGCCAAGAAAAAACAGCACGGACTCTCTTCCACGATGCTTCCTCCTCTTCCTCCTGCACTACGATGCCCGAGAGCACCAGGCCATGGCTGCATGCACTGGAAACTTACCTGGCCAGCACGTTGTGCTTACCTGGCAGAGGTAACCACCATTCCCTCAGAGCTGAGGCACCTCATTTCCCTGCTCCCTCTGACGTGTGGCCAGGTAAGCTCAATTTTAATCACTGCAGGACCAAATTTTGTTTGCCAAACTACCACCCCCTGCCCCCACTCATTTCAAAGGTTGCAGACTCCCGACAAAAAAACACCTCAAGAACAGCAGTGCAAGATGCCCAAGCCTTGGGCTGTCACCTGCATCTTATTTCTACTTAACCTCTTAAATAACACTGGAATTCACTCTGTCCCCTGATGGGCACCGTAATGAGAACCACCTGCCAATCACGGCTCCATTAGCCTGGACAGACTCTCACTTCCTGAAACAATTTATTGGATTCCCAGGAGCAAACGGGCCCTCTTCCTTTTGAGCGGGGTTTTTCGGGGAACTATTCAGTGGGAGCGGGTCTCCCCCCTGCTCCCGCTGAGCAGCCATTGTCTCCCCCGTTCCCTCATGCACGCAGTTTCCTGAGCCGACCCACCTCTTCTGTCCCGAGTGTTTGCCAAAAACTTTTCTCGGCTGCTCAGTTCACCGGCGCGATACAAAACCCACCAGCTGTTTGCAGCCACTGGGTCGGGCTGGGACGTGCGCCCCGCTGTTAACCCCTTCTGCTGTCAGCTCCTCTGCCACGGGTCTGAGAGGTTCTCGCTCGCTGCTGCCCTGCAAAGAAGTCTCTGCTCTTATTTAGCGAGAAAATGTCACTTTGTGAGCCCTTCTTCCCTCTCGGTTACACTCAAATTGCAGCGCTGAGAAAATCTTACTAATAGAAGATAAAACCGCTTTATTTGAAACATTATCTTTAAAGGAGTGTTTCCATTTCCCTGAATGCGCGTAGTCCTTACGAGGTTCATTTGCAATGTGTATGTCTGTTTTGATGAGATAATAAAATGTATTTTATTTAAAAATATTTCAATTTTCCCCCAAAGGAGTTTAAATGGTCAGTTAATCTTTCTGCTTCAGAACAACCCACTGAGTAAATAAAAGAGGGCTCGAGATTATATAAACCAATGTTTTTTTTCATTGTAACGCTGGTCTTGGAGACTGGAATACGCTGTGCAACTGTACCTGAGCATTAGCTGCCCTTTTGGTACACATCAGTTTAACTTTTAGCCTGGAAAGAAAAAAAATGGAAACAAGATGATAGTTATCTCTAGCCTTCTGTGATTCTCAAGTCAATAGTAAACGGGCGGGGGGCGGGGGGGACGACTCGTTAGAGCCACAGTGATCCAATCAGGATGAAATTATGCAGTCATGTAAGAAATAATATCTATTAGGCTAATTTAATCAACGAATACTTTACAGATGAATTAGAATGCAGAATCCAATTATTTCAAACATTTGGACTGTCAGCCACTGTGTTTTTTAAGCAGTGGAAGGGGAGAAAGGAAAGGTTTTAAGGAACCTTTTAAGATGACAGTGGCTGGGGTGTATTTATAACAGGAGAGCTTATAGCAGCAGCAAACTGACAACTACAATCAGCACCTTACGCCGCTCAGACAGCTCTCGCCCAGGCGGCTCTAATCTAACTACTCCATGGCTTCTGGGGCATGTTGCTCTGGGATATTGGTATAGACAGCTTGATTTGCTGTTTCAGTGGCTGATAATTACTGTCTCAAGTCTTTATAATTTCCTCTTGCCAGCCGCCCTTTTAAAAGAAGGCTTACACTCTAATTACAATAGGTCTTTTTTGTTTTGAAGATAAGAAATGCCCCTGGATAGGTGAAAAATACCCTCATGCTGCAGACTCCGTTGGTTGTGTGGAGTATTTATTCCCCTTGGAAAGGAAGAGCTTAGTTTACAATGCCAAGTGAAGGGAAATGGTATACACGTAATTACTACTAGAAGGGGAAATTAGCTTAGAATCCAACTTGAATCAAATAGGACAGGACAGCAGAGCTGAGGGCGACGAGTACACACAGCACGCATCCTTGGTTCAGCGTTACAGAACATCGACTAGCCCATGCTTTGCCAAGTCACAAGAAGATCCTGATACCAACTAGAAGACCATCATTCTTCCGCCAACGAGGCTTTTGGACGGTGTGCTTTGCCCTAGAATAAAGGCACAAGAAATCCCACATCCACAGCCTCTGTGATTTGGGAGAATTTTCTCCCAAACCCATTGGAACTGGCATTTAGCAGAGCATTATTGCCCTCAGCAGATGCCCTCAGCTTGAGCTAAGGACAAGTGTCTGTGATAAGCCTCTCCATCGCCTTCCATCACTTTACGTCTCAGGCAGTGGTGAAACATCTTAGGTACATGTCCCATCCCACAGGGCCTGCCTGCTGCATTTATTTTCAGAACAGCTATATCAAGAATTGATAACCAAAGAGCTTATTTTGCTCAAGTCTACACAATAACGATGATTTTTTTCCTCTCATCATCAGTAGACAAGCTTCTCCTGATAGCATTTACCAGTGTATACAGCAGAAGAAAAGGATCCAGTCCCATACTACCCTCCTGGAAACACAGCGGTAAGCAGCAGCCAGGCTTTAATACGCTGCCACAGACAGCTGAATGAGCTTGGTGTTGCAGCTCAAGCTAAGGAAAATTCATGCTCTGCTGTTTGCTTATGTATTTCTTTGAATACTTCAGCAGTATCATGAAAACACATGGAAAACACCTTGCCTGTTGCAGCATGTAGATGCCCCATTGCTCTGTAATGTCTGCGCTGCAATTCCCAATATACCTGCGATCCAAACATTTTTCTGCCCTGTCATCTGGAGCGGTTAATGGACTCTCTCATTGACTGGCTCTTGCTTATTTAAACATTTAATGCTCTTCTGATGCCCAAATTATGGCTGTTTCATGTGATGGATTAGCACAGAATATAGGAGTGACAATTTTCTGCAATCTGTGGAATATCAAATTTTGATTACTCCAGGAAGAAAAAGTAAAGTTATAAGTAAACTGTTTTGATTGATAAGGAGCAGAGGAATACTTAATGCAGTGGTTCATTGGAAGCGTTGATGAATGCCTGGCAGGACCATGATGAGTCTCCACAGAAGACACGCAATAGCTCTGGGAAGATTTAAGATATTTATTGCTCAAATAAAACAAAACCAAGTGAGACGAGTAGGTGAAGTAGCACGGGGTGATTGCAATCTGCTGATCGAGTCCAAATATAATTCCGATTTTTGCAGAGCAAAAACAAACTCATTTTGCAGCTTGCCTATAGAACAGTGAAGGTTATTTTAGGAATTTCAGGTGCTGCCTCTCTTCAACAAGGATCCAATTCAGGCCTTCATAGCAAATTATCTTTGGTTAACTCTAGCAGTTGTTCTACAGTCAGGCTGTAAATTATTTAGCAGTATGTTTTAAAGATAAAGATATGAGACACTTGCAAGTATTTTTTAATACGCCCATTTTGAAACAATTTATCACCCAATTTCTTCAATTTGTCAAAATTGACAAACTGAGTACTTCTTATTCAATTCTTCCACTAAGGGCCTATTGTACCAAATCATTTCATTGTTATACTTCTGGTTTTGGCGAGACACTGTAATTGATGGCATTTATCAGCTCAGTCAAAAAAAAAAAAAAAAAAGAGAAGAGTCTCATTCTGTAATATGCTGCTTGCTCTCCCTCCAGCAAGCAGAGAATTGGAGATTTGTGCCTGCGGACAGCCAGTGAAATCTGCTGCACCAACATCCTCCCGAGCCTCGCTCCTTCCAATGGCATCATTTCCAGCTACAAGGCTGTCGACTTCGAGCTGAGAAAGGGTTTCCAAAAGACCCTTCGTAGCTACCTACTGAAGTTTGTGCACACTGATGTCTAGCAGAGGCACTAACTTTTGTGCCAGGGAAAGGTGCAGAGCCTCTGTTAAAAGACAAGGCTGCTTTCTTATCAATTACACATCTCTCCTATGCGGGGCTTCGATGGCAATAACCTGTCAACAATCCTCCTTGTGTTCTCATGATGGTAAAAGCAGATGTGACCCCTTCCCTCTGAAACAGTTGCTGAACTGCATTTCTGTGAAAATCCCCGGAGCTCGCTCTGACTGTGCACAAGGAAGGGACTTTGTATTGAAAGCACCTTCCAAAACAGTTCAGACCAAGGGAATCTTCTGAGAGATACAATGAAGAAGAAAGCCACCAGTGCAGAGTATGATGCATTAGAAGGGAGGGCTGCATCAGAGCAGCACCTTCTCCTCCTTCAGAAAGGGAAGCTCACAAGCCCACAGTGATGCTTTGCTATTAGAAAAAAAACAAACAAAAAAAAAAAAAAAGCACAGCTATAGCTGCATGGGGAAGAGAACTTATTTTTTATTTTCAGTTTACTCTTGCTGGGTGGGGCTGATCGATGTTTTGGACAGAGAAATCTGAAAGTAGGTGTTGTGACCCAAGATGATTAAAAAAGTTGTTCTGAGTTTGTCTGTTCTGAAAAGCGGGGGAGACTCAACCATCAGCAATCTACCTCAGACACAGGCTCTGATTAGAAATGATGGCTCTGCAACAGGTTCCAAACCTAACTGTAGCAGAACTCCCTTGCTGTCATATGTTGTTGAAAAAGCTCCCTAAGAGCTACAGCTGTTTTTTTTTTTATTTTTTTTTTAAATTTTTTTAAAGCTCACAGATTAGGTCACAGAGGGTGGAAAACCTGAGAAATCTCAGTTCTGCCCAGCAGTCTCCATTCTGGAGCACACGTGCAGCAGGCACCTGCACTGACACAGCGCTGAAAACCAGCCTAAGAGCACAGTGAACATGATCTGCAGGACCAGGATGATCTGCAGGACCAGGAGCTGTGCCCTAAGTCGCATCGCAGCGGTGATCTGATCGTGCTCCTGCCTGAAGCAGAGACCTCTGCCTCCCCGCGCCCCGCCTGGCAAGCTAAGTGCCAGCAGTCACAGCAATCACGCTGTTTGCTTGTGGTACACCTTTTGGGAATTGCTTTCACTTCTGAGGAATACACTAATGTGTTAGCTACTTCTAATCCTGCCTGGATGCTTAGAAAATGCTATCGCTCCCTTAGAGATCAAGTGGGCAGCAGCCCCTTAACAGGAACTGGTCTATGAGCTACCACCACATGTCTAATTAATGACCCTGCCGGTCGCAGCTGGAAGAGCTGAGCTGGGGGTGATTAATTAAATTAGCTGGCAGAGGAAATTACAGTGGAAAAGCCAAAGTTTGATTGCTCCATAATTAACCGCAGTGCAAATAATATCTGCATCTATAACTTCCAGCGATGAGATCAGAAGCCAATTGAATTTGGCACTGATTGAAGCTGTAAATATCCTGTGGTGAAAAATGATAGGTTTGTTCTGAAGGGAAAACTTACTGAAATGGACATCCAGCGGATGCAAAAGGGGAGCAGGGGACATGGGAGGAAAGAGCACTGGAATTAGATTCTTTATTTCAGCTGAAAGTGGATTTCTGTAGTCTTCTGGAGTGGTGGAGGACTCAACATGAAACAGAAAGAAATGTTGAAAAAATCTGCTAGAGCTGCTGTATGCTTTAGGAGCTCTTATAAGGGATTCAGTGAATCTAGAAAGTAAAGCCCTTCCAGATCATTCAGCCCTTTGCCTTGTTGCCCATCACATGCTTACTACTGATGGGATTTATTGCTTTTCTCTGGGAGGTGACTGCACAGCTCAAGAAAGCTGGTGGAACAATTTTCCTCATAATCAGCCTCAACATTTCTCAAGTTTCATCTACTGTTCCTAGGAGCACATGCTTGAACTTCAAGAACCCATTTTCCACCTCCAGATGTTCATGAACCCCTTCATTCCTTCGCAATTATCATCACTTTAGTAGCCCCTTAACCATCGCTTATCAAAGATAGTAAAAAGCTGAAATCCTTCTTAGAACCCTTTCCTGAACTTCCCTTTTCATTTTGGAAGGTTTTGACCACAACATGCGCTGATCTCAACCCTGTATCAAGCTGACATGATTCTTATCCCACTTCCACTCCTGATGTAGGTCTGGCTCACCTGTTTCACTGATGCCAGAGACGCACAAACCCGATCAATGAGCCAAGTTTTATTTACAAGCATTGTGAACGATGACCAAACGTACTTTTGGACAAAAATTGCGTATTTCAGAAAATATTTTCTTTTTTTTTTTGTGTGTGGTTGTTTAAGCAGTGGAACTGTCACTTCCAATGAGACATGATTACTGGATGTGGGCCAGGCCGCATAATTCAAACTACTGTTTTCTGTGGAAAAATTAGGCTCTGTCCCCACCAGCAAATAAACAGGTGCAACAGAAACAAGACAGGTAGCCTAAAGCAGCTGTTGCCAAGGACCTTATACATAAATGATCCAGCGGGGTTACCTTTACTTGGTCTAGCTTAGTCCTTTGAATTAAACATTCCTGATGACAGGAGAGGTTCACAGCACCATGGGCTAGATGCTCATGTTCAAAGTAGGGTCTGGAGCACATTGAGTACTCAGGTAGCTTCCAGTTTTGGTTTCTCCAAAGGGAATCTAGTCAGCACACCAAGACCATCCCATGAACCAAACCAACATCTGGGAAGTGGGAGCATGTGGATGATTTGCTTTAAAACCCTGATACTACCAGAACACAGACACAGATATTGGCACCTACATTGTGATGCAACCTTCCTCACCAAGTCTGCTCCCTTGCAGTGGTATAAAGGCACCACTACAAAGCACGTTATGTCTCCTCTATTTGCATGAAAACAAAAGAAAATAAAAGTGTAATATTGATTGTAAACACAGAAATCCTGCCCTGCTCTGTCATTTTTTGACCGATCCGAGAGAGCACAGAACAATCATGAAAAGTCTGAGAAGACCTCTCCAAATACATTAATAAATAGCACATCCATTGATTGCTGTCAAAGAAAATAGGCACATTCAAATTTACAAGCTACCCTGCCCACATACACGCTCATAAGCTGTCCATTAAATACCACTTGACAAATTGGTCTCATGATTAACTTGAGACTCAACCAGTTTCCCTGCACAGGAGCCAGGCACTGCATCCAATTCCTCTCCTCACTGCTAAATTCACCTTAGGCTTTGGTGGAATTTTGACCTAGCAGTCCTGCTTTTGTTGGGCAAGTGAGAGCTATGATGCTTTATTTATGTTTCTGGTGCTACAAGAAGCTCTGTTGCTTTAGATATTGTCTCAAATCTGAGAAATAAGACTGTTTTCTTTTCCACTTTACTATTTCTTTGGCTGTGAATGCTATATTTTGCTTTATTCTGAAAGCTTTCTCTATAGATGGGGTTGATTCTTTATGTCCCACTATGACAGTGAGATGGAAGAATATTCTCCTTGCACTACTGAAATACCCTTTCTGAAGCTTACCCAGTGACATCATATTCTCCTCTCTTATTCCACATTTTAACACATTTTGGTATTGAATGAGCTGTCTAGCTCCACAAAAATGCAAATATGAAAAGGAATGCAAGTTAAAACATGAAGTATGGACACCAGGCGATTATAAGGCATATCTTCATTTCTTGAGCCCCAAAACTTCATTAGAAGAGTCACTTCCTGGACATACCCTTCTCTCATTTAATTCTGAGTTTCCTTTGCTCATTCTGTGCGTCCCTAGTATGCTTCTGAGGGAACACTTCTACAGAAACACAACCCATGGGAGATTAACTGTTTTTTAGGCTATTTCATGTGATGTAAATTTAAATCACATGTTACTCTGTGTTTCATTTAAATAGTAAAAATGCCTGTGGCAGATGTATTTTTAGAGGGTGATGTTTGAAAGGCAGACAGTGAAGTTGGTCACTCAGCTGTCACTGCTAATCAGCAGGAGCTGGGTGTCCAATTTTCCTTTGACATGCTTTCCCTCCGAACATCCCAAGACCCCTTGTGAAATTATGTTATGTCCACACGAAGAAAATTCAAATTTCTGGGGACTTATTTGTAACAGAACCGTATTCAATCATACAAAACAGATACTTTGCATTTAAAGGGGACCTTACACAGCTGAGTTTATCTTGCCTCCAAATATGTTTCACTGAGTCATCAGCAAACCTGTGTGCCAGCTACATGCTGCTCTAAGGGTCCTGGTGCTGATCTCTCTGGGATGCCACAGGCAGGTGCTTTACTAAGGTTTCAAAAGGACATGAATTAAAGAGAAATTCCACAACATAATTAAGAAATGCTCCCCCTTGCTTTGTTCCCTTTCCCCATTTTTAAAGTCTCCATTGGCTTTAATTAACTTCTCCTAGAGCAATAAACCTAACAATGAGGTTGGCAAACTCTTAAAAGTAGAAAGCAAGTTGTCTGTACACAGGTCCTACCCCACTCACATTTAGAACTACAGGCTGGTCTTTCTTTTTTTAAACAAATAAACAAACATTTTTAAAATGTGTAAACTAAGTGGTATTTTACAGCTGGACTTCACAGAGAAAAATCTACATCTTGCCTGCAAAATTCTAGTGCCAATGGATTTCTATTTAAATAAGAAAGTGAACAAAGAAAGAAAGATCCAGCCACATTATAATCCCGCATAGGACTTGCAATATACCACAGAAGGACATGGTTGTCACTTCCAGAAGTGACTGGTAAGCTGAATGATTTTACTGTGTCTAAAAGGGGCCCAGTCTTCAGCCAGAGCATGGGCAGCTCTTAATACCACCATGGCTCACTGGCATGTTGCACGTGGCCTATGTGTCTCCACAACCAGAAAACGGGTCATTTATTAGAGATTTCAGTGCAGATCACAAGCCAGCCCTAGCTAAGGCTGTGGCTCTCCACCCTTCTGGTCTCATAAACTACTTGATGACTTCAACAGCAAGGAAAGGCTGCATGCAGTAAACCTGTGATGCAGTTATCCCATGCACAGGCAGAGGTCTGGCATTTCCCAGAGGTTGTGGTTTGTCTGTACGTGGATCACTTGCGGAGCGCATGCAGCATGCGCACACCAGCAAATCCCTGTCTTTGTCTTTTTTTTTTTCCTTCCCCTTAATGCAAAAGGACAATCCAAGCAATCTCAAGTATCCGTTTATGACTGGGCTGAGCTGCTGGAGTTGCACAAAGTGGCCAAAGCAGATCTGGCTCAGAGAGGAGCATGTGCATGCCATTAGCAAAGGATTAGAGTTGCAAATATTTGCTTCTTGAGTCAAGAAAGAAAAATTCAGCTTCTGGGTAATAGCTCAGACTGAAGGCTGAAGGTATCCTTCAGTTTTAGTACACAGTGACACAGTCCTATCCCTTCCACTTGTGGACAGCTCCTACAAGTGTTAATTGAGGCTGTGATTTAATTGTGCGTACGCCACAGGCTTCCAAGTTCGGCTGGCGTTGCAGTCAAGTGAAAATACAACAAAACTTAGAAATTCTGACCTAGATGAAACCAGAAAAAATTTAATCTTTTTGGGAAAAAGAAAAGTTAGCTGGGAGATTTCTAGGCCATGACACAATCATCTGTTCAGCACGAAGACTTTTTGAAGCACATCCCATCCGTACCTTTTGAGGGTTACCAATTATTAGAGATGGCTTCTTCTCACTACTGTACGTCTGCAGACTTGCACAAAAATGCTTCAGCTACAGGACTTTGCACTGTCTGCACAATCTAGTTAATAGGCACAGTGAGACATTTCATTTCACTGTAATCCCAATTCTCTAAAGGCTTCAATTTGTCACCTGCGTTCACCTTAACACATTTTAGCCTGCTATTTAATTACTTCAAAGCAAGAGCAATGGTGGTCTCATTTCTTCTGGTCACTCCTCTCTTTCAGGGGTTCACTGCTGCTCCCCCTCCAGAACCCGTACGTCTAAAATCCCGCAGTAAGCGCATTGCCTCTGTCAAATGGATATTTTAGAACCGTGGGGAAACTGCATTTGGGCTGATGTGTATATCAAGTTTCAGTCCAGTCAAAAGCCAGCACCATCTTTTCACTGCTGCCCTTTTCATTAGTTATCTTACTGAAGTCTTATCTCCCCAGTCCCTTGCCATAGGCTACCAGCTTCCTGCAGAGCCAGAAACAAAGCTTAGTCTTAAACAAAGGAAAAAAAAGGAAAAAAATCACAAAAGAGAGAAAGTTGGTCACAGTTACTGTTATGGAGCCCTGCAGGTTCTGTAGCCACGACCAAAGCAAAGGCATGCTGCTGCTTCTGTACCTAGTGTCACCGGCCAGCGCAGCCACCAGTATCACGGCAAGGCACTGCCTTTTGTCAAGTACTGCTCAGCATCGCCACCGCTGGTTTTCGGCATGCTCATTTCTGTGCTGTACCACGAGCTCAAACAAAGCTATCTGCTGTCCAAACAACCCACGGACGCAGAAATGGCCCAAACCGATGCAGATGGCTGAATTAACGTAACTTCCAGCCATCGGCAGTGAGCACTGCTGAAAGCTTTAAGATTTTGCCCATGCAACAGTAACTTGACAACACATGCACGCTCCTGGTAATACCTGTCTGAGTACTTTACCAGGATACAGGTAATGTGAGGCCACCTTGTCACACACTCAGCCCAGCCAGTGACAACCCGTCCTGTGTATTTAACCACAATTGGTTTATATGGACAGGTTTCTTTTAACAGTAGAACACTGTTGTGTATGAACTTTAAAAAAAGCTTCAACAGTACAAACTAGAGTAAACTGGCTCTAGAGTAACTGTTCTTATAGTAGGTATTGCAACCAACTTCAACTATATGTCTAGTTGAAAAATGTCATGTTTGGTAAGACCTGAGGGGGGGAGAGAAAGAGAGAGAGAGAGGACCTGAAGGCAGGAGAAATGAAAAGGACAGATTAAGCACCAAGTACCCAGAGAAGTTTCAAATAAAATTAAAATCTCTAACTAAATACATATTTTTTTAATATGCTGGGTATTTTCCTTGCCAGCTAAGCAGCTCTGTTGAGTTCCTGATACAGAGACCTGTGTGCTCTGCAGCAGTAAGTGCCCACCTTACAGTACTTTCCTAAGCAGAACACATCTCAGATTTTGATCTGACCCTGTGGACCTCATAATAGCTGATGTTTGGCATTTGGGATTTTTTTTCCTCAAATGCTTTTAATTTTTTTTTTTCATTTTTATTACAAGCTTCAGTCCCAGAAATGTCTGAATGCTGATAGCAACAGCAGTTTCCTTTTGGATATAATTGATTAGATAGCTATTATTAAAGTTAGTGAGGGCAAAGATCTGCTTGGTAAGGCTGCCCAGTGCTTTAAAGAGTAAATTTAATTTTTCAATTGCTTTTGCATTGACGTACTTAGGACAAAACTCTCTGTATTTATTCCTTAGGTATTGCAGAGCAGCAGCCATGTGCATGCGCACATACACTGAGCAGTGTAATTTCAGAATAGATGATAAAAATGCATTCAAGTAAGGATAGTTGATATAAATGTACTCTTTGGCGTATGTTCTGTTGTGAAGTTCAACTCCTGTGCTTTTGAACAAGGAATACAGGAACATATGTGGTTACCACAGCAAATGCTAGCCCCTGAAATGCAGGACCCCATGAGCTTAATGTAGCTTCTGTTAGTGGTGGGATTTTTTGGGGGTGGTGGTGAGGAAGGTTGGTTGTTTTTTTTAAACTCACACTGCACTTCATCGGATCTATGAAACAACTGAACTCAAGCTTGTGTGGCTATGGGGGAAAATGACAGGAGCATACACTCCTTGGTGGAGGGAGGGAAGAAGGGGATGGCCTCCTTCAGCATGTAACTCATGCTAGCTGAGCTTCTTCCTCAGTAAGAGGCACCAGCTGCTACCCTGGGCTTCCAGATCTCTTCAAGACCCTAGCCAAAACCAAACTCACCTGGTCTTTGTACTCCACAGAAGTGTGAACTACGATCTTGGTCTGGGTTCTGGACTAACATCCAGCATTTCCTTATGGACCTGCCCCTTTGCGAGTCTGCAATGATTTGTGGCTGCAGTTAGATGTAAAAGGGGGCTACAACCACCAAAGGATTGGAAACGTCACCACCATACAGGTTCCTTTGTCCATCGTTGTTATGGCTGAATTTTCTGTGGCCACTGAACCTCTGCGTTTCTCCTTTCTAAGTACTTTGAAAGGTATCAGAGAATTTTCTGGTGAAAGACTAATCCACATTAGGTGGATCCAACATATTTAAAATGGAATTGGCCTTTGGCCATTAGTTTGATGTCAGCCATATTTCCCCTCTGTTTTTTAATACCATATATCAAATTTTGGTCACTCCAAATTCATTTTGTCATTCCAATTAGCTCTTCCATTTCTCTGTTGTAGGAACACAGTTAAACATTGGTCCATGAAGTTTCTAATATTACACAGCAATGGTTATCTGTCTACTGGGAAGTTCTGGGTTGACCTCTTCAAGCATGTGGCAGCCAAGCAGATACAACCCCACACTTTGGTCTTTAGAATCACAGAATATCCCGAGTTGGAAGGGACCCACAGGGATCACAGAGTCCAACTCTGAGCCTTCAAAGCTGAGAAACCCTCTAGCTCTGTCAGATGTTTTGGAGAGAATGGATTCAAAAACAGATATAATCAATCCATATTTAAACTGAAAATTATTTCTGCAGCGAGGATCCTAACAGTTTTGAGACTTTTAAAACACAGTCTCAGCTAACAGTCTGGTTCTGTTCTGGTAAGAGCAAAATGATGTTTTCTGACAGCTATTATGACTTACAAATACAGTTTTCCCAACATATCCACGTATTGTCTCACTCACGCATCCTTCTCCAACAGAAAGCTCTGGTTTGTAAGCTTAATACATTCACACCTGTCGGTCTTTACATCTTCTGGGTATATTCAGAGTGGATTTCTAATTTTTTTTGTCAACACTGGAAATTACCTTAAAAAACAAGAGGTGCATTTTCCACAATTCCTTGGAATGACATTATAGGAAAAAAAACATTGGAAGTCATAGGTATTGTAAGAAAAATGACAAAGCTGCTAAAATAATATAGATTGTTGCTTTTCCTTTTCTCTATTGTATGAAAGAAAATCTACTTGTTTTCTCTTTGCAGGCCTTCCTTTCCTTTTTTTTTTTGGTTCAGTATTCAAAGCTTGACTGCTGCCTCTGGCCCACTGTCCTGATCTTTGACTAAACTGACCCCACTCCTACAACTTTCTAGCAAACAAATTCATGGTTTCTCTCCAGAAGTGCTCCTTCGTCTGTGAGAAACAGCTCCCAGTAAATCCTGCAATTCCCCAGTGATGAGATATCCACAAAGAAACACTGGTTTGATTTAGGGGATGATGAGATGACTGCCCAAGCAATAAAAAGAACAGTCTCTTTGCACACCCCCACATATCGAACCATTTTACTCCTGCACAGTGAGTTGGGGCAGGGACTCTCTTGGCACACAGCCTTTGTCAGTGGGGTTAGTCACGAACTGTGACCAAGGTTCCCAAATGCTTTGTCAATGCAAATATATCTACTCTTGTGCTAACCAAGCGACGTGGGACAGTCTAAACTATTGGGAACTGTGGCAAATGCAATTCTACAGTATTTAGCACTTGGACTGAGGACATCACTGCAGCCTCCTCATCTGCCTTTAATAAGGAGGCATATTTCATCAGTCCATTGCTGTCTGAAACCATGGCTAATTCACAAGAGTTTCAGAACAAAACATTTTTGATGCTCGCTGGACTAAATCTTTACCGTTTGTGAAACCACGTTTTCATTTTGGAAGCTACCGCCTCTTCATCAATACAACATTAAAACGACTGGGTCTCAACAGTTTATTTTCATTCAGGTCTTCATTTTTTATATTGTCAAAAGACTTGTAAAATCTGGGCTTGAGGAAGGATCTTAGTATCTGAGCTAGCAGGTTTCAAAACAAGGCTGTAACATATTGCTTTCCCCTGTCCTCTTCAAAGGTATTTTTAAAAGGAAAAACAACAAATGGGGGTAAGGGTAATCTAACATACAAGACACTTTGGAGAAAATGAGAAAAAGACAAAAAGCAACGAGAATTTCTTTAGCTCTTTTCTCCAGAAACTCCAAATAACAGCAGTAATCCTTGGGCAGACCATCCAGAAGGTAGTTGGGGTAAGTGGAATGAAAAGGACATACCAGAAAAGCAGCGTAACTGGAAATCTCTGTTGAATACATGCCACGCAGGTACATAACACACTATGTCACTGTATCCACAAAGCACGCGTATCATCCACGTGAGGTGTGAACGCAGAAGGCAGCAGTGTGCCAGCTCCAAATACACCAAATATTCAGATAATGTATTAACAGCAGTACTTACGCTATTCAGATTGTGGCTCTTACACCTCTGCTTCTTAATGAATGCCCTAATGCACTAGAGACAGAAATATCTCTTTTGTAGGTTTCTCTTTCACTGACAATGACGAGAATGATGATTGTAATAATAATTGCAAACTAGGCTTATGTTTACCAAGTGTTTGAGTTTTTATCAAAGGCAGATTTGCACATAAGAAAAGTGCAACTGAACTAGGGAGCATTATATCTAAATTGCTCGTTAGCTTGGACAACTGGGGTTGGTTTTCTTTTTTTTTGTTGTTGTTGTTTTTATTTTTAATCATTCAGGCATCTCCCACACTGCTATATAGGCACCAGTGTTTTACTGGATCAGATCCTGGATTACAAGGTCTGCCAAGCAGCTACAAGGACAATAAAATACGTTGTACCACTAACCTTCATCTTTTGAGCATTTCATTTTAGCTTCTGAGGCCTCCAAATGGTGAAATACGAACAGCCACCACCCAAGCTGACATTTCATTTGGCTCAGTTAGTTATTGTTATTATATGCATTTCCTGGAAGCTACTGGTAAGTGACAATTTTTTTTTTTTCAAATTTAATTTTAAAACAATTACAATTACTCTGATCTGAAAGCATGCAATCCAACATGTCAGAATCAGTTCATTTCTACAGTAATACGGGGCAAGGTTTTAGTTTACCGGCAGTAGTGAATCAGTCTTTTTATTTATGTGTATGTGTTTGAAAATGCAATACTGTTGTACTAATAATTTATACATTTTCCTCATTATCTTTATGAAATATTTACTGTCTAAAATAGAGCTAATATAACTCCAGCTCACCGGGAAATGTGCTATTTAGTGTAGTTCAACCACGAAGAAGACCAGGGGTGAGTTATAACTCTCAGGGTTTGTTGGCTTTTTTTTTTTTTCCCTCCCCACTCCTTCCCAAAGCCTCCCAGTTAATAGGACTTGCTGAAATAACTTAAGTAAAATCTTAAGTCCCCTAGCAGCTGTTTGGTCGGCAGAAGCACAGCTGTCTAAACTTTATTGGCAGTAAATGTCATTCTTGCACACAAACTGCATGCCTGGAAAACCCAAAGGCACATCTTGGTCCGTTAGTGCTATCACATATGATCACATTCCCTGACGAGATGTGAAAACTGAAATGGAAAACGTCAACAAACTCTGGCCGCGGTGAGGACTGGGGCATGCCCGCTGACAAGCGTGCCACAATGACAGAAATTTACTTTGAGTTGCAATTAGTGGCACTGTCATTTTTGGGCGCTCCTGCCAATTAATTAAGCCTGTCAAATGGAAAAACAGCAGCATTCACATGATAATTTATATAGGGAGAGACTAGCCTAGCAAAGCTGCTTCTGCAGCCAACAAAATTCCCTCCAAGCGCTTAAAAAAAAAAAAAAATATAAAGAAGTAGAAGGGGGGGGGGGGGGAGGGGGGGAAGAAAGTTAAACTGTCCTTGTTATAATTGTTAACTCTGATCGCTCAAGTAGAAGACGGGCTGATTAAAACTCCAAACGAGCCCCTAGCTCGCTTAAATCTCAGAGTCCGGAATGATAGAATCAGAGGAGTTTATTCATACCATTAAGCCCCAGAGAACTTAATTGAAAGAAGAGCATAGCCTGGACCTTGACAAGCGGGAGGTCACAGTAATTGCTGCCGGACATATTTAACATTAAGATAATCAGGCCATTAATTACCCTTTGGATCATTAAATCAGCCAGTTGCAAAATGAAATTTCTGCCTCTATTACTCACTTGAGAGACCACAGGGGTGGCTTTTAATTTATCAGTGAGCTTGAGATACAAAGGACCAGGCTTGGGGAGGAAGGAAAGGGGGAGAAGGGGGGGTGCTTCAGCAGAGGCAGGAATATCAATCCGCCATGCTTGGTGATCGTGGCAAATTAACTAGGTAAGATAACCTCAGCTTCTAAAGGCAGAAGCTGGGGGTATGTAAATAGATGAGGGCAGACAGGGAGATCAGAGCCTGCACACCACTTAGCAGGATAATAAAGGAAATCATCCTTGATTATCAGTGCTAATTTGGACACTGCCGGTAGCTTGTTATGCGTGTTCTGAGTAGCATTTAATTAATTCAATTGCTTGTTAATGAGGGAAGTGACATGTGGGGAGCAGATGCCACCCAACTGCAGATGGGTTCTGGTCAGCCCTTCACAATAAAATCTTTTTTTTTTTTTTTTAAACACCCTTCCCCCACCCCTAAAATGGGCAAGGTGTCAAGCATGGAGGAGCATTCAAAAGGGACAAAACACTGACCTCATCAGGCCAAGAACCGCTACGAAACCAGACCTGACAGTCGTGGATAGAGAGGTACTAATGTTCCCCGGGGCTGCATCTGTAGCGGTGCATCCTTATGCCAGAAACCGGAGACCAACAAGGCTGTAACAGCAATCTGATGGCCAGAACGAGCGAGAAATCGACGAGAGCCGAAATGGAGTACCTCTGCAAGGCTCAGGACAAGATATGGGGATGTAACGAGGCAGTTCTTGCACTTTATTAAAATGCACTCCGAGTACAAATAATGAAGGAATAATTATTTTTTATGAAAAAAAGAAGCACAGCTTATTGTTTTTCACAGAAGTCGCTCACCGGTGTAATGGACGCAAGCCTTGAAACGGCAAGCCAGGCTTCAGCTTGGAATTGTGAAAGTCTGCTAAATATAGTCGAGCTGCATAATGTTTCTTCTGACACCATTAAATTCAGTTCATTAGTGAGCGAGGGATCAAACTGGATCTTACATCTTAAGGTGAAAGTCAATTCCCGACACTGCCAGCTCCCAACTCAAGACTTTTCAGACAGCATTAAGAACCCCTCTGTTTTCTTATGACCTTTGTTAACCAGAATAAACACAGTAACTGCTATGCAAACAAACTACCTGAGCAAAACTGCAAGGACACTGTGGCAGGCACTTGCAGTTACTGGAAAGTTGCGTCGTCGATCCAGACCACCTCTTAACAACAGAGCGCTCCAGAATGGAAGGATTAAGTACATCTTTGATTTTTAGTACTCAGAATGTTGTCATCTGAAGTCTTCCCCCCACCCTGTCAACCACAGGAAAGCAAAAAATGTACATTTTCAAGCACATTTGTTTTTGCTAAATTAGCTGTATCAGCCAGAATACAAAAACCAGGCTGTAGAATTCAATATCTAAAACTCAGCTCAGAAACATGCTATATTCACCATGATGTAAACCACAATATTCAAGCTCCATTTAAAGCCTCCACAGAGCTTAAAACTATGCCTCACATAAAGGGCAGCTAACAGCTGAGCTTCTACGAACTGTTCATCCCTCACTTTTGTAATACATTTTTCATGGAGCTGGAAGTTCTTTCTACTTATGCACATTCTCAAAAAGATACTGAAACGGTGGAGCCCTTCAACTTTGTGGTTTACAGAGAACTGACGCAAATTTTGAGCATCACTTCAGCAGAACAGGAAGCATGGTTGGGATACGGCTCTGGATAGCAAGCTGCCCTTCCTTCTCCTCTTGGCCAGCAGCTTCCAGCTGGTGGAGGCAGCCTTGCTGCTGGCATATCGCAGCCTTCTCAACAGGACTGAGACAGAGCCCTTGGGAGCTCAGAGAAAGAGCATGAGGACCAGGGAGCAAACAATCACCTCCTGGAGTGGGAGAGGGACGGTGACAGCTCGTCTCCTTTGGAGAAGGCCAACATCAGCTGAGGAACCCAACGGTGCCAAGCAAGTCTGCAAACCATAAACTATACGAGCAAGAACAGATACAGGAAAGCAAAGCATATGAGGTGTGTCCAGAAGAAAGTTAAATACCTGGCAGGAAACCTATGTACTGGTGCAAAAGGCCCAGACGGCAAAAGACGGTGCAGACACCCAAAGCCTTGATCCCTAGAAGCTGGCTTCACAACATCTGCAACATTCCTCCATGGAGCAAACTCTGCCCTGGCCCCACTGTGCCGCTCAAACGAATCCTGTGTCACACCACTCAAAATCAATGTTTTAAGAGTGTGCTTAAATAGTATCAATAGCAATTACAGGGGAAAATCCTGATTCTCATCCCCAGACCCAGTTAATTGTTGCAACATTGATTTACTCTAATTTGACTTCTCACTCCAAATTAAACCCACATTACTGAAGGAGGGACTGCAGGCAAGCTCTCCCTGCTCCCTCCCAAGACAATAAATTTAATATTGAATACACTTGAAAAAATGGTAGTTGTTGCAGGATCCATACTGAAAGATCTTTTTCCTTTTTTTTTCCTTTTTTTTTTCTTCCTGCGAGTAATTAAAAGATGCTTTTCTTGACTAATGATCCCCCTGTTTAGAAATGGGAAGTCAATACTCCTTCACCAGCAGTCAGCTTCAATTTGTCACAAGGCTCCCGAAGTTTGAGCGGCGGTTCTCAGGGCTGCTGGTAATTGCTGGAACCAATTACCAGCCTTCTAAAGCTGACCTAATCAGGGGCCCACAGACAACACTCCGAGGCCAGCTGGTCCCCTTTTTCTTCTATATTCACATATTCTCCTGTGCTTGGTTTTTCTGCTGCTTCGCCAACTTTTCTTACTCACCAGGAGCTCATGCTAATTTCTCTTCCCTCGCTGTAACCATGCGAACACCCTCCATCTGAACTTTGGCTCACGCTACTGCTTCACATTATGCTGCTTCCTTGGGGGATCCTATTGCACCTGTGTTCCCATTATCTGCACTGGTTTCCAGTTTAATGCAATCCAAGGTGTTGCTTTTGATCCAGAAGCGCTGAATGACCTAGAAATCTGATTATTTTATAAACCGTCTCTCAGACTCTACAAGATCTGGCACAAGTTAACATTAGAGAGCATACCTGGACAATATCCTTGATGAAAGTAACAGGAGCAAGGACTTCTGCTACAAAGCTTTCAGGCTTTGAGTTCCTAAACTCCAATCTGAGAGCCTTTCTGACCTTCAGAATATACTTTCAGGTTTGTCTTTCCCATGACTTTCTCAGAGAAAGAGTTTTAAGTGAATTTGGGTGCACTAAGAAAGGCCAGCAGTATGGTTATGTTCGATGTGGTTTGATTATTGGTTTAACTTATTTTTGAGAGTACAAAATAAAAAAAAATGTAAGCTGTACTCCACAGCTGGCATAGCTCAATTTTTATAACTATTGGTGACATTTTCCTCAGTAAGACTCCTTATTTATGCTGTGGTCTACAGTCAGCTGTTTGGCAGTCCTGCCTGCAAAACATCACCCCTCCTTTACCCTTCCCTCTGCTCAACAGAAATACACTGCAACGATTCAATGCCAACTTCTCACAAGCTGAAGGGACTGCTTTTGAAGCCATGCATATGTCAAGGTTTTCAGATTCTTAGTCCAGCATGTGAACGCTCCTTGAGCTTCCCAGTCCAATGGACTGAGTACTTGTGGAACAGTCAATAGTCCTTCTCTGCCTTTGAAAGCCTGGGGGTTTATCATTGATGGCTTTGTCTCCAATAGAAAGACACAACATGAAATGGTGAAACCCTCAGTTACCCAATTCCCACTACAAATGTCTATTAACAGAGGGTCCATCATCGTGCTGACAACTTTTGGCTTTGTTATTGTGTATCAGTTGTCATCATCAACTTATTACACAGTAGCAGGTGAAAATTGTATTTGTCCAAGGTCTTTTACTGAGGCTTTGTGCTAAGGCCTTTGAATTGGTTGGGGGAACGCTTAAGGAATCTGTTCTTGCATTTCCAACACTTTTGTAGGCATGAACTGGATGTCTGAGCAAGCATGTGGAAAACTATGGAGGGTAGATTAATGAGTATATGTAGTGCAACTGAAAAGAGGAGCAACTATACAGGACATGTAATAAGTGGGGCTGCAGAAGGGAACAGAGATAGGAACAAGTCTAGTAGAAACTTGGAAGAAAACATGGAATTACTTCTCTCTCTAGTCTGATGGGGCTTTGGTGAGAAGTCATTAAAGCAGGAGCACATTGAGTTACTGCCTCCTCACACAGCAGCTCTCAAACTCTCCCTGACCCCACTGCTCACAAACATGCCCCCCAACATCAGTATCAGTTCTGTTCCCTATCAGGAGAAATTTTGCTGAATGATTCTTTCTTTCCTGATCTCCAAATATCCTTGGGCACCCTTCTGTCCCTCCTCCACCAGAACTGCAGATCTCAGTTCCCCAGTTATATTTCTGCTTGCTTACTTCCATGTACACAGGATCCCAGACTGGTTGAGGTGGGGAGGGACCCCCGGGCCCACCCGCCCCAGCCCCGCTCCAGCAGGGACACCCCGAGCAGGGTGCCCAGCCCCACGTCCCGGCGCCTCCTGAAGCTCCCCAGGCAGGAGACCCCAGAGGCTGTGGGCAGCCTGTGCCAGGGCTGCGGCACCCGCCCGGCACAGAAGTGCTGCCTGGTGCTCAGAGGGAGCCTCCTGGGCTCCAGGCTGTGCCCAGGGCCTCTCGGACAGGCCCTCGCCCTGCCGGCCGCACTGTGCCTAACGCAGCCCCGGTGCCGCCAGCCCTCCTGGTGACCAGGGCACGCTGCTGGCCCGTGCTCAGTGCGGTGCCCACCAGGACCCCAGGGCCCTTCCTGCAGAGCTGCTTCCCAGCTGGGTGCCCCGGCGTGTCGCGGGGCCTGGGGCTGCTCCTGGCTCTCCTGGCTGGGCTCCCCCAGGCTCCTGCCAGCCCATCTCTGCGGCCTGTCCCTGTCCCTCTGGGTGGCCGCACGGCCCTCTGCTCGCTCCTCCCGGCCGGGGCCCCTGCCACATCGGCCACATCAGCAATGAAGATGTGAAATAGGACTTCATCCAGTAGTGACCCCTGAGGTACTTCCTTGCCTTCTCCTCCACTTTTTTTTTTTTTTTGTTTAACCCCACTTCAGGTCCATTACAGCTGCTTCTGATACAATTCCTCATGCAAAACTCAGAACAGCAGAGAGAAAGCTAAGTACACAACTTACAGCTAGAGACGCTTGGATTTATTTCTTGCTGTATCTTGGACAGAAGGATCATGAGGCTAATGGAGAACAAAATAAAGCACAAAAGGAAGTAGACACTTTGGAAAGGCAGAATTTTCATATATTCATGTGAAAAATACCACTTAAATCCTGTTCCAAACAGCAAAAAAAAAAAAAAAGGGGGGGGGGTAGCAAAGCAAGATTAGAATTGCTCTGTGGGCAAAGTTCCAAAAAATCTTACTTCTATTTTTTTCTACCAGCTTTTCTATCATACTTGATCTCATAACTGGTAATGCATATTTATAAAATTAATCTTTTTTCCTTTTGTCCCAAAATGCTATAGAGCCCAAGAAAGAAAAAAAAAATGATGTCGCTGACAAACAGCCAACCACAAACATGGTGTATAGATACAAAGATGATTTAAAACAAACTGAGCATGATAGAAAAAAGTTGACTTTATATATGTAAGCCTCACTTCCAAGCACACACACAAGAAGTTTTTTAATGTAAATGGATGGCTCTCTTTTCATCTTCATCACATGTATTTTAGTTATCATGACAACATCCTAAATTTATTATATGAATTCTAAAATAATGTTTTAAAAAAAAATCAGATTTAGTGTATGCCTTTTCTTTTTAAATATTTAGAGTTGAGGTATCTTTCTGTTCACCTCAACAGTAAGGAGCAACTATATTTGTTAGATGCAACAATACAAGATTTCTGGATTAAGCACTAAGTAATACTGATGACTGAAAGACAACAAGAAGTTGATTTCAACCTAACTGATGAAATCATTATATTAACTGTATAATAATATACACATACACAGCAGACATACAGTTTATATATTAACAAAATCTCTGTGCAGGTCTCCCTGAACACATTTATATGCATAGGAATTCACCCAAGTAGCCTGATTAATGTACTTTGCTTCATTCTCGAAGATGAACCAAAGGTGGCACCAGAAATTCATTTTTCAGTGCTAACGAAATAATGCAATAAGAAACAGTTGACTTTATTACAGACAACAGTACAAACCTACTCCTGTACTGTAGGAGGTGTCCCTGGTATATACTCCCACGTTACAATTTCACTTGATCTGATACTGGAAAAAGCAGAATCCAGAAATATACATAAAAAAAAGGAGACCACAATTACATCTGTTTGATTTCTCGTATATGCACAAGGCTAACACTGAAAGCTAAACCTTTGTCACTCCATTTTCTACGTGGGGACTGAACAGTGCTCAGATGCAGACCGCCCCCCCCCCCAACCCCCGGGGCTCACACTAAGAGAATTATAACACACTTCCGAAGATAACGTAAAAGATTGGCCCAGCTGGGCAAGATGCTCCAGAAGGTCTTCCACCTCTGTGAACCTCACTGTGCTGAAACCTAGTCTGCCAGAGGTCACTTTGGTTCCCCCAAGACAACATGCTAGTTAGAACTATTAACACCTACCTCCACTAAAATCCAGTAAGTATTTTCAAAAGATCTTCCTCCTTTGACAGTGATCAGACAACTTAAGCATAAAAAACCTTCAGTTTTCAGTAGGACAATGTATCACAGAAAAGCTTTTCACTTTGCTGAGCTATGACTGGTAGGTAAAATACTGCTCTCATAGGAAACACACACTCCCTCACCAACTTATGCCATCATATATATCTCACATAAAGAAAGCAAGCAAGTCCTTACTGAGCAGGACATTCAGGACAGCTGTTATGCAAACCCAAAGACCTGACAGCCAGGGACAAATTACACAGCAGTGTCCTGGGTGAGCTTGGTCTACTGAAGGCAGATTATTAATCATAAACTGATAGTCCAAGAACCAGGAACTTTGTGGCTTAATGAAACAAAGAAACTTATTACAGTGTAATTTAGATTGAGGTATAACCAGGTGGGAGGTTTCAATCTCCCACTGTTTTGTTGGTCAGTCAATTGAACAAAAAATCATAGAGCTGCTGAGGAAACCTCTACGAGCATGAAAACATAACAGGGTCATTCTGCTTTTGACACACACCTCATTTGACATATGTTCTTCCTGGGCATGCAGTGAAGATATATACCTACTGTTTTTTACAGGGATTCTTGAAGGTAGAATTTTAAAAGACTGTGTTGTAAAATGTTGTAATGCCCTACCACCTCTGACTGAAATGCCAAAATGAGGAATTATGTGCTCAGCCTTATAGTTTACAGTCTTTGCCATGTTTAGTAAGTATAACATGCTACCTGACAGTGCACGCCACTGCCAGATGGAGTGAGAAAGCATACCTTGTGGAGTCTGACGAAGGTTTCATATGGCCTTGGCTGTTCTCCTCCCAGACACTGTTTGCCAACTCATTCCCGATAGAAGACATCACCTTGATGAGCTCTATAGGCCAGTCATCCAGGTCCAGAGAGCGGACCCGGGAGAGGTGTGTGCCAAGGTTTCGGTGTATACCTGAGCATTCAATGCATATGAGGGCTCCCAGATTCAAGCTGGCCCAGTCAGGGTCTACAAGAAAAGGGAAAAAAAGCCATTAGAACAACAAAACACCTAACAAAACCTTCTAGGTAATGTTTGTGGAAAAAGATTTTGCCTCCAAAAACAATGGGGAAAAAAAAGAGGTGTTCTGTTCACAAGCACAGTGAGGAGGTCTGGCAGAAGGGTCAATTTTGCCTTCTTAAGACACCAGCCATTTTGAGAAACCCTAAGGGTGTGTGCATGTGTCACAAAAGATGTATTGTTCCAGCTACAGTCAAAAGGAAAAGGTGAATTAGAAAGAAAAGAAGAAACAAGGGAAATATAAACTGAGTAGCAGGCAGCTTATGAAGAAGTAGTAGAAAAAGTCCCTCCTTGGGAATCTAGAGCCACTCGTAGCCAATTACAAGAGAAAAAGAAAAAAAAACCGAGTAGATACAATGTCGCTGTTGCTAACTATATCAACTCCCTTAATAACCATCTATATCATCACCTACATATGGCTTTTACATCTAACACACTATGGGGTATGTTTTCATCTCTAAGATCAGGGAGATAAGTACTAAGATGAAAATGTGATACTTTGAACAGTGCCAGTTTTAGTGTACTAGCCAGAAGGATTCCACAGACAAAAAAATAACCCCACAAATGATAAGGCAGTGACAAACCTGACAAAAGCTGGGAAATTCAAAGTCATTTCCCAAGACGGTTCACTTTTTGTCACTGTCCTGTGTTATTTAAATCTAGATTTGTATGAATATCCCTCTTCAACAAACATTCATTTCAACAAATGCAATGAAAGACTTATGGGAGGAATTTTTGGTGGCTTTTTTTCCCACCTGCTGTCATATCTTTTCTTCTCTCCTTACCCGAGGCCTCCCAAAGACCAAGTAGGCTATCACAAATGCCAAGCAGGAAAATCATGATTAATTGAGAAGGCAGGCAATTTTTATTCAAATCTAAACAAAATTTAGAGCTGACTGGAAAATAATTTCTTTCTGTTCTTGCAGATACCATCAAAGGACTCATTTCTATTTTGTGTAACCCAAAATTGAAAAAGTTATTTAGCCAAAGTTATTATAGCCAAAGTTATTATAGCCAAAATAAGTAGAAAGAAAATATTTCCTAGTTATTTGCCATGTCACTTTTGGTCAAAAATATTAAAGGAAAGCAGATACTTCTAATGGCAAAATTCAACATTTCATTGAAAAGACTGACTGAAATTTTTCTGTCAGTCCTTAGAAATAATAATAATAAAAATGAACAAGAAAACTTCCCATCTTATTCCATTTAAGCAGAAAAACAGATCATTTGTTTAAAAAGTTTCAGCTATACTAAGTCTTACTCTAGAAACAGACAGCAGGTGTTTCAGATCTCCTAAACTACAGAAGACAAAACACCTGCCATGCTTTACAAGCCCTTAGTAAGACAAGCATGAAACACTCCTTTCTTGCATATTTCTCCAGGTCACCTCCACAAGTTACTTTTGGTGTCTTGCCAGTGGGGGAACTCAAGTAGTGTATTTGAAATAGACTAAAACCCCTGAAACACTAATTTGTCTGTAAAAGCTGAAACAGAGCAGATATGCATTTAAACTTTACAAACTGTGACTTGGAATTAAATCTCTGCCCCTAACCTGCAAGGGGCAGGGTTATCTTCACAGACATAAAAAGTGTCATGAGTTCAAAGAAGTACGAACTCAGAATGAAGCAAAAGAAAAATTACTGATTAATATTTTTATAATTATTCCAACAGAACTGATGCTAAGGACCTGATCCCCACACCCTCCAGAAATACTTCTATGTATTTGAAGTACATCTAGTGTATCTTGTACTAAAAACATTTCTAAAATATTGGTCTACTTCCAAATAACAGTGCTAGTAAGATTGAATTAGTCTGACGAACAGATAACCAAGAAGTTATGAAGTAACTATGAAATTTTGTCAGGATAGTATTTTAAATTTCAACAATCTGACAACACACAATTGAGTAAGAAGGTGGCAAACTAGAAAAGGAAAGTGTTGAATTCATTACAGACATTTAGTGAAAAAACAGACTCGTTGACTTTGGTCACAACTGGATAATGCAAAGCATGACAGGGCTCCAATAAGGAGCTTGGACAAGCAGCATCGGTCTTTAGTTTCTGGAGAAAAAATGACATGATGTCACTGATGACATCTGTTTCAGTTTGTGTGCACACGAAAAATTGTTCGGATATATGCTAGATGACAAGTCACTACTGACCAATTAATATGGTGAGCTATTGTAAACTGGTATTCTTGATCATAAAATATATTTTTTTAAATTTTTTAATCTCATTCTTGGAAATTTTAAGCTGTAAACAATTTTAAGAGGAAGATAAAAGAATTAGCTTACTTTTCTTGCTGATACTAACAGTAATTTTGAATTTGAGGATGCTTAGAGTACTTAAAAGCACATTGCAGGCACTTCTTCAGTATTCATACACACAAATTTGATGGTAGAAGGAAAAAGCCCATTCTGTGCAGCTAGAGGTACTATAAAGCTAGTTTCCCTTTTTATTACTTATAATTTGTCAATCAAAATATGAGCATTTTTACGCCACTGAATATTCCCAGATTTAAATTTTCAGCTGTCCATTTTCTTAAAGATGTTCAGTTTTGTCCTCTAAAAAACTTCTTCCCCACTTTGACTTGCACCTCAGTCAAATTGGTCATGTGAAGGCCAAAGCTCTTGACACAGCTATTTTAGGAGAATAACCTCTTCACACCATTTCCTTCATCCCTTTGGACATGGGGTGTCTGATGAAAGACTTGCACATGCTAAGCTCATCTGGATTCAGTGTGGCAAAGATAGTGCTGGGTTGAACAGAGGAAACCTCTAAAGAGAGGAACAGAAGAGCAAGGAAACTAAGGAGCAGCAGCAACTGGTGAAGGCATCTTGCAGGGTTGTAGCAAGAGAGGGAAAAATTGTATCTTTTAATTTCCTTGAGAATTTTTTTCTATTCTACCTATAGAAAATTGAATTTTGAGATGGGTTTGATAGGCTTGACAATGGCACTTAAGTTATTATGTCAGTGTTTGACTCTCAAATCCAAAATACACCATGGTAGAGTCTAGACACTAAACTCTGTTGGACTGGGAAACTCATAATGAGAGTCTCCTTGTTTTTTTTCTACAACAGAAAAGATCTAATATTCCATGCTCTCCAGGTACCTTCCAAGAGTGAAATATTTCTCTTCTGATATGCTCTTTAAGCATTACAAGTGGAAGAGCAAAAAGCATCTGGAGGCAGAAATTTAGCTGTGTTTGCCTAAGCGATTTGATCATCTTCAGTGCCTTCTCCACATGGAACTGGACCTCTCGCGGCTCACAAGGCCTCCAGGAAAATGGAATGTTTGTCTCCTTGTGAAACTAGCATGAAGTCTACTTGGGCTGTACCGGAAGGCCTCCTTGTTCAGTACCTGAAGACCTTCTTGCCTCAGTGTCACCTCAGTTGTCCTGAGATGGGAAAGTTAATAAGGAGTTAGCAGTCTGAGACTGCTAAAGGGGCCGACGGCTGAAGCACTCAAGGGCTCCTGGTACTACTGCTGCTGGTTAACATACAACAAAGCAGAAATTCCCCAGTGAAACAAAGTGCTGTAATGAAGTGCTAAAAAGCCAAAGCCTCTAGAAAGAGGAAGAATGAGATTTCTGAAGTGGAAGATTGATGGCCCTTGAATGGAAGTGAGGGACAGCAACATCTCATATTCCTTTGCTCCCAAACATCTGGCTTTGTGAAGATGCAAACTATGCAAGCCTTCTACAAGGGCTCTGGTGTTTGTGATGCAAAATGCTCCGGGGTAAGGGCTTGTCCAGGCAAGAGAGAAAGGGAGTGAAGGGAATAAAGCAAAGCCTGGCATAAAAGCAGCAGGCTGAGGTTCACATAGTGTGCATGCACGTTTATGTTTTAAGATACACCGCTTAGGAACTATCTCAGGTTTTTCAAAGGAAATAGAGGCCTTAAAATTAGGAAGGGCAAATGGCAAGAAGAGACAAGGAAGGTTTAAATCATCTCTGAGAACTCAAACAATTCAGTGAGGTTCCAGCTGCAGTTCCAAAATTACCCCCTACCCCCAAGCCATACAACCAAGTGTTGACAGCTGCCAAAAAGGACAGTCCCATCCTGCCCTCTCCCAGCAACATATTCTTGGCACAGCCCCTCTGCTGGCACCATGCACGTGTGGCCAGCTTGACTCAAGAAGCAATCTGGATGAAAAACAACCTGGCTGAAAGGAAAAGGAAAAAAAAGGGGGCTTTTTTGCACAATCATGTTCTGATTAAACATCTAGCTGAGCTGCATAAATACTGGGGTACAAGATTAGGAGAGAAACACATACCTTGGGGATAGTGTGTACTCGGGGTAGCGCTTAAATTGATCATGGGCACATTGAAAGGACACGCGTGGGTGTGGGAACCTGTTTGCCATAAAGGAATTACACTTTTCCACTCTGCTTGGGTGATGGGTTAGCAGGGTCTAGGAAAATGCCACCCACAGCTGTACAGACAGACTGGAGAAGACTTCAGAGAAGCTAAAGGTATGTCCTAGGTCACGTGAAGACCCCATCATTCTCATATACAGCACTGCATCTCATATGTGTATTACTTCAACTATACTAAAGCCTTGGAATAAATCTGAACGACTACCAGGTTAATATGAAAGAACATGAATAAATATAAGTCACTTTCATGTGTGTATGTTAAAATACCAGCCTACTAACATTTTTCCTTGTTTATTACACTCTGGATTACTAGCCAATGGAATGTAAGGACCATAATTCATCAAGGTTGATATTTTTTTCTCTCTGTCTGTGAAAGGTCCATGATATTTCTACTGGAGATCTCCTCCAAGCAGGTCATCAAGCTGTTTGGACAATATCTGAATCCTGGTGCTCAAAGCCTTGTCCAATCAAGGCTCATATCCCCGCACACTGAGGACAGAGCACCTACCTGCCTTTGTTCTTGATTCAGCACCTATGGACAGAATATGAGTATCTGACAAATTTCAAAATAATCAATTAAAATCAGTCTGAGTGTGAAGAACATTTTGATGGCATGGACTGGAAAAAACTTTTCATTTTAAATGCCTGTTAATGTGCTACCCACCTTCTCTTCAAACCTTTTGAGGATGAGGCAGGCTTGCTTGGTGGATGACTGAATCAGCTGAATTGTTAACTATGCAGACAGCAAATTAATCATGCAAAAGCACACTTTTGTATGAATGTTCATTTTAAATTTAGCTGGGAAGTTTAAATGGCTTAGACACATAGTCAGAATCCTAAACAGTAAGTCTTAAAAAAAAAAAAGTATCCAAAGAAAAATAAATGAATATTTTTCCATTTTAAGCACATGTAAAATCACAAGAAAAGTTCTGACTTTCAAACATCAAAGAAATAAAAATGCGCAAGTTCTCAATCCTTCAGCTTCTACAGCTAATTGCTTTAGAGCAAGAGTACTTCCTTTTTATGGCTTTGTTACAAACCTCTGGAACTAAAGAGCAACAGAATAATGACCTCAGCTGGGGTTAGTGAGGTGAAGAGCAGCTCAAAGTATTCTTGAGAACACTTTTCTGAACATTAGGTATATGTTTAAAAATAAAAAAGGGAAAGAAACATAAAGGGGAAAAAAATCCCAAATCAGTTTTCTAGTATCCAGACATAACGAGCAATGACTTTGGTTTCTTCTGACAAGTAACCCTAAAAAAAAAAAACAAACCCAAAAACCACAAATTAAGCTTTACCTCTCTGAAAATATTACCACAGCATATATGCCCTCTCCACCCAAAGTAGGAAGAAAATGGAGGTAACTAATGTCAAAGAGCAAAGTCCTTTTTCCCTTTCTTCAAAGGAAAGTGAAAAAATGTTCACATTTGAAGAGACAAGTACAACAACAAGGGGGAAAAAAGTAGGACTCATCTAACATGGCATATATTAAGTACAAATTAACATAAAATTAGTCTGATTAAGCAAACTCCATAATGAAGAAGAAATGTGCAAACAACATATGGAATATAATACTAAAAAAGACAAAGCCCGCAGTGGGTGTACACCCAAGTCTCAGCCAAGGAGATGAGGTCAGCTTTCTGAAAGCAAGCACCCCATGCTGCCTTCAGCAGTGGCTGTACTTACTCTGTGCTTCACAGTCCACGCAGTGGGAATTGCCTCTGATGTTCCTTATTGACTGAAGAGCCATGGCCTCATTCTGACTCGTCATACGGGACTGCGTAGATTTGAAGAAGCGTGTATGCAACAAACAAGAGCCCAATAAAAAGGGTTAGATAAAAATTGTCAGCAAAGGCAACAAAGCAAAGCTTAAACCAAGTTTGAACAAATAAGATGAAAGATCCTGAAGCTTTTGGATTGCCTCCTAAGAAATAGCAACCTCAATAGGGTCTCCAAGTACCACAAGACCAGGCCTGCCAAGCAGAAATTCCCTCTTTCCTCCCCTAATTCTGTCAGTTTGGGATTTCTCCCAGAGCTGTCCCCACCCTGCACAGGAACTCCCAGCACTCTGGGGACTCTTGCCTGGATTCTAACTGGTCGGGAGTCTGTGCAGAGGAAAACTGAGCTTCAGAATGAGCCCTGCTATTCACAAGAAAGGTATACACCGTATAAGTTTACTTCTTCAGATAAATTAGATAAGAATATTATTGTATCAAATCAATTTCTTATATTGATGTTTTTGCTTTTGCTAATGAAGACTAAGGGATGGCTTGCAAAAGAAACCGAAACCCTTTTATTGTCAAGAGGTCAGATTTAATCAGATGGCTCCCATTTAGATTCTCTCCATGATGACCGGCCGATGACCCCGAGTGTCTGTCACCACGTACCAGTAGTTCAGCTCTATCCAACTAAACCTTCTTGTGGGTTTTCTATGAAGAAAATAGTTAGCTGCACCAAATTATGGGTTGTCTGAAATGAATTTCCAAATAAAAGTAAAATCTTTTTTGAAATTATTTAAGCAGGATTAGGACCAGGTCTTAAGTATGGGCACGTCGAGATATGTCCCCCCAGTCTGTCAATGGAAGGCTTACTAAACCTGTCCAATTAGCCTTGCTTATGGTATTCTGGTTAGTTCTTCTGACATGTTTTGAGACCTTGGAAATGCTTTACAGAAAAATCTCTTGGAGCATTGTAGCAGGGTGAATATATAACCAAAAAAGTTCTCTGAACAAGCAAAATCTTACCAATGGATTCTCCTTTTCAAGAGAATATTCAATATACACAAAGGACAATCTTCTCTGTAGGTATCACATAGTAAATGTTAACAGCCACTCTTTACCCTCTTTTCTACTAGGGCTCTTTTAACAGAGGTGTGCGTATACTAACTTCCTCTGTTGTGCTCCCTTAACATACACATTAAAATGTGTAAATCCATGAAAGTCAGGCACAAAACCAAATAGGTAGTAATTTTCCTACCTCTCAGAAATATATATTAGAAATAAACATTTTTTTTTTTTTTAACCAAATAGGAAGTAAATTATGTTACATTGATGATAATTACTGGTGCCTGATGCGTTCTGGTAGGTTGGGGCAATGAAAGCAGGCATTCATTTCAAAATTTGAGTCTCCTTCTTGCAATACGAAATCATTAAAGACATCTCTCAGATGGATAAGGTTAAGGGGTCTACAGGTCTGAACAATTACTCCCCATTTCTCTCCCTCCCTTACCACTCAACACCTTGCTCTCTAGTTGTGAACTGTTTGCAGTCACAAAGACTCAGGAATCACAGGTTCTCCTGCCCCTCCAACAATGAGCAACGGATCAAGTATTCTCAGATTTTAAACGTGTATTTTAATAGGAAAGAACAAATTACTTCTGTCGTAATGTGAAAGCATTGCAAATTAGAAAGACAGTTCCTTTTAGGAAAAGGCAATAGATTATCTTTGATTTCTGTGATTTGTATCACTTTATCACTGCGGAGCCCAGTGCCTTAACACCGCTGCACATTTATGGCTAGGCCAACCAGAACGCTTAACTAAACTTTGCCATGCAGGAACAAAATAATTGTTAATCGAGATTTGGCAAATAAATAAGCTGGGTTTTGGTTCTGCCTCCACTCTCCTGCAAGACAGGCTCTTCTTAAAGAACTTTCTGCAGCCCTTCCCTAACCTGAAACAAACCTGAGTCTGCAGTACTGATTCCACGATATAACTTCTCAGTAGGGAGAGTTCAAGCCTTTGCTCCAAGTTTCAGTCAAGTTTTAAGAGCAATCCAGAAGACAAAAATATAATCTAGTAGCTCTATTTACTCAACTGCTCTAAACAATAAACTGCAAAACAAGCTACAGTACCAGTTATCTTGAAATATCTGAGAAATGTATGCAGCTCTAACACAACTGTGCCATGTGCCTAACACATGGCACCTCTCTAGGAGGGCAAGTTTTAAAATTCAGGGTTCTTGATTTTGCTTTCCTTTTAATCATCAACCACCATAACTTATTTTTAGTATTACTTTATGTACCATACCTTGTTCTTGCTGCTCTCGCATGACTGTAAACTGGCCAAGATCTGACTCTCTATGGCTTGTACCCATGCATCTCTTTCTTCGTATGTGGTAGCTTCAAAGTGCCAAGTCTGGCCAGTGAGAGAGACAATGATAAACTCGAAGTTTTCTTCTTGTTCTGAAAAAAACATGGAATAGAAAGAAAGGTTTAAGGATCTTGACAGATAGGCCTAAGCAATCCTGTTTGATGAGCATTTCTGCAATGTAACAAGGAATTGCTGGTCTGAACGCCTAAGATTCAAGGCTAAATATATCCAACTACCCTGAAGCTGCACAATGCATCACCAAAAAACTTGCAGATCCAAAATTTTTCTCTCTAGATGTTACATAGATAAATTTTTTTTGGATAAATATTTAATTTCTGTGTATGTTTGAATATTTAGTGTTGAGTCTATTTCTCTAACACGAAGTGGCTAATAAACATTATTTAGACTTTAACCTGAGGTGCCAAGAGCTACATGTGTCACAAAATAACTTAAAAAGAAAAAGAGTATAAAGAGGTGACAACACAAAGTTTGTCAATTCTTCCTTCAACCACCCATGTACACACACAAATATAGTTTAAAAAGATATGTGCATTTCTGGTCTACAACACAAATACACTGGATTATATTAAAATCAGTTCAACTTATTCAACATTCACATTTTACATGGAAGATGAGGAAATAACCTGAGAAGCTAGCAGAAAGGGTCAATTGAAAACCCTTAGGGCCACTAGTGCATAAGGACAAGTATCCAGGCCGAACCACTGCAGCATATGAAAACATCAACAAAAGTACACACACTAACTACACATGGGACAGCAAAGTCAAATTAAAAAAAATAAATCAAAGAAGCTGGAACAGACATAGTGGAATTGGGAATGGCAGGCATGAAGCATGAAAGGAACATAATAGAGCACAAAGTTCTGGTGAACATCAGACATAATGGGCTTTAGAAAGAGCATTTACATTCACTTGTCTACTAATGACTTATTACGTATTCAGAGCCATGAGACTTCTGCATTACCTTGTCATCCATAAGCATGTAAAGTGACCAATCTAGCACTAGCTTTAAAGACAGTACTGCTGCTCGCTGGAAGTCATTTTCTCAACCTGTGGGACAACTGTTTTTTCTTGATAAACTCCATGCTAGCAAGGCCATTGCTTATGCTGCTTTAATGAACTCTCAAAAAATAGAGTAGGTTACTTTGCACCTTGAGAACACAGAGTTGAAGGTTATTTCCAGGTGCATGAGAACACCTGAAGTAGCAATTAGACTAAAAAAAAAATAAATATGTGTAGAATAAGTGGAAACAGAAAGAGGAGAGAAATGCAACTGTACAAGTATAACTACATTTGTTTTAGCAATACTGTGTAAAAAGCAGGTAGGATCACTAAGCAAAATGCTGATTAAATCACAAAAAAGTCATATTTATCAAATGGAGCTTCAGGAGTTTATGAAGATGATGTAAGAGTAGGTCCAACAGAGCGACTAAAATTGCTTTCAGTCCTGTGCACTGTCATCAGCAGGATGACGCAGTTCTGCAGAATAAAAACTGAAGCACCTCCATTAAGCCTTGGTGGAGGGAAGAATGTCCTGAGAAAGCCAGGGAACACAGGCAGAGTAAGAAAACATGGAAAACTGAACCTCACATGAAGCAGCTTCTGGCAGAGTCCAGTTCAGGAGACTCATTCTTAGACATTGTGCCTTTCTCCCACATCTCTCCTCTACTTGGTGGGCACTGGAAGACAAAGCTATCGCACTGGGTGGCGTGTGGCTTTGGGGTCATTTTGTCACCACAGGGAAATGAATTCCCCATGCCCCCTTTTTAAGCAGGGAGGACGGCCTGATGGATGCAAAGAAACAAGGGCACAACGGGAGAGGGGACTCCTCAAAAGCACGCAGGACTGAGTTAGCTTCTCATACATAACGATCAAGAAATATATGTGCTATATATTTAGAGAGACTCTCTGCAGAGACAGAATCCTGTCACGGTCCAGCCCAAAATTTCAGCATCTACAAACTACATGACTTCCCAGCACCACAATTCCAGGACCTGAAAGAAGCACATAAAGCCAAGACGTGGCATGATTGAACTCTCCCATCCTGTGTTTGCCAATAATCCTGATGGCGTACTTAGGCATTTATTATGAGAAATAAATTGTGCAATCCAGCCAGTCTGCCCTTTAAAAGCAAGTTTGAAATATTGTCCTTGCTCACAACAGTGCCCCTCCCCTGCAGGCTTTGTTTGCAAGGAACACTGCACTGAAGTTACCCTCTGCTTCTGGAAGGCATCCTGCGTGGTGTGTGAACCCTGCCATCCAGGCGACTCGAGTGAAATTGGGGGAACACTGCCAGCTGCTTCCTGTCAGTGTTCCTTTACTCATATAGAACCATTTTTCCAAAGGAAAAACTCTCTTGTTTAATCTCTGACCTCTTCTGCGGTGACCAGATGACACTGTGACAAAAGCTGCAAATGCCTTGCAGCCGCTGTGGCTGGGGATTGCCAGGTCTGCACGACATGTTGGTGCGTTTGTCCCCGTGGAACCCCGCCACGGGTTAGGAGGGCTGCAGCATGTCCTAAGGCAGGGCTGGGAGGGCGTCTTCGTGGCATCGGGAAGCAAGCTGACAACTTGGTTGTTGTTGACAATACATTAAGAACGCACAAGTTTGCATATTTTATTAGGCTTACTCCTTAAAAAGCTCAGGCAAGAAGCAAGAGCAACAGTTGAAGATGCGTTCAATAATACATCTTCTGCTTAAACGTGATGGAGTTTTGTTTTTGCAAACACAACTGCAAAACAAAGCACCAGAGCAAACGCCACGTCACCTGCAGAGCAATGTGTAAGACAGCCACACCATACAGGTAGCAAACATGTAGACCCTCAACCATCACAAACAGAAAAATCCAGGCAGCAGGGTGGAATTGCTCAGTTTAACTCTTTGGTAAAATTATGGGTTGCGCTACTTAAATCCCTATGAGCCCAATCACAAAATTTTATTAAACAGTTTTCCATGTTTAACAGTTATTCATAGAAAGGTCCACTATAATAGTATTTTAGCACCATCAACCTGTCGAAATCAACCTGCCCAATTACTCCAAACTACATTAATAACACCGGATATTACACTAATTGTGTCCAGTTTCTATGCAGACGAGGTCCCATGGGGCTAATTTTTCATCCTCTGGGGCAAGCAACTCAGCCATCAAACTGATTTCACTAAGAATCCCTCCTCATTACACAAGTCCAGGCTGTCAAACTTTTTTTAAAAAGGTTAATGGGCCAATCAGTCATCAATTATTTCCTGGAAGCCCAGCAGACAAAGGGTTAAAGTACTAAGAAACAGCTGCAACTGATTTACATTTGGAAGTTATTATCAACATGAGATGTCTCAAATGGTGTGGGGTTTTCTTTTCCTTTCGTTTTTCCTTTCCTTTTTTTTTTTCCTTTTTTTTTGGTGTAAGTGGGAAGGGGTGGCTAAAACGGGAAATCAGCCCAAATTGTAAGACTCTGGTGATACAGAACCTAACGCGTGAGATATTTTTTGGATTTTACTAGAGGAGCAGTGGATGTGCAGCCACCGAGTTTTAGGGAAACTACATTGCATTGCATGTAGTGGCACGGAAGCCATTAGCACCACCACTTTCAAGGAACTACATGGTACCACAGCTGATGCTGCACACACTGATTTCACTGTTATCTTTTCGTAGTAAGGTTATTTCATTCAACCGAACTTCACGTGTATTTTCCCCCTGCCAAACAACACACATTGCTACAGCCCACCCACATGTGGAGAATGATGCACAGTTCCTTACAAGTGCTGTGCAAGGGAAAACAAACAGGCACGGTCCCACTGCATTCCCACACCGCTGCCAGTATTCATTGTACGTAACAGATCAGATTTAGCAAACTATGCTGAAAATAACTACAGGATACAATTAGTCTATAACTTGTTCCAGAGAGCTCAATTACGTCCACTAAAATGTAGGGAAAACACCCATCTTGGTATCCCAGTAAGAGCTGCTCTAAACAATGTGCTTATATAATTTTGTTTGCAGTTTCCACTTCTCAGATCTTTTATTCTCAATATTAAGAACTGCGTAAATAGCAACTGACACCTTGCACCAGTGGTAGATAACCACAAGCACAGCTTCCCGTCAGTGGAAGATAAGGGCCCCTATCTGCCAGGCACTCTACAATCAGAAATCACACCCACCCCTAATGTTTGCTTTAAAAAAAAAAAAAACAGTATTGTTACTTTTCAAAGGGTATAACATGAAGACTTACCAAGATTAAGGCATTTTTCATAGGCCCACATGGGTATTTGTATAGAATCAGATTTTTTTTTTTTGGACTTCAGATTTCTGACTTCCGAGTCAGGGGTTTACAGCCAGCCTCTTACCTTGGGTGCTAGATCGTGCATTTGCATTTTTGCACAATGTCGCTGCCATCAGAGGATCCTGGTGCTAATGCTACCTCAGTAAATTAATAGCAACTGTCCGTGCACGTCTGGTGGATGATGCCACTGGCACAGGATATACTTTCCAGAAAGAGCAAGTGTAGAACCAAGAGATTCAATGGCACATTTTAAACACCTGTAAAGCATCTTCTAGAGTTGAGGTTACAGCTTCAAACCTATTCAAGCCTGCCTGAAGTAACACTGAGACCTATTTAAACTCCCTTTTTATCACATCGCCCTTTATCTCTCAAAAACCACTTCCACTCAAGCATCCTTCCTTAATAACCCTCAATCTTTTCAAAAGGATGATAATGAAAAACTGCTGAGGTGCCCTAGCAATCAACACTGGATGTTTACAATACACAATTTGTTTACGACAAAGCTGCACGTTATTTATGTACTATATAAGGATAACTATTGTTACATTTTGCCACTTGGTGTAAATTATCCCTCTAACTTGGAAGACAAGCATGTTTATTAGCAGCATCAATTAAGGAAATATTTGTGCCATGTCCCACTGGGCATGACTACGCTAATACTTCTCTCCCCTTTCCAAACCCAGTGTCTAAATCTAATTAGTTTTGAAAATCAACCCTATCAGGACAATATAGCTCTGCTATCAGTTGCCCACAGCTCTCGGTAAAGGTTGCATTCCACTGGAAGAATTTTTCAGTGGTACTGTTTTATATCACTACCTGTGAATGACAAACTGATGATGAAAGGCTTGTTTCTAGCTCAAGGCACTCAGCCCCCCCACCATATGTACTCGCTTTAAGACAACGCGGTTTGAAGAAATCCATGAAGTTATTTTTAAATTCAATTCATAGGGTACCTAAGTCTGTACTTGCACCAGGTGTTCCCCAGTACATTTCAAGCCCACAGCTTACTTTTTCAATTGTCGATTGGGTAGAGCTTATCTTTGGTGTTCTGAATAAACAGCCTCCCCCTGCAGCTGCTATGGTTGAGCCAAAGCTAACTTTCTGCATAGGCGCAGCTTCACGGCAGCAACAGCATCGCGACCTTTTCAACAAAAGGTAGTTTGGGACTTCATGAATATGCCGAAGACAAGTTTTCCATGAGATCCTGGCAACTCCGATGCAGCACAGCTTAACAGGTCACATGTAACCATGAAGAGTGGAAAAATGAGGATTTGCTATCTTTTTGGATGTTTATCCATAGCACACAGAGCACAGTTGTTACATTTCATAAAGCTACTTCTTTACACAGTAGTGCAAAATATGTTGCTACAGGAAAAATAATTCCATGTTTTAACAATACTGCTCTGAGAGCACGTACAACAGACTCCAGCTTCAGAAGAGTGAAATCGAGCAGGGTCTGTTTTAAGTGCGACATGCTATTACATGCTTTTCCCTTAGAAAATCAAAGGTTGCTTAAATCCTGGCTGCCTGCAATAAGGAGCAGGTGCGACTTTTTCATTTGTCAGTGACTCCCTATGAGAAAAAAAAATAAAATCTGAAAGCGAGCTACAATCACAAGAAATTTTACTTTCTTTAATTTAAGAAATAATCTTTCTAAATAACATCAGTACAAAAGTCATGAAGGATTGGCAAAGGACGTAGTGGTACAATGCCCGCTTCTTTCTGCCCTCAGAAGTTAGAGCTGTGAATCCTACACCCAGACAGTCACCTTTGTGAAAATCCGGCCAGGACAGACACAACAGAAATGCAATGGTTTTGGCATCGAATAGCTGAGAGGAACCACATTCAGGGAGGACTCTCAGCTTTGTATGGCGTGTAGCAAAAGGTGACCTTGTGCAAGCACCAGGCACGAGTGACCGACCCACCATGCCAAGGACCACGCAGACACTCGTTGCTGCTAAGCATCGATGAAACCTTTGCAGCATCTGAGTTGCAGTGCGCAGACCTTTGCTTTCCCCATCTTAATTGAAGATTTTGCTACACAGAAGCGTACAGAATCCCTAAATAATAGGATTGGAATTAAAAACTAGCTGAGAAACTTTTTTCTAAATCAAGCTTTTAAAAATGAGAATTGTACATGATAAGAATATATTTTTGTTCTGTAAAAACGTGTAAGTGCAATTGAGCAAGCATGTGCTAAAGACTAAAGCAGATTTGTTATTCTATACTGTCATTTCCTATCAACATTTTCTTTTTTGAAGGCATAATTATCTAAACATGTGGCTTTTAATACTTACACTGCTCATTAACTCTACATTTGCCAGTCTCACAACTCCCGCTATCACACTGAGGTTAAACATACAAGCTCAGAGATGCAAAACTATAGAGAACAGTGAATCTTCAGTTTTTAGCAGGGATTATACTTCCAAAAAAAAAGATGTATTTGTTTAATTTCAGAATTTTGTTTGATGACATCTCTCAAAACTCTTTGGACCATATAGTTATCAGGAACATGTTCCCAGAAGCTTATTCAGCGTGCCTTCAATAGCTAGTTTGAGGAGTGAAGTAAGGGATTTTTAAATCTAGACAGGCTCTAAACCCTGAGACCTTCATCTGTAAGACACAAGGGAATTCTTTACACTTGTTTCACTGCTACAATTTAATAACAAGTAGGTATAAAATCACCAGCTCCTTCATGAGCATACCTGTAACAAACATGTCTTTGCACTGATCAACAGAGAAGATAAAAACCAGCACGTGCATACAAAATTAAATATTATTTAAAAGTATCTACTTAGTTTCCTATTAAATGGAAAAAGAAAACATTTATGCCCAATAATCACTTTTTCTCATTTCATATTTTGCACTTGAAAAGATACCGAAATAGGCAAAATTTTGCAACTGTTGCTCTGAAAGGTAATATTTTTACATTTACAACGAGAAATAAAACAAAATTACAATTAAAAAAGCCTCCTTAACAAGCTGCAGGAAAATTACACTTTTGATTCCCACATATATTTATTTGGCAGTGAGAGCACGGCATCCAACAGCAATACAGCAGTAATTGTGCAAAAAAGGACGGTGATATAAATCACCAAAGGTTAATGATCAGGATGTGAACAGAGGGACTTGTTTACAGAAATAGCATGCAATTTAAAATTTACAAGAGATTTAATGCCACTGCTTGGCAATCACTAAAATCAACAGCCCAGAAAACAGTGACATTAAGAAAAATATTACAGTTATAATCATTCCAAAATAAGTCAATTAGTGTTAGGGCATGCGCTTGCGATTACTTGACCCATTTGGTTCGCACTTAAGTGAAAAAAATCCCCCCCCCATTATATTGAGATTACTGAGTTGTGACCTATTTTGCATTCCATATTTCTTACACTATCCCTCTTACATGCCGCTGGAGATGGTGTCAGAGGTTTTTTCTCCTCTCCTGGCTTCCAAGTAATTCTGACCTTTGACATTTGTAATAATAAAAAAAGAAGGAAGTTTATAATTGTGTTGTTCAAATGAAGGTGGAGGGGAAAAAAATTCAATGTGCTATTATACAAAAGCCATGACGGCTGTCTTCGGTGAAAAAAAAGCAATGTAAGTCAATTTGTGAACTTTGGCACCAGATGACCTTTAGAAATACAACAATATACAGAATTTACAAGCAAGAGTAGCACATGCAAATGACCCGGCACTGTCTCGCCTTTGGATTAGAGCTGCAAAGAGCATTATGGAGAACGCTTTCACAAAACAAATTAAGACTGTTACTTAAATGTCACGGCACACTATTGTATTTGGCTACAGATCATTACACCTGATACTAACACTTTTAAAAACTGTAATAACTTGGGAAATATTACATTGAGTGCCCACATGTATAAAGGGAATATAAAAAATTAAATAAATAAAAGAAGAAAATGGGTTCTTGAAGTAATTTAAACATCACCACTCCACGACTAGAGGGAAAGGTCAAAATTTAAGTAAGCTGAAAGGAACATGAATGGTAAAATAAAATGCACAAACAAAAAGATGAAAAGACCACTGGAATGACTTTGCAAACACAAGATGAAAGCACGCATGCTTTGGGCAAATTTGATTTCCATTCCTGCATTTGAGAGATGGAACGAGGACAATTTTCAGAAAAGCAGGTTAAAAAAGGGGTAGAGAGGAGGTGTTCATCTAAAACACGTTGTTTTGTTACCTTCAGTGTTGGTGCTGCTGCTGCTGTATATATTTCGCAGGCTACCAACACGGTTTAGTTTCCAAGCTTTGCGTTTGGCTGCATCCAGAGAGCAGAAGGGGAAGAGAAAAAAAAGAGAATAGAATAAAAATAAAGAAAACAAAAAAAAATGAGGAGGGGGGAAAAAAGAAACATCAAAATAGCATGTGAAGTAAAATACAAGCACAAGCCTGTTACATGTGAAGAGTTACACACAGAAAATGCACACAGGACTATACAGCCTCTCAGATCCACGAACAATATGGAAAGCCTCTTCCTTATTGGAAATGTTTTTTAAAACTCCGAAACATGACAAGGTTTGGCAAGACTAGATGGATCTGCTATCAGAATAGACAAAACCAGACCAGCAGAACTAAAAATGCACAACATATTCATACAGAGGATACCAGACTAGTCAAAACAACTACTGTAAAATGCTATTTAATACCAAAACTCAGCCAGACAAGTTCTTTTTCTCCAAAAGCCTATATTAATCACTTGATGCCTGTAGTTATAACACCTTTAAAAGTTGAGGTGATGATGTAATGGGCTTAAATCATCAAAACAAGAATTAATGTTATTTGCAGGATTGAGCTTACAGGCATTACTTAATTATTTTGAAGACTGTCAAGTAAACATTGATGCTGTGTAAATTATATTTGTGCTTCCCCCTCACCCCTGGCAAATCACTGCAAAACAGAAGTTTTACTTGGAAATTGCAACGGTATATATGTTTTTATATTATGGACACCACCATCCCTTTATGAGAATCCACAAGTTTTTAGATTTTCTGAGATCCCAGCTGCTGTTTTTACAATTAGCAGGAAATACTGCCCAAAAGCACTCAATTCCTGTGCTCATTAAGAGAGACTAAATTTTTATGTTCTTTAAAATCTACATGTTTTGCCTTGAAAGTGAATTCACAGCATGAGAAGCGCATTTAATCAACAACATGCTTAGACTCAGTTTCATCAGACAGGAATTGTATGAAACATCCAAGTACACCATGGTACCACTGGCCTCTAGCAGTGACTTACGCTGAAATAATAGAAACATCACCTCTCCTTTACCCATGGACAAGGAGGGAATGGCATATCTACTGAAAGTGCTATCTCTACAAGCTTTTCAACCACCTCATCAGCTTACCCACTCAAGAAATAATAATGCAACACTGCCTGGCCTGTGATAATTTTGTAAAATGTGTTGTACAGGATCAGGGACCAGATCACTGTGGTCAGTGAGAACTGGAAGAGCATCAAGACCTCCTTCTATGACTTTTCTCAGCAGGTCACACAGACCTAGTGCCCACAGACAGTGAAGAGCTTGAGCTCAGGTGTGAGACTTCTAGAAAGGACAGTATCAGTTACAGTGTTATTAATTATGATTAATTTCCATGACGTTTTAAAACCGAACATTCTACCACTCTGATTCAGCTTATTATGAAGAAACTTGTGATGAATTTGGAATAAGACCCCCTAAGCACAGACGCTCCTCATCCTTTAGGATAACGTGAACATCACACAACATAATGAGTACAGTGATAAAACATTTAAGAATTTTTCTTTCTAAATTTAACAGAGAACTTTTTTTAATGTCCCATGTAACTCAGACTGAACAGCTGCTTCCACAGAAAAGGAACAGTGACACAAAGTCATTCAAATGCTTAACAAAAAGCTTGATTTTTGGCTGAAGATCTAAGGCTGGAACAAGCACTTGTTTGCTGCACATGGATACCTGTCATAAAGGAGCACGGAGCTTGTGTTTGCAGGAGGTGATGTGTTCAGGCACTGAAAGGAGAACGTTTCTCTCTCCAGCCCCTATCTCAAAGTTGCCTGTTTAAAGCTATCCTCATGTACACACCGAGAAAGAACTTCAAACTGCAGACAGTAAAACAGCTATAAAAAAGTTATTACTGCAGCCGAAGAGAAATACCTCAGCACCCTAGACTGTTAAGCTAGACGTCCTGTTGTAATAAAGCGATCCACAGGCTTTATTGCTCAGTGCTGAAAGGGAAAATGGAGGACTGGGTACCTTACAATCACAGAACAGTTTGGGCTGGAGGGGACCTCAAAGCCCACCCAGTGCCACCCCTGTCATGGGCAGGGACCCCTCAAGCAGAGCAAGCCTCATCCAGCCTGACCTTGGGCACTGCCAGGGATGGGGCACCCACAGCTCCTTGGGGCAGCCTGGGACAGGGCCTCACCGCCCTCAGAATGAGGATTTTCTTCCATAAATCTAATCTAAATCTTTTAGTTTAAAGCCATTACCCCTTGTCCTATCACCATATTCCTTAATAAAGGGTCCCTCCCCAGCTTCCCTGTATCCCCTCCAAGCATTTAAAGGGTGCTACAAGGTCTCCCTGGAGCCTTTTCTTCCCCAGGCTGACCCCCCCAGCTCCCTCAGCCTGGCTCTGTAGGAGAGGTGCTCCAGCACTGCCCATCCTCGTGGCCTCCTCTGGCTCTGCTCCCACAGCCCCACATCCTGCTGGTGCTGGGGCCTGGAGCTGAGCGCGGAGCTGCAGGGGGGGTGTCACAGAGCAGAAGGGGAGAATCCCCTCCGTCACCCTGCTGCCTGTGGTTGTGTGGGTGCAGCCCAGGACACGATCGGCTTTCTGGGCTGCAAGCGCACATTGCTGGCTTGTGTCAGTCATCTGAGTGACATCCTTTAGACTATATATCACTGAAATTAAAATATATAATGTAATCTGGAAGGTTAAGTTAGATCTATTTAAAAATTAAAGTTCATCAAATCTAAATACATCTTCATTGTATGCATCCTTCAATATGAAAAATCTTCAGTTTTAGAAATATTTAACTAGTCCCAGCAGGTACCAGCAACTAGAGAGGTACAATTTCCCAGCTGAAAACTTGTTTTTCCTGAAAAAAATTTACATATAAATAGGCAAAATCGAGGTTTGGCACCCTCAGAAAAGGAAGACCATTTCCAGTATACAAAGACCCTTTCCCAGTCTGTTTTCATTTTTCAAACTTTAATCGCATGTTAAAGTACGGACATATAAGCAGGAAGTGAACTTGCAACCTGGTTTTCTATTAACCTATTGATGAAATAGACCATTTTAATGTGTTAAGTGTCATATCTTTTTCTTCTTTTTAAACAAATTGACTTTTTTCTCAGTGAAGCTGAGGTCCTGATACATCCTAGTGTGTCCTTCAGCATCGATTACACTTCAGTCTGCTTCCTGGTGGTGCTCTGTGGTCTCTGAGAATTCACGAACATGATCAGCAGCAGGGTTGGACAGTGCCAAGCTCAGCCTCTGCTGGGTGATTGATGTGTGTGCGACCACCAGGGCCTAGCCCAGCCATCCCACCCTGCCTGCCTTCAAAATTACAGTCTGACTATAAATTTCTGCTAGCTACAAACAAGGCTTCAGCAGGCACTGGAGGTCATTGTTTGCCTGATCTGTCTTTGACTTACATACCAGAATATTCAGTCCATCCAGTCAGGGTTCACTCCCCAGTTTTAAGTTACCTCAGCGTGAGCTCTGGTTGCCAGCTCTGGTGATGTGTATGTATGTGCATAGATAAACAAAGCCATGAAAGCCAGAACTGGTTTCCAATGAAAAGCTATTAAGAATACTTCGTTATTTAACAGAAACAAAGCTTTTTAATTAGAAAAGATCTTTAAGGTGAATTGATCTGTTGAAGTATTTTCTGAAACTCTGTGTTCTTAGAATGATCTTACTAAGAAGCATCTCTAGTTAGAGATATTAAAAAAAAAAAAACAGCAAACACTTTTCTCAAACAACAAATACTTGGAATGAAGATAACTATTTCCCAAAAGATAAGAGTATTTGATTTAGCTTGTCCTGAAACAGCAACTAGTATTCTGCCTAGTATGCTGGACTACTACAATCTGAATGACTAATGTATTTTAATAACATTTTGAGAAAATCTTATTAACATTGACACTTGCCCTGATCTCCGGCATGAATGCTGACAGGAAAACAACATCTTGCAGCAATCAAAGCAGGGCCCCATCCCAACTAACATGTAGGCACAGAGTGGAAGCACAGTTTCTGATCTTCACCAAGCTCATTAACTTCAGAATTTAGATTACTGAGATTAAACTCTTACCTTTGCCAGGCAAATTAATTTGTGCTTCCAAACTCTCAATCTGGACTAGCACAATAAGTCATTACCTGTCACCCGATGGCTCTGAGCTCTGCTTTTAACAAACCTGCAAAACAACGCATTGATTGTTGCAACGTTCGACTCGGTGCAAGCCACTGTCCGACCGTTCCTCCCAGTAGTTACCACAGGAAGAAATCACAAAGCAACAAACCATGAAAGCATTGACTCTCGGAGCCTGACATGTGGTTTTACGATGAAGGGTTAAAATGATTTCTTGAGCTCTTGCAAGGAAGCTACTCTCAGTTTTACCATCTATGATCTGATGTGTCACTTGTGTGGCACATACACACTCAGACATCTAGCTCAAATATACCATTTGAGGGACTGGAACCTACTGTATTGATTTGTAAGGAGGAAAGAATGATGTGCTATATAACTGTGTCAAGTGTTACAATGGACCATACAGATATTTATTTTTTATAGCAAGAACTACTCCCCAGGTAGTCAGAGGTCAGCAGTCGTTAAATCATCTCCATATACTGTAAAAGAACAAAATGCTACCTAAACAGACATACCAGTTCAAACTGGTTGTATTCCTCTTTGCATCATCCTAAATTTCATCATAATTTTTATGGTGAACAAATGGTGTGCACAATTGCAAAGTTCTGTTGGGGTAGAACTGCATTTCTGGAAGGATACATCCCCAGCCATTTCTGCATCCAGAAGGGAGGACTGGATGCGTTCTCTGCAGTCTCTCCAGAAGCACTCCTATTTCCATCCTTCACTCCTGATTCATTCAAAAGAGTTGCAAGAGCATCTTATGGGTGCTCTTAATATCAGCTTTGTGATTCACCAGAGAATGTGGTAGCTCTCACTTTTACAAAGTATCTTGCCACATCTTCAGCTAAACACTGTGAGTCCAGTAAGACAAAACACTTGCCATTGTTCATGCCTCACATATGGCACCTTGTAAGATTAAAAAAAACAAAACAAAACAAAAAAAAAAACCACAAAAAAAACCCTCAAACCCTTTGCAGGTGTTGTCCATGACATGACATGTCCAGCGTCTCCTGCTTTTGCCTCAAGAGTTCATGGCATGCAGAAGCCCTGGCCAGGACGGATGCCTCCTGGTGCCAAGTGTTAAGCCTGGGCACAAAAAATTCTTGGTTGAACCACACAGAAAAATGCCCTTTTGCATAGCTTTTGTTAGCAAACACAGAATGCAGTTTCTCTGGCTACATCCACTCTGTGTACAGCTGGGAACCAGCAGTATGCCAAAACTCGCTGCTGCTTGGCACTTCACGAGGGCTGACACCTACTTTTAGAAGGACGTGCTCTTTATCAAATGGGACTATCGTACCAGTGATCCGTGTGTCAGCAAGGGTTGCATTACCCATGACAGCTGTCAGGGTTTGCTCCCTCTGCACATAACATTATATGAAAGTAATTTCAAAGGGGTAGCACGTAGCCCTCATTCTCACCTCAAAAACCTCACGCTGACTCACCATTCACACAGTCCTGCAGAACAAAGCACTGCCATTACTGGGAAGCTGCAAGGCAAACTTCTCGTACGCATTGCTCTGCAAATGTAACTCAACTTGTTGTGCCAGAAGAGCCTTGAAATGGGACAGACTAAATTTCCAAAGCCCATAGACCCATTTTCCCTTCAGCTCTGCTGCACCTGCCAATAGTGCAAGACCAACTCCCTGCCACAAAAGGGTGTTGAGAAGCACCCAGCTCATGTCATAAGGGCACCAGAGAAGCCCCTAGAAAAGGCAATTTCTAATAACATTGGGAAGAAGTGATTAATTAGAGACAAACTGCAGGCAAAGGAGTTTTGTAGCTCAACAAACAACATCTTGGGCATCTAGCTACCTAGAAATTGCTAGTGGGGCATGCCTTCAGGAGTTGATTGTGATTTGATAAACTCATCTTTTCAGAACACAGGCTTTGACCTCTTCTAGAGTTTACACAAGCAAGACTCCCACTTTTCTTTTGATCTAAACAAGCTTTTCCTGTTTATTTTTAAAATTAATTACTCCCACCAATTCATCCTTCTGCTTCACCAGCTGCAGAACCATAAAGCTCCCAGATCTACAACCTGGACCTTAAAAAACAAGAAAAATCTGGGTTTCCTATGGAAAGCCTTAACTGCTTAAATCAAGCATGACTTAGGGCAAGTGTGGCTTAACATGTAGAAATGCTACAGCCTGGCAAATAGACAGAAGCTATACGTGCCTGCAGAGCACACACAGCACAGGAGTCATGAAGCCCTTGTCATGACTCTTTAGGTACTGAGGGGACTCACTGTGCTTTACCAGATGCAGTTCTGTTATTTCACTCTGTTTCAGTTTTCTAGGTCCTTATCTTTAAATTTGCAGTTTAGAAGGCACAGACTGCAATGCACACACTCTGAAATGGAAGCTGTACATGTTATTTAATGGCTGAACAAGTCTTTGACTACGCAAACACCACTGAAATAGAGCTCTGTAAATGAATCCAAATAGAAGATAGTTAAAACTATTGAGAGATGATTACACATTAGGTCTCTGTCCATTGCGGCAAGCCCTGATGATAAAATGGTGGGAACAGTTTGTCATTTCAGCTGAAGCTCTGGGAGGACATCCAGCTGTATCTGGAGGCATAGGCAGTCCTCCATTTGCTGTAAATTTTGAATATTTCACGTTGTGAGCTGAATTATACTTATTGAACGTACATGCTATATGTAAAATGAGCTTGGTCATGTTTTAAATGTTTATATCATAAAGTGAGAATAGGCATGTCAGCAGATGAAGAAGAAAATTAGGCTTTGGAATAGCCTTTTGTTAAGATACGAAGTAACTGGGAATCAATTAAGCTTAATGACTCCCAATTACAGCATATCTTCGTATTTGTTCAGGCAATAACTTTACATCTGTGACCAACCCCTTGCAGACAGAGTTTCTTCTGTTTGCTTTCTTTAATAGGGATGCTATTTATTCTGTGTTAATGAATCTACTTTTCCTGTCTAATTTTGATTAGTTAGGTATTGTACTAAATATGTTTACCACCACTACGATCACATACCATTATTTCTAAAAGCATCTACTGTATAAGCCACGTGGCACATCTGATGGTACATCTGTTTAATAATACCTGTGAAGTTCTCTAAGGATGGTTAAGATGCTAGTCACCTAAATACCACATTAACCCCCTTCAAGTTGCTTAAACCAAACTATTTATACATGACAAGCGGAAATATGCTTTCTTTCTTAGGGGAGTCTTAATATCCAGAGTCTCACCCTAAAAATCCTTCTCCACTGCTGTACTGAAAAACTACAGACTTACTAATGCCACCTCTGGTCTCCATGTGACAGAGTTCTTTGTTGATTAGATAAATAGTCCTCAGATAGCTGATTAAAAAATGATGTAGCCGTTAGGTTGTGTGTCCAAGCCTTGTCAGCCATGTTGGATGTTAAAGTGTGCATGAATTACATCCCTGGAGTGTGCTGAACAGTGCTGATTAAATGAGGCACGCCACAGCCCTCAGCATCAATTATCAGAAATAATAGGATCTTTTCACCTACACTGGAGGAAGGGGGCTGGGGATGGAGTCAGCATGCCACTCATTTCTCAGAATCTCTCATCATCGTAAGCTCAAAATAATAGCACTGTTCATTCACGTAAGGATGTTTGTTTATTTTTATTGTGTAACAATAAAGACTGAGAAGATACATGAGGAAAAACCTGCCATAGGATACACCAGGTGATTTTTTTTTTTTAAACATACAATACCTGTGTAACATCTATCTAGAAAAATAAGGATATGTAAGATCTGGGTAAGAGGCAACTTTGAATGCAAGAGGGGTGTGTGTTTAAGGATAAACTCCAGGACAATCTACATGAAGTTGCCACCACATTGGGGAAAGGTTTCTGCATTTCAGACACCCTCATCCTCTTTTTTAGCTCACTCTTCATCACGAGTGGTTTTATCACGAGCTGTGAAACTGCAGATTGGGGATTTTCCTTTTTTGTTGGTCAGCAGAACAGCAATTTGCTTAACAAGATCATACTCCTTCATAAGAGGATTGAAATTATTTCATTGAGATGCAGCCTATGACTTACACCACTTAAACTTGTTCCTTCAGCTGTGAAGGGGCCTGAAACAGTCTCTTTTACCCTATATGGAAGCAGCAACGATGAAAATTCCTCGAAAAGGGTTACAAAAAGGGCATATATAATATATGATGTATTTAGGAAGTCAAATTATATCTATACATTTTTCTAGATCTGACCAACACTAAATTTTAGAATAAAATGCCAAGTGCAAGGATCTCAGAAATATATACACTACTTTTGTATAATTCCTAACAAGTGGTCATATTTGCATACAGCAGATCTATTAAATCAGATTTCCAAAGTAAAATATCTTTAAACACTTCAGTGCAACTCTGAGGTTTCCAAACCTTACATTCGTTCAGTATGCTGATGTTAACAGGACATGCATCACAACAGACCAAAAAAATTGAGCCAAAATACAAAAAATATAGCCACTGATGGTTATTCAATAAAAATAGAAGCCACAGTCTGACAGTAATAGCCCTTAATATATCAAATGGGTTCTTTTTGAACACCAGGATACCCAGCAGCTTGTCTTTCTGAGCAAAGTAAATTACTAAAAATGCCAAGTTATGTAAGTTACCTAACCCAAACACAAGTAAAACCTTATGCCTGATACAAATAAACCTCTCCTCCCAAACTAAAATCCTTTCCTGTCTTCTGTTTTAAGCCCACAAAACACTCTAAAAGTAATACTTCAATTCACATTAATACTTAATTACATTTGGCTTAGATTCAGCTTGGAACATTTCGAATGAAGACAAAAAAGGAAAACACATTCATTCTTCTACTCATGGCAGGGAAGAAAGTTAGGAGTTAGTTTAATTAAACATTTCTAAAAAATGTTTTTAAATCCCTTTTTTTTCCACGTCACATTTCTCCACAAGAACTTTTGCAGCAGGCACAGGGCTAACTAAACTATTCAGTGCATTTCAAATACACTATAAATATACTAGATTCAAATCGACAAACGTAAATGTTAATTGGAAACATTTTTCTCAGTTTTTCATTATCTGAGCAGAAAATTATGGGTCTTTTATACACACACACAAAATCCTTTTCAACCACCTAGAAAAATTATCTTTTAATAAAAGCTTTAAATTATACTATCATATTTCAAAGGCAACGAACAGTTAAAGCAGCTAATCAAAGGTATAATTATTTAATGACTACTACTCATGCTATCTAACAGGGCCATAATTGCTTGGCTGTGATCACTAGACCACCAGCTTCAATACTGGAAAACAAGTACTTTGCTTGTAGCATTTGATCGACCAATTTCTAAGGTTAGTTTCTCCAATTGGGTTGACTTCACAAGGCTAGCTGAGTTATTACAGAATTAGATAATCAGTTTGTCAAACTGCCTTTTTTTTTTTTTGCACACATCTGTACTAAGAAAAAAAACTGCAAAGGAAAAAAAAAGCCTAACAGCATGCAAAAATATTACCCTGACAAAATGCTATTTATAAAAATCAATATATTTTTTTTCATTTTTAATGATACAAGACAGTTTTCTGTAAACCCCAGCTGACTCCATTCTAGTAATTCAAATGTAAAAACCCAGAATGTGCCTATTAAAAATTATATTTTATTTCTATTTTAATATTTATTGTCCATATTAATCTATTCTAAATAGGTGGAAGAGTATGCAAGTGGGCCTTTGACACTGTTTCATTGTTTATGTCATGTCTTGTACAATTGGAAATATGAAAAAAATAGTTTAGGACCAAGTATTTATTATCAGAGACATCCAGAAGCTAAGCAAGCGTACAGCGCATGTTGGATTATTTTTTGGTTTAGTAAAAGTACTTGTGAAAAAGCTGTTTGGGTCACTATATTTTAACATTAAATGCTAAATATGAAATACTGCTATTACACTTATTTTGCAGTGCTATGCTTCCCCCATTAGATTTGATACAAGACACTGGCCCCTCTGGAATTTCAAAGATATTTGAATACCTATTCAATTAGCTAGACAACATCTTGATTTCCAGATCAGTCCCATTCTTGTAATTAGTACAGTGGGAGCTCAAGTGAGGGCAGCATCACCTGGGACACTGCTCTCTGAACCAGACACCACCAAGGAACTTGCCCTTCTCAGCCCTACCCTGCAGCCCGATGCACCTCCAGGCTCAGCAGGAGCACGAGGGAAAAGCTGACTGCGACCTGATCACGCTGCTGCACCTGGCTGAATAACACCTGTGACAAACCCTGTAAAACTGCATGAATTGCATGTGAAACCCTCTTGGCTTTAGTCCTTCTTGGCAACACTCCCACTATATAAGACAAATGCATCACCGTTAAAGCCAAAGCAGCGCATTTCTAAGAAGAGCAGGAGAAAGCAGAGGGCTGAAGAGGAAACGCCGTGCAAGGGAAGCATCTGGGACACAAAAGAGAAGATTAGAGGAGCAAGTGTGGGACATATGGGTGCCACGTGTTATTCGCAATCAGCCTACCTCCTTTCTGCTGTTTAGACACAGCATTGCTCAGTGGAAAGAGAAAACACTTCCTTGCCTGCCCCACAGAGAACCACTAGGTTTATGGCATGATGGATTTATTCTTGTTTCGGACCATCAGTTTCATCTATGGATAGGGAGACGACAATCTTGCCCGTTATAGGCTGATAAACAAGCAGCATTTAAATCCATTAACCAGAGATGCACTGCTCTGCACCCTTCCCCCTCTCCGAACCAAAAGCAGCCACATTTTGTTGATAGTGCAAGCAATTACTGTCAGCAGTAATTGTTACAATACAACAGAAAGAGCTGTTTCTGCTCAATGGAGTTATATTTTCAGTGCTCACTTTAAAAGTGGTTCCCAGCACAGGATTCCTGAATTTCTGAAGTATTTGGACATTGCTCTCCCACGAAATTTCTTTTCCAATGTTTATTAGGTGTCACAGTGGAAATATTGCAAGCTAAAACCAAAATGTCCTAAATTAGGCTGAACTACTGTGAGTGGCTGAATTGAAGCCCAAAAGAGCACGTTTGTTTTCTCACGCGGTAGAAAAATCATAATGTGTTTGAAGATATATATATATACACATATTTATATATATTTAGGTACTGAGTCAGATATGTAGGTCTCTGTGCACTGATCAATGTGCTTCAGAGCAACTTCCGTCAAGGCACCTTGTAAGAAACATAACAAAGCTGAGGCAGGATGCAGGCAGTAAGAAACATCAATATTTACATAATTGTCACAGTTCTCATTTTCTTGATTTTTTTTGGTTAGATACAGACGACAAGAAGTTAGATTTTTCCAAAGAAAAAACTATTTTGTTCAGCATTTTGTAAGACGATAAGGGAGACTTCCCATGACATTTGTTGCTACCAAAGGAGGCATCTAAGTTGTCTACAGAAGTCTTTTAAGATAAAGACAGATCAGGCATTAGAGTAATTTTGTGAGTTCCACCTTTTACATATTCTGAAATGTAAAGCAATTATAAAATTGAATAGAAATCACAATTTCCATTCCTACCATTGGCACATTTTTTCCTCACATTTAATCCATATTATCTGCACTATTATGAAATGTAAACTCACATTATGCAAATAAAAACCAGAAGTAAGTCACGGCTGCAGTGAGATGTCACAGACAGCCTATTCTTGTGAAAAAAACAATTGTTGACCTTATCAGTTCCTAAGGATCATTAGATATAGCCTGTGTATATAACTGATGTAAAACAGAGGCAAGAGGATCTGTAACTTGCTCAACACCACCAGTAAGACCAAGTAGTGCAAATGAACACCTTGGAAAGGTCTATCCATGAAGCAACTTAGAAATGGGCTTATTTGAAGAGTTTCATTCCTTTGTGAAATCCACCCCATCATCCAGGCTGGCAGCAGTTTGCCCTCCAGCACGGTGAGCAGTGACAGGCACATCTGAAGGGCAGGGGAGGAGCAGGCAGGCACTGAGCTCGCGTTTGTTCTTGGGGAATGACATCCATATGCGACCAGATGCGGCAATACTTTCCACTGGAGCTATATGGACACGCACGCTTTAATTTTCATCCCTTGTAAAAATAAGCATTAGACAATTTCTCAGTATTAGGTGTTCAATTGTTAAGCACGTTACTTTGATTTTTGGTGCAACTTACCACGTTAGTATAGGGATTCCTCACTAGATACATTCAGGTTGGAGAGATTTATTGTATCAAGGTTTTTCCTACAAACTACCAAGCCATCTGTAATGACTATTTCTCTATAAACCATGAATGCTAAAACAGGAAGGTCACCACCTCCCCTTTTGACCAAGCTTCTGCACCAACACAGTTGGAAGATGGCTTTCAGTTCTCCTCCCTTCACCTGGCCTCTTCGAAAACAGACCCACAGCTCTTGGTCCTACACCGCGAGGACAACCTGGGGCACAGAGGGTTCATCAGGATAATCCAGGTTAACATTTCACATCTGATACAACTCTGAGCTCAAACCGGGCAACAGGATCAAGAACCTTTTGTTTGTGGACTGGCCAACTTGCAGAAGCCATTGCTCAACCAGTGGTTGCCAGAATGACCTGCAACAGAGCACGAAGGTCTCTGTGGGCAGGCAGTCTTAACCGAAGACTCTTCCCACGGAGAAGGAAACTATTCAGACCTGTCCATTTTAAACTTACTATGGGAATAGAAAACTTTTTTCCTACGGAAGATTCATCATTTTGTGTCTTCTGCATACATTGCATCTGGATTTCAAGGGTTTCAAGTAGAGGAAGCTATCTATACTTGTACTAGATTGGGGCTTCAGGTTTACTGAAAGTCGTTCATTTGAAGTTAACCAGTGAAAAATACAAAAAAATAATAAATTGAAGACACACTTGGTGTAGTATTATTCAGCCATTGCCCAGATACTATTTTGAACAAATCCAGCAAGATCAAGGTTAAATTCCGACCCTATGCAGCTGCTCTTATATGAAAGTAAGAATTTCTGTAATTTGACTTTTTTTTTTTTTTTCCAAAAAAATGCAGTTGCAGAAGTTCCCTGGGGAGATGCTGTGGTTAGAGTTAAGAAGTTAGAAAAAGGAGGATGCAACTGTGTATTTGCATATTTTAAATACTGCATATTTTGTTAGGATGTACACAAATACACATGACCATGCAATAAAGCAAAACCAGGAGGCTCAATTTAAGAGACTCACGTCTAAGTCCCACTGCCTTCCATTCCTCAGCAATGCACTGAGTAACAACTGCATTTTGCCTGAAAAGATAAATATTAAATCCCACATTCACATCAGATGCTTGTGTCATACGCTCCCTTACTAGCTGGAGATCTGAGTTGTTAACTACTAAATGGGTAAATGACAATGGCTGTTACTAATCGCTTATTGAATAATGAAACTGACACAACTGATAAAAGATTTCAATCCTGGAAAAAAGTGATTTATAGTATTTCACTCTACTGGCACTGTTATTTGTATGACAAATGGTTGGACAGACACCAGTTAATCTCTGCACACCTCCAACTCTGATGTGGCAGCTTCTGCCGGAGCATCCAAATAATCAAGAACAGCTAACAATACAGCCACGCTGTCGCGAGGGGCTGAATGCTGGTATTTTATCAAGGCTGATCCCCAAATCAATTTACGCAATGGATTTTTTTTTTGGTGGGGGAGGGAGCGCATGGCAAGAAAGAGCATCATAAAAACGCTAAGCTGCAGCTTGCAGCTAGGCAGATAGGCCACGCTCCTGTAACACAGAAATGAAATCATCAATACAACTAAGGCATTAACGATTTCAGAAAGCTCAGTATAGTTTATAGATTTTCTTGATGGCAAAATCCGAACTGCAGCATCATACAGAGCTGTCAAGACTGTTTGTTATGTTGTAGTGGAATACCGCATCGCCTGCCGTGAATCGCGAATCCCATTTTCCCCTCAGATGGGAGAGGGAGGTGGCTTCTTTTGAGTCAATATGAGACAGGGTTTCCCCCCCTTCTTGAGAAACAAATGAAGCATTGAATTTATCAGCAGTCCATCAATAGTAGCGTTATCTCATTGGTTGTGTCGGTAACATCCTAACTTCCTGCAGAAGTCAAATGTATTTCATATCAGGCCAGTCTTTCAAGAGCAGCAAACCCCTCCGAGTGCTGAGCCTCCTGGAGTTTGCCTTCTCTTGCATTATTTTGCAACTTTGCAACCAAAAGTTTCAACTTTTCTTTAAAAAACAAACAAACAAAAAATGTCCACTTCAATAAGGAAAAGCAACTTACGGGAAGAAAAAGAAGAGATGCAGATGGAGAACTGAAATATTGCAAACTGAAGATACTGACAAAGATTTTTATATTCATGCAACACAGTTGGAGTAGTGTGCACTTCGCTCACACCTTTTAAGTGATTAATTCCAACACAATCCCACTTGATTTAAGAGCAGTTTCACATACAGTAGCAGTAGTTAAGATGATAACTTACTTCCTCCTCTCATTTTGCTGTTAAAAAAGTTAAATGGAAAATAACAAGCACATTACAATCCAGCTAAACCACAATAAAAAACATCTTTTGTATGAGTACCGAAGGTCAAGCAGCCCCATCATATTTAAAGGTTACACAATTCCTTAAGTGCCTATTTAGATTACAGCTTACAAAGACAAGTAGAGTTTTCACTCAGTTCTCTTGTACTTGCTTATGCAGGCCTTGATGTAGCACAGCACGTTGCAATTTCGCACATATTTGTAGGCTGCAGCAACCCTACAGTAATCTATTTGGATCATCTGCACTCAACCCATAAAAAGAGAACAAAATTTTAACAAATGCTGAGGTTCACATGAGGCAGACACCAATATGGTGAAAGTGAATCAGAGTGGATACTGCAAAGGGTCCTCAGAGCAAAAAGCAGCAGCTCATCTTCTGTTGCGACATAGCGGAGGAAACTGCTGGGAAGGATGCCACGGGAAGGGTGACAGGCCGAGGGAGCAGTCCCTGTGTCCACCTTCATCAGGGCTGCATCAACTGAGATATGGGGTTGTGAAAGTGTGAACTTGTCTTAGCTGAACGACCAAGACAAGCAACAACACTGAGGGTAAAGCACCATGCTCACAACACAACCGACAGATGGAGATGAAGCCCAGAGCACATATTGCAAGACCTAAAAATGACACTTTTCCCCAGTCACAGTGACATGGAAGGTCATTGAGGACCTTAAGGTTAGCCTCATGAGGACGTGTGCATCCAGTGTCCTGTTTGGATGGAGAATACAAAGCCACGTGCAGATGAATGCCTCCGAGTCAGCTACAGAATGACAAAGGCTCTATTTGCAGGAGTCCACAGCCAAGAGAAGGGCACTTGACAAAGCAGGAAAAGCAGCAAGAATTTTCTCCAAAAGGCCTAAAAAGGCCTAAAAGATCTCCAGAGAGGTAAAACGTTACACGCTGCAGGCTCGCTAACAGGAGAGAAGAGGATGGAGTATGGAAATGACTAACGTAACTGGAAGCGGAGAAAAATCACCCCCTAACACCAAGCAGCATTTGGCCGAAAACAAAACCCAAAACTCTTCCGTGTCTGGGAGATGGATACCTTTACAAGTCCTTCTTGTGAACGGTTAACCATTTCGACCCTTTCAATTTAAGTTACATTATAACTCAGAGTATTTTTGTTCTTCAAAGATATTTGTGATAACACAGCATTAAAACCTGCTCAGCTTGTTATCACTTCACAATCTCCTGTAAGAGATTTAGGATAACTCTGTTCATTACTTAGTCCCCCACTGGAAATTATTTTCTGATTATATCACACATCAGCCTTCCTGTGATTTTGCTCAGGATCAGTATGAGGTTAAATAATACACAAATTCTTCAGCATCCCTTTCTTCTTTTCAGATATAAACGTCATTTTTTTCTATTTTTCTAAACCGTTCCCACTGCTCTAAGACCCCTTAAAATTAAATGACGATGAGAAAGCTTCTAAGCCAACTCTGCAATACTCCTGAGCACAACTAATGCGTTTGTGCAGATGTAACATAAATAAATACACAAGTAAATAAGTACTGTAGATGGTGCTTAGCAGTTGCTTAGCTGCTTACGAGAAGTAGAAACTTACGGTAAAATAAAATTATCCTTATAAATAGAAAATGTATTGCTTTTCCATTTTAAATTCAGGACTTGGTATTATATTCCTTTGTCAAGAATTTCGTTCATACCATTCCTATAATTTGTTGCCAAAATTTAAGTTCTTTTCACCATCCTTATAAGACCTCACATTCTACAGACCATCATCTTTTTCTAACAGCTTTTATTTTCTTTATCAACAATTATCATTGTCTATCTACTGATTCGTATTCACTGCTATCATGCTCACTATCCTTCCAATTCACACTTTCCTGAATTGTTTCCTTCACTTCCACTCTTAATCATATTATTTAAGACACGAGCATTCTTTTGAGTGGAGAAACCATACGGTTTTTGCACTTAAAAAAAAAAAAGTATTTCCTAAACATCTTCAGATTATTCACATAATTATGTTTAACCTTTCCTCCCACATAAATTATCTTACTGTTGATCGTGGTTATAAAGAACAAGCCATTTAAAAGCCTAAAATTTGTGCATGTATAATATATATATACACGCACACGAATTGAGAACTGTGCTGTGTTAGTTCAAGGCAGAATAATTAGCCTTGTCTTGTACTACACAATCTCAACTTCAGGCACATGCCTTATTGCCCAGGTGGAGTGGGACTAACAACATAGTTTTGTACTCCGTACCTCCCAGGCATCATAAGGTATTAACACGACCCCATTGTATTCTTCTAAACCATCAATCAGTCCTCTAAAAGAAAGCAGAGGCTCTCCACCTTCTGCATGGAGTTGACATGCAGGTAGTCACAGTAATTGATAGCACAGAAAAAACATGACACGTAATAGTACAAGATTACTGTCAGAATACTGTGCAATCAAATATAATAAGGGTTGATGGACTAGCAGATTCTTCCTTTTATTGTGCATATGTGCATGTATGCACAAGTTGAGGACTGCTTGCTCACCCAGAAATATACAGCTGAGATATAAACAGGGATTGAAATTTTTCCTTGAAAGTCTCTCATCCTTTGCACAGTGCTTATTTTAACCTAGTCCATTCCTTCTGTCCTCTTGCAAAAGAAGTTAGGCTTCTTACTTGTATTGCCATTAAGGAGGCTCTACAGCATTTGACAGTTCCTTTTATTTGCAGACAATAATCTTGATCTCCTCCCCCCATACACAGGTAACAAATGTTCATTTTGGATTTGTCGATCAAGAACTCAGGCTTCAACGTCCTGCACTGGTTGGTGTGTTAGGGCAGAACTACAAATCTCTGAAAAATGGTGTACATGGCAGGGACTGTAAGAGCTAGGAAGCAACAACTCCCAGGAGCTGAACAGGGCAGCTGCCCTTGAAAAGACAAAACTCCTCTGTACCTCGCAGGGTCTTTGAGACCTCCTGCAACTCCAGAAGGAGGACTGGAACAAATCCTGTCGTCTTCACTCACTGTAAAGTAAGTTTCTTGTATATTCAATGTCTTCCTCCAAGCAGGACCAAAGCACAGAACAATTTTCACAAGCAAAGCCTCAAAGAGACCAACCTTTTGGCTTCTGTGTTGCTCAAAAAGTCATTTTGGATTTTTTTCCTAGCTGCCGTTTTCTTTTTGGATACAGTGGAAATGCTCAGGCTCTGGGGCACAATTTATGTCAATCTTTTCTTCTTCTTCTTCTTCTTCTTCTTCTTCTTCTTTTTTCCCCCAGAAGTATCGCAGGTTAAACCTGGGGCCTAACAACCTCGACAACATCCCTTTAAATTTTTTAGACGAGCCACTGAGTAGCATTATGACAAATTATGGGACCTGATGGTACGTAACCAGAACATCTACGCCAGTTAAAGGTTTTGGAGGAAGAAAAAGCCTAGAAGAAATATTTCTGGCAAAAGAGAAACTTCTTCCTCTTCATTAGTATAAGGAATTGCAGATGGTGAAATACTTCGATTAACCACGAAGTAGTGTTTACACAGGGGCTGTATTCACTTGAGACAGAATGTCTCACACTCCCCCTTCTGCTTGGGGAGTTGTACTGACAGGTGAAAATCTCTGAAAATCATTTTTTAGAAGCGAAGTTGCCTTTACATCCTATTTTCTATACTTCTTTGCTATCAGATTTCATGGTGGGGATCACCTGTATGAAGTGAACATTTCCATTGGAGTCCCCCTACCCCTGCCTTTATGGGCTGAAAGCATCACGCAGCCAGCTGTGATACCAACCAGCTGGTGAAGAAGCTGTGCTACTATCTTGCAGGCAGAGAAGCAGCAGTCTAATACTGCAAGTGCCTCCAGAAAAAATTCTCCCAGCAAAGAATTAAAAGTACATCAGAAAGAGAATACAGAGTTCATTATTAATAGATTATTTGCAAATATTTTCTGAGTGTCATCAGCTGTTTACTGGAGAATGGCTTTTTAATAGCATTCATAAAATATAGAAAAGAAAAAAACCTGACAACTATATTGAAATTTTTATTACTAAAGGCGGTTATTGATATGGTTAAGAAAAAAGCAAAACCCTACTTCCAATCTCCTCTATATCTGCTTCTCCATGCCACAGTACAGTAAGTGATGGCTCGGAACGTATTTTGTACTCTTTAGCTAGCAATAAACTAGAACATTGCACTAGAGATCTTTGGTACAGTTTGCAGCAGCAGATCTGAAGACTACCTGCCCTCAGGAACGTCAGCCATAGCTCACAACCACATATCCACAAAAACCTCACTGATCCTGGAGTAAAAACACTATCTCTTCTAACAGGCCTTGACTGAGTAAACAATACAGTGACTTTACAGACTTCACCTGCTCTACTAGTCCAATGTTTGTTATTTTTTTTTCTTTAAGAGCAGCACACAAGTTGAAGCCCAAGCTTTTAGTTCTGCAACGAAATTCTCCAGAATTCAGGCATATCCCATTCCTTCATAGGGCATGAGGTCTGCTACCACATTCTACCTTCTCACTCAGCATCAGGGAATCAAAATGTTATCTATAAGCAACAGTGACCTCATTATTACTGAGAGCTTTGTTGGCAAATGGATATCTTACGGTATGCAGACAGTTTGTGAGAAACCATAAATAGTAGAAAAATAATTAAAAATGCATCTATTTTCACTTTCTGCTAATAATCACTATGGATCCTCACAACAGATTTTTTATGCCATCTGGTTTAAACATTAATTTACTTTTTAACTTACTATTAATTACATTAAGCACATATTAATCCATGTTGTTACAAGGTTTGTTCCAATTTAATTAAATATTGAGGCCTCATGTACTCTATGGAACTTGGGTATGCTGCCTAGCAAGCGGGGATTTTCTGTAAATAATTCCTTGGGAATCATTGGTAACATTTTAAAGAGCTTGATTATGGACTACCTACCATGAGTAGATGAGGGCTTAGTTTAAATCTCACTGACATATATTTTACTTCTGAGTAAAACTTACAAGTTTCACACTTGACAAGGATCAATTGAGATGGTTGTATCTTATACCAAAAACTCAGCACTGGAGAATTAATGCATGTGTTTTGTCATAAACAGTAGGAAATCAGGTTAGCTCAAAGCAAATAAACCAGAAAGCAGAAATTTGCTTCACAGTTGAATTTGCTAGCATCTGTAGCTTTATACTCTATGGACAAAAATGTACACAATTGTTATTTACAGTATTTCTGCGGAACCTCTCATCTGAGACTCCACCTACAGACATAATTTGTATTGAAACAGATTTGAATTTCAACAATGCCTTTTCTAAAAAGTATATTCCCCTCAAAATCCCATGATGACCCAACTATTTTATATATGCTTTTTCAGGTGCCTATACACTGAGTTTTGACTGCACAGCGCCTTCGGCCCTGGATGGAGAAGGAAGCTCATGTGGCTGGGTTACATCGCACATGTGATGCTGGAATGTCAGCCCCACACCTAGAGCACCTCCTCGTCACATAAGGAAAAGTCAGGAACTTGCAGCTGAAGTTGAAATAAGAAAATCAGCATATAAAATTCTCTTACAGGTGATAGCTGATTCTTCCAGTTGCGTAAAGTCATGTTAGAAACAACCTCCCACATTCCTCTGCATCTGAGGAAGACACATGGCAAGAGTGCACTGTGAGACTAAGGTAATGAGTTACTGGGAATGGAAGATACATTTGATGATTTCCTACTCATTTTTTTTTCTTTTAGAATTTGAAGCTCAGCATATCCTTCAACCAAACAAGATCCAAATAAAGAGTGCTGAGAAAAAAAAAAAGGAAGGTAACAGTACAGGCTGTGAGACATCTACAGAGACTGCAAAAATGTTTCTTACAATCATTAATGAGCAGAAAGACATGTATCGGTCACTGGATAAGTACTGTATGATTTCCTTCACTAAATCCACCTTTCTAAGCTCAGACTGCAACATTCATGTGATAAACAGCATGTCTCACCATAAAATCTGAATTGGTTTTTCAAAAAAAGTTATTTATAACTCCCCATTCACAGCCTACTGACTGGCAGCCACCCAACCACAAAGTAATTATGTGTCTGACAATGATGATATTAAGCCCAAAGTAATAGGATAGCTTCCAGTTTTAAGGTTAAGTAAATCATGAACTGTACTTTTATGTATAAATATGTTGTTTAAAGCATTCAGGTTGTCTTGAAATAGGCATGTTCACTTTGATGTTTTGTTTATCACTACAAGGTATTACCTTGGCTGAAAAGCATCAGCATTTGGGACAATTTAGGGTAACTACAAACCAGTTACCATCAGTAGCTATTTTTAAATAATAATTTAGAAACTAAAACATCTGTTCTTCCCCCTTGAAATACCACCTTGCACGACAATTGCAGACTGTGCATACAACCACTGAAGCCCCAAGAGGAGGAGCTTTGGGAAGAAGAAATAAAAAGGGAGCTCAGAGCTAGCTGCCAATTCCTTGTCAAATGAAGCAGAGTCAGAAATACTCCAGCCTGGCTTTGTAATCCATCACCACGAACTGCAGCACTTCCTCCCCAGATTAAAAAGACAGATTCAAAGCACTGGGGAAGGAGGCAAAAGGGAAGTCAAAGTCAAGTCAATGCCGTATCAGTTAGAAAATATCAATGAAGAAGATGTGTATGTCGTGGTAGAGGCTGACAAGCTTTATGCCAGCAAGTGTCAAACATAGCCACCCCTGGGACGTACCCTGGAAACACAAGCCTGCCAGAGAGGATCAACACACGGTTGTCTTCCATTTTACTCTTTTTCCTTTAAAACAGATTTTTCACACATTTCAGCATCCCATTCAATGGAAATCAGCCTCAACAAACTGCTGATGCCACTGCATATACCATGGTGTTAAACGGATTGTAAGATGCTCCCAAGATACCCAATGCTGCAGAGGAACATGTTCCATCATGGTCTTCTCCCAGTCCTTAGGAAACTGTCCTCTAGAGGAAGTACTTTTTCCCATAGATAAAGTTGCTAGCAGGCACAAACTGAGTCTTACCAATTAAATAAAGTCATTAGGGACAAAGATTTGGAGCTTCTAAATGTTCGTTGTTTAAGCTCCTCCTCCTCTAGGCAAGTCAAGGTTTGTGCAGGCTAATATCTCTCTGCTGGTTGCTGGCACAGGGGTCAAGCACACAAGTCACCAAACACACAGATTTCGAGGGCTGATTTATTTTCCAAAGGAGAAGGGGAAAAAGATTCTCATGGCTCTTGTGGGTTGCCTAGTAGTAGTAAAACATTTGTACAAAATAACACACAAATCCCCCCAAACTAGAATATGAAGTTTCAGACATCAGCTGAACCCTAAATCAGTGGGAGAAAATAGCTATATATAAAAGAGCAAAAAGCCACCAGGAATGTTTTATTTTTACTATTAATCCTGGTTTGACCCTTAAATGGGAAGTAAAAACTGATATTAAAGAACAGAGGAAACCAAAATATTTTAAAGCTGCTTTTAAAGGGGTAAGATTGGCCAGCATAGGATTAGTTTTACCACTAACAGAAAAAAAAACAAACACTGAACTATAATTCAATTAAAAGGGAAGCAATAAAAGAGGGCGAGGGTCAATAAGGAACGTCACTTGCAAGTTTAAGGAGCACTGAGCTTTTGTTCCAATCTCACCTGCTGAAGCCATGCTGTAAATTCTGTTGGACCTCAGAATGAAGCAGTCCCTTGAGGGAGATGTTTAGGGGCAGAAACAGCGACAGAAAAGGCTGAAAGCTGGCAACGCCTTTTGCAGGACTGCTCCATTATTTCAGCGAGCAGTAGACAGGTAGGGCAGAATTATGCTGACATGCAGAAAAAGAAATTTGGGATGCCACCGAAGTACTTTGGCTCTTTTCACTGACAGCCACAGCATGACTAGCAAATACCAACCCAGAGAAACGCGAGCTTTGTCGGACACATGGCTGATGCGGTCGTGCTTCAGCCTGCTTTAAAGTTCTTGCTCTCTCCGAGCCACACGTGTGCAGACACAAGGTTGCTACTGGGCAAAGAGTCCTGGCATAAAGCATCCTTCTTACCTTATTCCCTGAATTAAAACATTACATGTTGTATGATATTCAAATATGAGAACAGATTTGTGGCAGTGGAACAATAACCATCACTTAGAACTTAATATTTTGTGATGTGGTGCTTTTGTGTTAGATATGCACGTCTTTCAGGATTGTCTTCTCATTTTAGGAGGAATCTGAATTAAGAAAGATGTGACATTTTAATAAGCAAGAAATTAACGGAAGCCTAATCAGCCTCTAAGACAAGGAAATGTAAACCAAGTACCCAGCTACCGACCCCTTCCCTTGCTTCTTTTAAAGCATGCAGATTTATCCTCATTACGGGATTCGAAACAGCACTCGCTCTGCTTAGTAATGTCATCTTTGTGCCATTTGCAGACAAAACCAATGCTCGCTAGAACAGGCACCAAAAAAGACACGTTCTTGCAGTCTGAAGGTTAAACTGGATTAATTTAGAAAACCTGAAAATTGATACACTATAATTTAACATGTGCTCAACATGTGTGCTCAGCAGCAACTGAAATGAAATATCTTAAACATTATCAAACGTTACATCATTAAATATAAATTAGATGGAAACAGGGGAAAGCTAAAAATTGACTAGGAGTTCAGATACTCTAAATGGCTAATATGTCCATTTTTCACCTGAAGCCCTCTCCAATACAGTTTTGCTATTAAGCAAAACCTAAAGAAAGGTAATCAATTCCAACTAAAAAGCACTTATCCTGGAATGACTGTGCGTAAGGCACTTCAAACCACTGGCTGGCTGCCAAAGCCCAGACAACAGCTATCAATGTTTCTGACTATCACAGGAGCACAAGGGGCCATGCATAATTGACTAGAAGATGGGCTAAAACTGTGCCCAATCAGTGTGTGATCAAAAACGCGTGGAATATTCAGCGCCACTTGATTACATGGAGGCACGTCCTTTCACTCTCCTCATGAAATCTCTTCAAGGTCCAGAGTACTGTAATAAGATCATTACTGTCAAGCGGTACGAATCGCAGGCAATGAGTCTTGGGATAGGAAGTCATACTTCACAAGCTCCTCTGGTCTTTTTTTTTTTTTTTTGTATTTTACTGCGTGTTGAGGCAGCAAGGCGACGAGGTGACAGATAATGATCACATCACTGTGTGGCAACTAGAAAGGCACTTTTAAGAAAGAGCACAGAGAAATCAGCTTAAGAGAAACTCAAACTTTTTTTTTGCTTTTTTTTTCCCCTCAAAAATTAAATAGAATTAAACTGTGCAGTATTCTCCTTTCATGAATTGTGATTTAATGTCATTGAATTTAATCATTTGATAGATTTTCATATTACACCAAAGCCTATTACCTCACAGACAAACGGCCAATTTCCTCCATCTCACACTCACAAAAGAAACCTTTATTAAATTTTTTTGGGGGGTGGGGGGAAAGTGGTCGAAAACGTCAATGATGAGGTCTGTTGAAGTTTTCTTTTTACCTACTCCTTTCACTGGAGTTGCACACTACATGCAATGCATAACATCTCTCAGAAGTAGCCTATCTCTATAAAGAGAAAGGTGGAGGGACTGAAAACAGTAGATTAAAGCACGGAGTATAAAACAAACATGCAGCAAGCTAACTGCTAACATCTCATGCACAGCATGTGTATCTGCACTATAGACTACAGACGGAAAGAAAGCGTTTGCTCACAGAGTTTGACAGCTAATATAAGGCAAACATTTGATTAAAACTTGAAAAAACAACACGGGTTTGAAATGACTGACCGGTCAGGAGCTGGAAATAAAAGGAGGTCTACTTTACTGTTAAGGGTTGTCTTGCAAATAAATGTGTGACACTAACACCACACAGCATAAAAACTGGAATTGCTCCAGTTTCTGCTTTTTTCCAAATGGTTAAGGCTGCTGTGACTGCACGACAATCTGTGTCTACAGCAAAGCAAATCCCGCACCACAGCTCCTGCCTGGCATCTCACTTTCAGGAACCCACCTTCCGGTGCTGGTTTGTACCTTTCCAACACGCACCACTTGGAGACTCCTCCTGAGGGCAAGATGCGATACCAGGCTCCACACGGCCCAGCACGTTGTGCTGCACCAACGCACGGCAACGACACGCTCCAAGGCAGCACAAGAACTGGGGGCGCACAACAATTGTGAGCACACAGAGCTGCCACTGCGAGGCGGGTCCAGGGCAGGTTGAATACATGCAGCTCACCCCGACCTACCCCTGAAAACCACCATGCGTGAGACTAACATCCGTTACTGCACAGAAGTGAGAGACGCTTCATGTCCCACCGCTGTTCCTTGGGCTTAGTGTGAGGAGGCTGAATATACAAGGTGTACTTGAGAGCACTCAATGCTCAGACCAGGTCTTAGCCCTACCAGTGTGCTGAGTAGCACTGAATATTCCTCAGTGCTTATCCATAACTGGCTAAATCACCTGTTTTAGTTCTATTAGTTTTACTTAGTTCTATTTATTATTTAACAGATGACTAACTTCCGAATTTTAGATTCTGTTGTGTGTGTGCTCCTTGATTCCTACTTCTTTGTAGCATAATGCCAAGAGCATGTTTCATACATCTAGGGCTAGGTCAGACTCACTGACTACATTCCCCCTTGGATTCCAGGTTTGAGATATACATGGCCAACCTCCACAATCACGCCTTTGTCATTCATTTCATGTTACATGCTATAAACAAAAAAGCATGCCTGTAATATACCCTGTGCCTTCTAGAGCAAACTTCAATTTAACGAAGAATGCCGTGGGGAAGCAGAGCACACTAAGGGCCACCACAGATCACAGCATGAGGTCCATCTAGTCTGCCGTGCTTTAATCAGCAACTAGTAGGGGATACCTACAGAAAAGAACAGCACATATACAGTAATATGCACCCTGATATACCTTCCATGGCAGCATGGGGACATCCTGGGGGAGGCTGTAATCTTCATTTTAATAGACCTTCAGGTATTTATTATATTTGTCTGATCTAGTACAGATAGTAGCTCTGTTTTAGCTGGTCCTCTGAATGAAATTGTTTAGGACTTCCAAACAAGCTGATGAACCCAAATGCACAGAAAGCTTAGGACAAGGAATTTTTCATAAAATAAAATAAATCTTTCTTCCATACTAAAATAGCTTGTTCAGTTAAACTGAGACAGTTTTGAGCAAGAGTTCTTGCTCAAAACTTGAGCAAGACTTCATGTATGTGGTGAGCTGGAGTTAAGTTATATTTAATACAATGACCATTTTTTTTTGTCCACTCCCATTTACTAGACCTTCCTAACGCATAATCATCTTGGTTTATATTTTTTTAGGAATTTTAACTTCGGAATTTTAACTTAGGTAAATAGATTCATAATTGTCCTGGTTTCAGTTAGGACAGAGTTATTCTTCCTCCTAGCAGCTGGTAGGGTGCTATGTTTTGGATTAGGATGAGAAGAGTGCTGATAACATGCTGATGTTTTAATTGCTGCAGAGCAATGCTTACACTAAACCAAGGACTTTTCAGCTTCTCGCTCTGTCCTGCCAGCGGGCAGGCTGGGGGTGCAGCAGGAGCTGGGAGGGGACAGCCCCAGGACAGCTGACCCCAACTGGCCAAAGGGGTATTCCATACCATCTGACGTCATGCTGAACAATACATAGGGGTGGCTAGCCGGGGTGGGGGGCCGGCTGCTTGGGGTTGGGCTGGGCATTGGTCAGCGGGTGGTGAGCAATTGCATTGTGCATCACTTGTTGTACATATTATTATTATTATTATTATTATTTTCTATCTTAATAAACTGTCTTTATCTCAACTCACAGGCTTCACTTTCCCATTTCTCTCCCCCATCCCAGAGAGGGAGGGGAGAGGGTGAGCAAACGGCTGTGTGGTGTTTAGCTGCCAGCCAGGTTAAACCACAACAATAATGAAATTACATTGTCTTACTCTCTGGAAAAATAGGCAAATAGCTTTTAGAATAAACACTTCAGTAACAAAATGGGACTAACTTCTGGAGCAGTATTAATATCTTACAAGTACTTCTTGGCATATTGTAAAACACCATCTTGTGAACATTAGGAACCCTTTTCCTAATCAAGATATTTGTCTCAGGCTGACAGAATAGCTCTAAGAGAGACACTCATTACCTGAAGTCAGGTAGTGACACTAAGGTGTCACTTGGTTTCTTTCACTTATAAAGCTACTAAAAACTTCTCTTCCAGAGACACCAAGCCATAACACAGAGCAGCACTTACACTGAGGATACGCAGTGTTAGGATACCTCTGTCATCACAATGTAGCATACCTACTGCATTGATTTTTCATTGAAATGTAGGAAAAAAATAAGCTTTATCTGTCTCCAGATATCCAGATACACTAGCGCATACAACCTCCACCAGTTCATTCTGGGCCTCATCCTTTCCAGAATCCTCTTTTCTGCTGACCACCACTGCGCCACTTCTCCTTTCAAGCAGGTAGGCGGAACACGCAGCCTCTTCCGACCCTGAGCTAGCAGCAGTTTTAAAGAGAAGAAGGAATCTTTCAACTTGTTTAGCCTGCAATGAAGTAGGTTAAAACAATAGATGAGCTTCACCTCCCTTGTCTTTCACTCCTCAGCATCAACATAAATGTCTTTCAGCAGCAAACCTTTCATGTCAGATAGGCTGTGACGACTAAGGCTGAAGGTTTCCCAACAAGTGACCTTTATGCCTTGGTTGAAAGTAAGTCTCTGAAGATTCGGTCTAGATTTTATTAATTTCTGCCCTCCTGTTTCTCAGGTGTACAGCAATTGTCCAGTGCTGTATCTCCTACGAGGCAGTGAATGAAGTTACTGATGAACAGTGGAATTACAGCTAAAGGATGTTTTGACACAGAATAGGTGGTAACCTCTGAGACAGCCGCTGTATGCTTAAATCAAAACAAGCTTTTGGCATTACAGACAACACGTATGATCACATCTTGTTGATTAAGTTCCCATGTAGACAAAGAAAATGCATTGTGCTGCTTTTTGCATCATTTTTAATACTAAGTAAAACCAACATCGCAGTCAAAATGCCCCTTTTGTATCAATCTCACTTCAAATACTGCAGAACAGTGCTCTTTCTGAAAACTATGGAACATCTAACATCATAAACTTCAGGCACTTAAGAGACCAGAAATAGAAACAAATTGCTCTCACCAACTGTGCATCACAAGATGTGTGTAAATACTGTGTAACAGGACTGAAACCCACTACTCCCGTGCATGACATGACGGGGGCTTGCATGTTTATTTATTTATTTATTTTGAGGATAAAATCTTGTTAAGGTATCACTAAGTGCAGTTTATTGGCAAACAGGCATGGAAACAAGGAACAACTCATCTCCTCTGCTGAGCTGTCCCCAATCTTAACCCTGGGCTGCTGCTATCAGCAGAGGCTGAGCACTCAGGTGAGGTGCTGGGGGGGCTGTGCAGCTGGCATGGACCGACAACTACCTTACTAACAGCTTCTGAATTGACCTAGCTTTTATTAACATTCATATGTCCACATGTAGGCCACTGGAATATTTGGAGAGTAAAGGTGAGAACTCCCCCTTAATGCCACACAGCAGTAAAGTTTTAGTTTATTTTCACGTTTACCCATCTCAGTGTCTCCAGACAAGCATAAAAAACTTGCCTTCTTACTGAAGTAACGCTTCCATGAACACCTCCGTATCTACTCCAATTGCACACTGGGTTGTAATTATTGATAGGTAATTTACAGGAACCAGGTAAAATAACTAGGATGACAAGATTACCAGGAGTAACTTTTGCAGAGTTCCTACGTGGCAACATCCATTTACTTGTACAACCTCAGTAGTATACTTAATTACCCTTTAACAGACTGGAAAGAGCTCATTCTTGAAGTTTTGGTGGCAGCATTACTGGAAGCAATGCAATCCATCTAACAGATTTGTTCCAAAGGTTGCGAACTCTTTAATAGGTGAGTAGCTTTGCCCTCCTTGCAGCTGCAGGTCAAGATACTACATCTCACATCTTCCTTCCAGAGAACAGGGAGTGACGATGCTGTGACTTTTTGTGCTGGAAAGGTTTCTGAACATGCTGTCCTCTGACAATGTCAGAAGGTTTCTTCCAGACCATAAAAAGCCAGGGAAAAAAAAAATAAAGAGCACAAAGTAAAATATATATTCCTTTGTCATGGTGCTCAATTCAATGGATTGTAAGTAAAAGCATTAACAATGCCAAGTCCAGCTGTCACATGAAGGAACTACTCTCCCACAAACACTACAGCTCATTGTTTTCATGTGTTCCATGCAGCAGAGGTGTCTCCACTAAATTTCCAGAATTCCCAACTAATGCTTTTGTATACATGGCTAGAGACATTTCCATTTAGCTCAGTGTAACCACAGCACACTGAATAGAACTCTGCACCCAAGGGAAGTATGTTAAAATTGTCTGGAGGAGACTATGCGCTGACCTGTTTACAGAGCCAAGCATATTTAAATCAGTTCCACAAATAACACCTGCAGGTAAATCATGGGGAAGCTTGAAGGATTAGACTAAAGAAAGCTTAGGGTGAGAAGCTGCAGGTAAAATGCACAGTTTTTTTTTTTTCATGCATCATATACTACACAGTCAGTTAACTGCTATATTGCTTTCAATTTACACAAAATGTCAATTTTTCAGCTGTTATACAGTTTCCAGACACAAACACTAAGACCTGCATTTCCCTATTTTGCTTTGCCGTTCTGGTTTTAGAATGCCTGAAAAAGGACAAGTCGTCCTGGGAATAAAGTGCTGTCTCCCTTGGCTTTTTGCACATTGTCTTACCCCCCTGGACTCAAGTTCCCACTCAACTGACATACTAGATGAAAGCAGTGAAGTTTTTTGCTTATTGCTGAAAGTACAGAGGTCTGACTAAGCCCTATTTTTGCAGCCACAGAAAACAAATATATTTTCATTTCCAATGCAACTATCTCATTTTCAGTGCTCCCTGAGATTCAGATAACAAGAACGACTTCAGTGTTATAAAACATGGTGGAGAACACAAGCTTTTCAAATACATATATTAGTTTACCATAGGAAAACAAAATCCACAATTTATCAATAAACTTGGGTTCATCCTAAGCTACCAGCCAGGAAGTATACACCTAGGGTATAGGGCTAGATTGCAGACATCAGAGAAACACAGGGAAAAACAATCACTTTCACAAGGGGCAGAGAACAAACCATCTTTGTGTAAAGAAAACAGCTCTTGAAAGAAACATAAAAGGACTCTCCTTGTCCTTCACATGTTCTTTAGAAACCAGGGATAAAGAAGAATGTGGAACATGGATTTGCAGAGAAAATACAGAGCTTGGAAAGTTTACCAAGCCACTAATCAAATTTATTACTCTACCATCAATTCCTCTTTCTCAGGCAACGTCAGCACAAAGGGGAACACCAAGCTATACTTACTTTGCCTACACTGCTGGGAAAGAACATAAATTAAGAGCACTGAACCTGCAGCTGATTTGGATCTGCCTGACTCAAAGAACATGTTCACCCATCTACCTGGACACAATCAGACTGCCCCTATAACAGATTGAAAAGTTGGCCCCATCAGCCAGAGCTCTAATCATGGAAACACTTTCAAACCATTGATCATCCAAGACTTGATAATACCATGCCTTGAGCTTTCTATAGCTCCTGAAATGGGCTTTCGGCAGCTCCAACATGGATTGAAAGCAGGTAGGTTGAAGCTGCCATAGCCGTGAAGCCTTAAAAATCCTAACAGGATTAAGAAAAACAAAATATTGACAAATATCTTTCTGTGGAGTACTTACAGGAAAGCTTTTCATTTTTTCTACTTGTTTTCAAGCTGAAAAGTGTTCCTATTATCACTGGCTGTTCCATATCTGCGGTAGCACAAGGGTACCAAAACAGACCAGGCTCTGAGCAGCTATTCCTCTTTGAAACACAGCACTGTACAATTCTGCTCTGAGCAAGTATAGACAGCATGGTGGGAAAAACACTGTTGGTTTCTGGCACCTTGCCTAATGTAAGCATTCCTGCTGTTACCCTCAAAAACAGAGGATTTTTTTTTCAGTGACAAGTCTTGTATAGAGAAATAAAAAACCCTTCTCTATGGGTTTCATTGCACGTGGGAGAATTTCACAAGAACCTGATTTTCCAAAATAGGAGTTGAATTTTGATTTTTACGCAACTGCTGCACAGCTGCTTTAGCATTCTTGTTGCTGCAAGCTCCTTCCTGAAAAAACAGTAGGAAGAGAAATAAAGTAACATGAAAGAATAAATCCTAGAAAGAGAGGGCTGCACATCTGCAGATAGCAAGGAGAAAGATTCGACAATCTTTATGGAAGGGTATAAAAGAGACAAGCATCAGTCCTTCGAGTGGCTGACTTATACCACCCTGGGCACTCTAGTGTCCATCATCACAATACCTGAATACTTGGGCAGAGGTCAACGATCAGAGCACGCACATTCGAGAAGAAAAAAAAGACTGAGAAGTGTAGCAAAATGGCTACAGTTTGCTGAAGACCAAATTTGAAGCTGACTGAACCTCACTGAAGCTTTGCTACAGACAGAAATGCAGGAACCCTGAAGTTCTGTTTGAAAACTGATACTTGGCACATACCTGGGCTCAAAGGAAAGCAACATAAAAACTAGAATTACCTGAAGTCATTTAATTCTGGCACACCATAACTGCCTTACAACACCAGGCAGGTAACACCAGCAGAATCCTCCTCCTCCTACTCACAGTCAGCTCAGGATTTCCAGAAGGAAGGAAAGGAGGAAGATGTAGGTCTTCCACAGTTATCAACACAGCTTTCTGTACCCCATATTCACTAAGTTACCTGCCTTACCTCAGGAATTTGATTAGAGTTGCCAAGACTAATCATGCATCTCTCAGAACATTGTCCTTACTGTTTAATATGGATCAGTCTGCAAAACTGCAGTAATCCAGCCAAACACTTAGGAGGGTTTAAATCTATGCCCCCCAAAAAAAGGAAATCTGTCAGGTTGCTGGGGAGATTTCTAGATAAGCGTGGAAGAAAAGAGAAACTCAACCCTTCCTGAGAAAAGCCTGAATTACTGACCTGAAAACTACTTCACATCACAAGACAGTCACGAAAATGTTACTTTCCCCATCTTGAAAAAAAACACCTAACAACCTGAAGCATCTGACTACCCTGCCCTAGCAGCAGGCTGGCTTGTGACACAGGTTGTCCAGGGACTGGAAGTGTTCCCATTGCCCAGCATCACTGCAACCTCAGAGAGATCAATGCTACCACTGTGGTCAACAACAGAGACTATCAAACATGCCTCTTGGCCTGCACCAACATGAGCACCAGAAAATAAGGAATAACTGTCATTAACAAAGGTTGCAAGGGCCCACATGCCAGAATTGGAAAAAAACAAACAAACACACACTGCAAACCAACCTCTCCCTCCTTTGTTTGTCTTCATAGAAAGTACTTTATGGACATCTACAACATGAACTCATTTTTCTGAGACACCCTTCTTCTCAAAGGGCAGGGAGCTCAAGCAGGTGTCATTGCTTCTCCTTCTACTGGCAGATAAAACGGGCTGTCCTAACCGTCTCCTTCAACCTTGCTAAGAATTCAAAGGCCAGGAAGATTAGTCACCTGTTGAAGGTGCCCAGAGTTCCTCTCAAACATGGCTGTGTGTACAGCTGTAATTATGTTCTTGTGGCCATCAGTAGTTTTTCACTGGGTTGTGCTCTGAGATATTTTAAAGATAAAATAATTTAATAACTGCTGTGCCCCACCCAAGACAGCTTAAAACCACTCAGGCAACTGTGAACCCCAAAGGGTGCCCATGGGAGAAGACATGCAGCACGATGGGGCAGGTCAACAAAAGCTAACATGCTAATGTTGAGATAGAAAGGCTGCACAAGCAGATGTTGGTGCTCACGGCTACTTTTAAGAACCGCTCATGTAAGATTTGGTGCTGCTCATCAGTTAGTCCTTGCCCTTCTGAAAGCATGTTTATCCCATTTATACGAAGTGAGGCAGTTTTGTAAAGTTATTGTAAAAGGATTTCAGACCAGCATGTTAAGATGCTGGAAGAGAAGGAGAAGAGCAAGAGAAAACAGACAGATAAAGGAGCCCTGTACTCCCCACTCCAATCAGAAGAGGGATTTCAGGGCAAGGTGCACAACAACTGCAAATCCCCGACTGCTTGCTGTGCTTCAAAAGTCTCCCTGCAGACCAGGACCACACAAGCTCAGGCTCCAGTGACTTGTGAAAATAAGCTCACCAGGAGAAAGAAAACATACATGCATTAACTACTTAGAAAGAGATTTTCAAAGGCTTTTGATACCCAGCTGGTCTTGATTCATATTGACTTCCACAAAATACTCGTGGACAAATGGTGAGTGCTCTGAAAAATCCCCTCTGTAACTCGCCATTGAGGTATGAAAATAAGTGGTGTAAAGGAGATTGTTAAAAAAAGGGTAAATTAGAAATGGAAGTTTAAAATAAAATTTGGCTGCAGGCCATAACTAGGGGGAAACTAACAGTAAAGGTAGTTAAATGACTGGAAAGAGAACACAACAGGAGCTATTATGAAAAAGGCTGATGTGTTTTTTTTTTAAAAAAAGGATTTGTATAGATAGTTGGGGAAATAAATTCCGTATGTGATAGAAGTGCAATTGGGAAATTAAATAAATGGAAAATAAGGATGACTAAGTAGTAGTTAACATGCCCCTTCTCAGTTGTATACTATTATCACATCTATTTTTAATGCCTCTTCAGCTGTCGCAATTGTCATCCTTTTTTCAGAACTTGTTCCAACACTCTTTGATACTGAATTAGCTGGTTTTTTTTTATTATTATTATTTTTTTTACTCTCCAATGCTTACAACCACATCTTTTTCTTACTTAACACTCCCTTTTTCCAACAAGGTTATTCCATTGTCTCCCTTTTTCATCTCTCCTTACATGTTGACTCCCCAGTTTCTGAGCTTTCCAACTACCCTTGTTCATCTTTTTTCTGGAGCTCTTTTGGCTGAATCCTAGCATGTTTCTTTTCTTCTTTTCTAAAGATACAAGCATGTTTTATATCATATCTGGCCACTGTACACATTGTTACTCCTTCAGAAAGGCATTGAACAGCTATAGCAGTGCTCATGTTGGAAATAGTAAGCTAAACTAAGGGAAAAAAATAAGTTCTTTTTGGCTTTTGCTTTCTGGTTCTTATAAAAGAACCCAAACATTTAAACTCTCCCCTTTCCTTTTTATCGTCAAATAACAATCTTTCCCAGAGCAGCTGAATATTCAAACAATAAAGGGGCATCAGAAGCATTCACGATTCTAGAGCACAAGATGTGTCTAAGCACAAGAGGTAACACTAGATTTAATAACGCTGAGAAAATATACAAATTCTAACATGATGTATAGGCTACTGAGTGAATCTGTCTTCTTTCTTTTTAAACCTTACAAGTATGCCTGTACCTTCCCTTTACTACTAATGATGCTCCATATCAGCCTGGGAAGACTTTTTTTAATTAAAAAAAAAATGGTTCCAAACATGTTTCAGACAGCAGAATTCACTGTCATGTGACATCTCACATCACTGAACTTCATCATTAGAAGATCCATCTTTAATTTATCTGTTTAAATATAATTCTGTTTAACTGCTGTATGCAAAACCAACAACACAGTTGGGTCATACTTAACAGTGCCCTTTGGAACAAATGACAAAATATTATCTAAATTCAGACCTTCCAGTAAGCTTACCTTCAGCTGTGCCTGAGATACCATCAGCTTTGAAATTGCTGGTGCTTTTCTTCCTGCGATGCTTCTTTCTGTTGGCATGAGGTGAAGGAGGCGGATCGAGTTTGGGGCTGGTTGTACTGGATATACTTGGGCTTGAACACACAGAATCTCCTAACCCGGTATCTGCAGTTTGGGGAAAAAAAAAAAAAAGGAAAAATACTGCATCATTTAAATTAATGATTCTAGACTCCAAGATATAACCCCTTACTGTCTGTTAGCAGCTAACCTCTTGAGGTCATTGGCTTCCAATGACTACAGGAGAGCCTCTAACAATATCCATTACTTTTGCAAAAAGGTACAAATATGCAACTTGGAAATCACTTTATTACTTTCAATTGCTCTTTCTTACAAAAATCTTACTAACCCTCGAATTTACTCATGTAATGCTACGACATTTTAATACAAAATGGTACAGAGACACCACAACAACCATTGTACGCTCACTATCTGCTTTTGTTTAATATTAGAGACAGACAAACATAGGTGAGGTGGTAGAAGTAATCAAGTCTCTTCTTCCATGTGTGCAACTCACATATTCCTGGTACAATTAACATTGTGCAGTAACAGGTCACTTACTACATGCTCTCAGCAAGCAAAAAAACCCACGTTCAGTAGCTTTAGTTTCCCACTGTATTTTCTATGGTAGCACAACATAGCATAGTTTTAAGACCTAATGACCAAGTAATTTTCACCAATCCCCACGAAGCAGCCCATACAACCAAATAAAAACGAAAGGCTGATGATACCCCTCGCTCATAAGCAGAAACCCGCAGTGCACTCCCTGGCCCACGTAATGGCTGGTACTAATACACGATAGTAATACCTTCTGAGTAGCACAAAGTAAAATCCCTCCTCTCTGGGGCCACAGCATGCCCCAGGACAAACTTGCTGTCCAATAACCTGGGAGTGTTCATCCACGCAGACTGACCGAGATCTCTGTTGGATCTCAGTGCAAAGGGCTGTAACAGACACCGGCACCAGCAGACTCCCCCCAGGCTGAGGACAGACAGATCAGTGGATCAAGCAGTCCCTGGCACTCTGCTTGATATCAAAGTGACAAAGGAAGTGAAGGCCAACTCAGTCAGGTCGTGCATTTTTAATATACAACAAGCCAATCTTCTCATTTCTTTGCTAGCATAAAACCCAAAAGAAGCATATCAACTGATATGCGCTGGAACTGTGACCCTCAGCATCTCTTACCCTCTAACAACTGAAAAAAACATCTCAAAAGCCACATATATCTTGATATGAACCAAAAGGATATTAAGAACAAATGCAAGAAACACAGCTAGTTCTCTCTCTTTTTCAGTCAAGAAACATCTAACAGCAATATTTAACAAAAATTTAGCAAATGAGGATGTACTTGAAGTTTTAGTCACTGCCTGAGATCTTTTACGTAGCAAGTACTCAAGTAACCTTAATCTAGTATTTTTCCCCAAGGCTGGCAATGTGATTTTAGTTTAATAGCAAATGATTTTCTGGATGTGATTAGTGCTAAATACATTCCAACATATATTAATTTGATGTAACTTCCTATACTTTACTTGAAGTGCTGGATATTATTTAAAGGGAAGCTGTTTCCAGAACCTTGGTTAGACACCAAACCAGGGCTGCACTTCAGATGAATTCATGTATTACAAAAATGGCAAGTCAGAGACTATTTAAAAAGTAGCTTTTCATTTTATTTTTTTGAGTAGTTAAATCCCTGTACAAATGTCAATTTGGCAAAGAAACATTGATTTATTTGTTGTTTTAAAGTTTATTTAATAAGCTTTATTAAAGTTGTGCTGCAAGTTATTGGTGTGGGACATATTATATAGTTAATTGGCTGTCAATGAGGCCCAAATCAAAGTCCATCCATAACCTTTATAGTAAGGATTTCTGTTCTTTTCCCCTATGCCTCCTATTCTGAAACCAATAACCAAGTATTTACCAACCAAGGGAAGTTTATACCTGTGCAGGAGATTTTTAAGTATTTGAACAAGAAATGCTGAAAGCAGTTATCCTGCAAAGCTTTACCACCTCTCCAAGTGGAGAGGAAGGCAAACCCTGACGAGAATCCACGCCTGTGCTCAGCATGGATTTGGCAAAGGGGATACTGACACCTTTTACTCCCTTACACTAAAAGAAGAGGAGATCCACAAGAAGATGACAGCAATACAGAGGCATGAACAAGGACGTAAGTTCATTACTTCCACGTCCAAATATTTTCCTCCAGTTAGAGGCTTAGGAAGGCTTCCTACACTGGGCACTTAAAAGCAAAATAAAACGAAAAAAACACCAAACTTTGCAGCAATGAAATGAAAATTCCTCATGTTGAGACAGGTCAGCTGCAGAGTTGGATACTGCAAGGTGCTGCTCATCTGTGGTACCAAACTCTGTGTCTTGTTGATTTTAATTTGCTTGCTAAATCAAGAAAAACACACCAGGACACAGCAATTCATAACTATCATGGACAAATCCCAGAGAGTATCCCAGCAAGAATATAATATAATTTGTCAAAAATGCTTCACTTTCCCCCCTCAGAAAATATGAGGAATGTAGCACACACTCTAATTCTCAGCTTTCACTTAAAAAAAAATTATCCCATTTTACTCAGGGAGAGAAAACATACAGGAAAATTCATCTCTACCAGTCTTTCCTGTGCCTTTCAAAAGGCTGCTCCCAAATATTGGAGCTGCATGCCTAAGTTTGCCAGTGCTCCCATCTGCAGGGCCAGAGTATGCGTGCTGCGTTCATCGCCGTACCACAACCTGAATGTCAATCACGATGCCCTGAGCAGGACCTGCGAAATCAAGAGGAAACCACACTGTGCCACAAAACTGCAGAGTGTATTTTTCAGCACTCTTACAGACACAATGGTTGAGAGCTTTTTGTAAGCTACAGTCAGACTCCCCAAAATAAGGCAAATTCGTAACAGCTCTGTACATCTGCAAGCCCTCCTGGTAACACACTGAGGGCCATCCTCCAAAACCCTTCCTTGTTAAAAAATACTCATGTAAACCTGTGCGCTTACTGCAGCTTAGTCCAATTTCCAAGCTATAAATTATGCAAACAAAACCTGTTTATGAGCTCTGAAAAACGACAATGCTTATAAACGTGCAGTCCAACTACTCGTGCTGCGGACCTGAAGAATTATCCTACTACAGTAAATCCTCATGTTCTGCAGCCCTTTCCATGGAATAACAACCTGGTAATAACCTGCTGTCCTTGGGTCACGCCATGCTGACGGGGAGAGCCCGAGGTATTCCCTCCCCCTAACCAGGAGGGGAATGCATCGCTCGTATGCGGGTGCCGAGCTGATGCTGTTGGTGCACGAACACCATTGCATCCCAGCTTCCCGGACCACCCTTTGGAGATGGGAGTTATTTAACATTCCACCAGCTTAAAATATGAGCAATCAAAACGGGCTAGGCTTACACGCCGTGCTTTCCCATTTCCGACTACTTCTCTTGCCTGACAAGGTATTCTTCAAATTGAAAAGAGGGCTCCTGAAAGCCCTGCTTCGGAAAACTGTAAATGAGTTCAGGCTTCAGCCCGCTGAAAGCAATTTCATACTCCTGACTGAATACAAATAATGCATTTTATTTGGTATCAATTACCACGCGTGAGAACAGACGACCACTGCCGGCACTATTAAATATAAAAAAAGGAAAAGAAAAAGGCACGCCAAATTAAAAAAGCAAGCGCCTCATTACTCCACATCTAAACCAGCTTTGACAGAGGCACGAGCACTCATAAGACGCGTCTCACTGGGCTGGGATGGGCTGTTTTGCAGCCATCCTGTACGTTCAATGTCAGCCATTAGTTCTTCCCAATCGGGCATCAATGTTCAACGCACACCCAAAAAAATATATAATACTAGCAATAATAATAACAATCTGCAGCCTCTCCGAGCTTCAATACTTGAAGTATGAGTCAAAGAAGCAGTTTCACTTTTCACTCGGGAAGCTGACAAGCATGACTAGAGGGGGAATAAAATAACATTCAGTTCGCATAAATATCAAGCAGGCTGCTTGAGACTGATGGGCCAGGAATGTATTCTTAGCCATCATTCTGGCAGACAGGCCCAAGGACACTCATAACTTATTTTACAATCATTTAGTTTCAGCTCAAGTGGAAAACGTGACAACTTATCTCTGCTGACAAGATGGCATATCGAACCTTACAATTAACTCTCCCACGATTATCTGCCCAGCCCATCATTAGCTTTGCAGTTTTTGATGGACTGTACGGGCAGCTTTACTCCATGATGGTCATCATCTGCAGGGTGTATGTCTGTATTATACAGCATTAAGGACAAAATTCTCTCCTTGCCACGTAGCCAGTGGGAGCCAGTTATGCCGACCAGCACACCCTCTGCCTCCGAACTGCCGTGCCGGGTTTGTAAATGACGTGCAGCAGCACCGCTGAAGTGCCGTGTCCTGCAGGACGGAGCATGGCTGGGCTGCAGCCGTCACCTGCAGAAGATGGCAAAGAAGGCACGGGGCCTCTTCCATCCCTCCCCAGTGCCGAGCAGCAGGGCTGGAGCAGTTATCAAGGCTCACCTGTAAGAGCTGCTGTAGCACGGGCCTTTGTGGTTTGCCTCCGCACGCTCGTGATGCCTTCAGGAAGGCCCCTGTGGCTTTCACATGCACGTCTGGTGACGTCCCATGCCAATGACAAAACAGGAGTTTCTGGCTTTACGTTCATGAAACACCAACAAGCTTATACCAAGGAGTGGGAGAGGTGCTAAGCAAAATGCTGTGAAAAGGTATAGGTGCTCACTCCAGAAAAGTGGTAAAACAGTCAATGTACCATATCATGAGAGGAAGTCTACATCCACGTAAGCTATTCCAGGCCCTTTTAAAAAATTCAGTACCTCACTCCATGCTCTGGAGCAACAAGTGAAGCTTGCTACCCTCAAGTTACCAAGAGATGGGATATCAAAAAAGACCACTCTGTTGTTCGAGGGTGGATTTTTCTTTGTAAGTGCATGACACATGGTATAAGGGTCTCCTTGTTCAAATCCATCACTCATTTGGTAGAAATTACAAAACCAAAAAAAGCCAATGCAGCTGTTATTATGCAAACCAAGTTCCTTGCCTGCCTCTCTCCTAGATGCATTTTTCAATTATAGTCATAAAAGAAATTCCGTTCAATTATGATAAATACTGGTAGGAGAAATGCGAGGCAGAAGGGTAGAAATACATTGTCTAAAACTACAATCCAGAATTATGAGATGGAACATTAAATGAAAAAAGAAATCAAGCAATCCTTGGCAGAGTCTCAAGGGCTGTGCTGTTGTACTGCACTTTATTTGCTATCTGAAACACGTTTGATAGCCTCTCTCAGTACTATACGATGTTTGTAAAAGTTAACATTCCGCAAAAATCCCACTTCTTATTTCCTTATAAGCTCTCCTCTGGGGAACACACTCCACAAACATCCCAAAGACAACACCATTTGTGCTAAGGACGTCACAAGAGCCCTGCTCTATTTGAGAAAGGGGAGAAATTAGGAACAAAAAGCAGGAGGGAGTGCCCCAAGCCAGGGCAAATAGACGGGGGGGACCTAAGTTTGAGGAAAACGGGCAACATAAATTGTACAGGAATAGCACAGCACAAAGGCTGAGCTGAGATACAGAAGTGTGAGAATGAAGCTTCGTCTTTGGCCCACGGCTGCTATTCTCTCTCTCACACACACAACCTTTTCTCTCCTGTGTAACGATTTAAAGTGGAAACAAGGATATTCTGACCTTTTCTATCTTTGTGTCTTTTGATTTATTTTATATTTTTGTCAAATCACCTATTTACAAAAACTTGAAACAAACTCAACAGGTGATACTATTCTCCACAGACCAAAGTCAAGCTTGATCTGGTTTACATTTTTCTTGCATCTTCTTGTTAAAATTTTCCAACAGGCTTTCAAAGTGAAATTAGACTTTTTGTCAAGCCCAGCTCCCTAATGCGGCCTTATTCCCAAGAGGCTGGAGATTGATTAATTTGGGTTTTTGATTTTCCGAAGTGACAAGAAGTCAGACGTTACACAAAAGCATGAACGGTGAATGGGATCAATTAAAGAGCAGAAGCAGCAACACAATTAACATCGCCAGGTTCAACAGAGAAAGAAAGCACTGATGACGAAAACAACAGCAACAGCTCTGGCTGCAGCAGGAATCTTTGCCACGATCCAAGGAAGGCTGAATCCAACAAGCGTGTTTCAGAACTTTTACTATGCTATTAGTGTTGAAATGAAATAAGCCAAAGATGTCGGTAGCTGGTGGACTGAATAATAAAAAAATAGCTGGACACTTTCATCTTCTACACATGTGTTTTAAATAGAGGCGAGAAAAGCAATCCTTTTATTTAAACGGGGAAGCAATAGACTAAAACCATCTGTAGTTGTATTTCAGACCTATTTCCCTGAGCTGAGATTTTTCTGGCTGTGAAATCCAATGCTCTACAGCTTCTCTTTACAGCTATTACCATAAATGTAATATCAAGTTCTTTATATTCCTACTCTGCCTCAAACTGAAGTTAAAGGGATGCTGCAATTGCACAATGACTGCGTAAGGCTGGAACCAGGCACGGATGTACAGGGCTGACATTAAAAACCTGTCAAAAGTGTAGCTCGGCAGAAGCCTGCAGACATTGATAAACACTTGTGAGTCGGGGAGAAGGGGTGGCACAAGATTTTAGCATATGGAAAAAACTGTAAATATTTTTCAAGTACACCCAGCTCACACCTTCGGCAGAAATCGGGCACATCTGGTCATTGATTAGCTGGATTTAGCTCGGACATTCAAGCTATTGAGGGCTTAAATTAACCTGCTGCACTGAAAGAAATTAAAAGGAAGCTCTGAGCAGAACTGTGGGATGGAGATGAAAGAGCCTCAGGAGTATTCTCTTTCCACAGCGTCTACCATTTTTCCAGCCTTATGTCTAGAGCCTGTAAATCACAAAGCTATCCTGTCATGTACAGAAAGCCCCACTGAATGCCCAAGTTACCGTCTCCTTTCCTCTAATGGCAATTTCAATTAAATAAGAAAAACAAAGGTTCCTTCTTGACAAAAAAAGATTTCCCTACTTTTGGAGGTTCTGGCTTTTGATACATCTTAGCATGCCTCAAGCAAAGCAGACCTGAAGGCATGTTTGGCATGAAAGGATCATTTCCACTTGGCAGCCTAATAAGCCACTTTGCGACAAGCAAGAGACATAATCCACAGACTTGAGAGAGAAAGTTAGTCTCATCGCACTATGGCGCATACATTGGAAGGACTGGCTTCAATAATTTCAAGGATAGTAAGACACTTGTTACAATCTTTCTTATCTGAAGGAAAGACAAAGTTATCTCTAGTTCACTTCCTACTAACGTGCAATGTCTGACCATCATAAAAGAGGCATAAAAGCAAAGAATGCAACACAGTGCTTAAAAAAAAAGAAAAAAAAAAAAAGAACACATTGCTCACTACATTTTCCCTCCTAAGGAGCAATGTATTACTGCACTAGCAAAGCACGTTTGCTCCCTAGAAATCTGTGTGCTGCTAGCAAGAAGAGGGAAACCACATCCAGTTAACTTCCTTTCAAAGCCATCTCACGAAGCGTGCTCCCTGTGTCCAGAAGTTTATGACCTGATACAAGGAGAGGAAGCATCTTTCCCTAAGTGACCCCACTACGTTGCCAACGTGATGATGAGCAAAAGCAGTGAAGATTATCTATATGTATGCTGAATATGCCCTGTAGAAAGACCAAACATGACAAGCTGTTTGTATATATAAGGACAACAAACTAGAAGAAGTCTTAGATGGAGGATGCCACCACATCCCAAGGCAAACCAATGCCCTGGCTCCCACTGAATGGATCTGCAGTCTAGATGTGTAAGGGATGTCTAATTCTCTAGCATCATGCTTTTGGGCAGCCTCAGATCTGTTGAGAAGATGTATGTGATTCTTACATGGTGTCACCCTGTATTGCTACAGTAGCATGGATGATGCTACAGGTATTGCTTCTCCCATCCATCACCTTCATACAAAATGGAGAGGTGAGGAGTGTTACAAAAGACAATTGCCACAGGGATTAGCTTGTTCAGGTAACTAGCTCCTAGCCACTCCAACGACAATGAAGGATGGATGGTCCTTTTGAAGGCAGACAATATGTCTATGAATTGGTTTTAGGGCAGAATCTCCTGGTTTGATCCCAGGACACATGTTTGCTAGTCTCTCTGCTACTTGGTTTCAATGGCCTTGAAACCTCTGAAGCCAGGTAGATACTCAGCAACAATTACCAAGTGCTGTGTGTTGTACCTAGTGACCCCAGCAAGACCATCCCAATTAAAGGTGATTTGCAGGAACATAAACACTTGGAGTACCACTAAAAAATACACCCTGGATGAACAAGCTAGAAAATGATTAAGTACATACTAGACTGTGTGAAAAAATACTAATTTATATCCTCAGCCAAAATGATGTGAATAACTACAAAGACAGGGTTGTAGCTCCACCTCAATCTAACAATCACCATTGTCTTCTGATTGCAAAAAATTTAATGCATCAACATTTTGCTTTGAAACAGAGCCTTGAGGTCTCAAGGCACTTGGAAACTAATGAGTGTATGCCTTACTAAACCATTTTCTACTAAAATATTTACCTTGTGTGTCTTACTCTGCTTATGTTGAAATAAAGGAAGAACTGACTCTCTTCAAAGAAATGCTTAGAGCCAGAGCTCAGAGCCATGTATTCTTGCTCTGGCCTTATACTTTAACCTGCAGTCTGCATAACCTGTGGATAACTTCAAGCATCAAAACCAGTCACTGGTAATTGAGAAGAGATCAGGAAACTCTCAACTGTCAGTCCACAAGACTTCTGTGACAAGCCTGAATATCACTATTTTGGAAAAGGCAAGAGACTTTTACTGTTAACATTTTCCAACTTAAGCTGAACAACTGCCATATTCTAAATAGGCAGCTAAGTACTTCATGCTAGGTAGGAAAAGGCTACGGCTCTCTTGGTAATGCATGCCACAAGCACCAGAAAGGACAAGAAGCAATGACAGCAACACCAACGATACTCTTAAAGGCAAAAACAAACATTGTGCTTCTACAACAGGCTGTAGCTGAAAAGGAAAATACATCTTGCTCTTCACATAAGCTACGTCCTTGTTCCCTTTTATAGGTCAGAAGATACAAATGTTATTGACAAATATTATTGACAAACTTTATTTTATTTTATTTTATTTTTTTTAATTATCAAGCACTGCTTCCAGCTTTTCCCAGCTCTTTTGAGAGTTTAGGATAACTGAAGTCAGGGCCCTTCTTTTGGTCTCACAAAATCCATGCCTCAGAAAAGTCACTCACAAACAGCCTCAACTCACAGACCTATTAACTGGATACTCCTCATCAATGTGGACTGTGGGTGGCACACAACATCACTGAATTAAGGGATTATACCAAGTGTAACAAATGAACAGCCCGCAGACTTGAAAGGAGATGCTCTTCCACCTGCAGGAAGTCCGAGCCTCCGTGCTTCAGCTGTCCCCCAACAATCAGCAGGTTGTGAAGGGGATGTGTATCAGATTTAACAGAGGCTTCTTTCACTCCTTGATCTGTACATACTGTGAAGAATCTTTGAAGTGTTGGATTCCATAGGTAAAGTATACACAACATCCCCGTACCCAGTGCTCTGTGATCTGGACTGGAAAGAAACCGAGACTGCAAACAGACATGCTTGATGAGGCAAGCACTCATGTTAATTGGAACAGAAACTTCATTAAGCCTGAGAAGAAATAAAAGCATCTTCTGAGTTTCTTGCACACACTTCATCCAAATACTGGCAAAACAAAGCACTGTGCTTCTGGACATACATTAAACAAGAAGTCTAATTACTACAAGCAGCTGTTTGAACTTCAAAAGTATGGACATAAAAAAATCTGAAATTGGGAATTACTTCAATTGTAGCTATACGTAACCTTTTACCTTCTCAACTTCGTTTACAACATTACTAAGCTTAACAGTAATAGAAATCTTAAATTTAGGTAATTATATAAATTTAGATGATTAAAATCTAGATAAAACTAAATGGCTAAGAAAAATAAAAGTGCTCTAATCTGTGAATTTTAGTCATTTCCCCTCTTAAGTCTTAGTTATAAGGTCCTAAAATATGGGAAGTGTTATTGGCAGTATTGCGTCTTTCCCATAGGTTGACATGAGAACATCTCGGACTTTATAGTATTTTCCAGAAAAAAAAAAAAAAAAAGTTTTTGTAAGTTCAAAAGCTCCTGTAGGATACTGTGTGAATCATGCTCGTTCACTTATTTCCTTGCAATTATAATTTATCAAGATATATCACTCCCGAATGCGTATAGGCACCCTTAAATCAAATGCAGCTCTTCAACTTTCAACAGCTCGTGCCAAAAGATCTGTCCTCCTGCTGCTGCTGGATGTAGTCAATGTGTTGATGCCTCTGTCACTATTACAGTGCTCTAAGACCACAGGTCACATTTATTTCTGAGATACTAGGAAAAACAATCACAGCTGATAGTATATCTCACACCATCTGGTGACTCACCTGCCAAGAAAGATCACAGCAAAACTCATTCCAAAACTACAAACATTTAAGATTAAAGCAATCTTGAACAAGAAACAACAACAACAAAAAATATATCTGAAAGATTAAACTCCCTCTTTATACAAATGAGATTACAGGACTGCTTTCCTGATGAAGAACTCATTTTGTACAGGGGCACAGTCATCTGCAGTATTAACCCTCCCTTCTGACAGATACTAATACAGAGAAACAGAGAGCTTAGTATATTTTACAGACTTTTATGTGTTGTATCTGCCAAACATCAAGCATCTGTGCTACAGACCACCAGTTTGTAGATGCTGTTAGATGAGGAGGCAGCTGTGGAGATGTACATTTAAACACAACCTGAAGGTAAAAGTGCCACATGTTTCCAGTGATATCAGTGCCAGGTATCCTCTCTCCTTACTTTTTACGTGCTGGCTTTTAGGGATGGTTAAATCCTACGAGTAGTACTGCACCACACTAACCCTGCACCTGAAAGGTCAGAAACATGCAGCTTTCTCCGAGGCTGGAGCTTAAAGCCCGATCAAGAGCACATTTGCTGTTCTCCCAACCCTATCAGGCTAAAGTTTATGCTCCATAGCCAAAATAATTGCTCTGGCTTGAGGTTTGTTTGTTTTTCCCCTCTTGGGTGGGGAGTGACAGGGGACAAAAGGAGAAGGTGCGCCAATCAAACCTAGCCAAAGGCAGACAAAGCACAGATCCATTGAACAAAGCTGGACAATCACATCAGATTAATCAGCACCAGCAATCAGACTTTTTCCCCTCCCATTAGATGGAACATGCCATACTCATTCCTACTTCTGTTTAAATTCTAAGCTAAACTAAATGCAAAATATGCATCTAAGCATCCCTAAGTAAATGTCGGAAAAGCAAAGCTTTATAGTTCTACTCACAAAGTTAATTTAGTCACATAAACAATTTATTGACAGACATTTGGCACTTCAGGCTGTGAACAAGATTAAGATGAGCATGAGGTTGCCAATTTCAAATTATCTGAAGATGAAAACTCACATTTCTTGCCATTTTGGAACCAAGCACAGGATGTAATTGAAACATGCAACAATTTTGTATGTTTTAATCGAGGGTGAGGGGAGCTTGGAAATAAGATGATCTTAAACAGGAAAAGCAAATGGTTTTCTGGAGAGCTGCAGAACAGTAAAAATCCACATAACATAACTCAGTATTTAACTAGCACCAATAAGTAAGTACGGAAATATTTAGTTCAAACCCAAAGTTGTGCAGAAATGCCCACATTCCCCAAATCCTTCAACTAAAACCTTATAGTGCAGCTCAGTTTAAGCCTTTCGCAAGCAGCGGCTCACTGCCGATGACTCAAAGCATCAGGACCATCTCTCCCCCTTCATCACGGATACAGCAACTGAGGAATTGCTCTCATGTATTTCATCCTTTTAGCTCATCTTGTAGTAATACATTCTGTGCTGGATGCGGAGTCCAGTGGGACCCAACGGTAACGGTTCGTCTGCAGTTTGAGGTCCATTGAACTGCAGCCGCAGCCTGGATAACCTGGTAAAAGGCTTCTAAGAGCAGAAAGCAAGCCAGCAGCGTTTGAACCCCCGTTGCACCAGAGGAGTGGATTGCAGAAGTTTTGCCTCTGTTGCCTGTGGTACAGCCTCACAGTGTTCTTCATCTGTATGGCAGCACAGGTTTTCCTGATGCATTTGTTGGGCAACAAATAAGTACCCAGAAAATACAAGGTGCATCATTTGGTTTAATGCTCTGAAGCCTTTCTCAGACAACTTGTCCTCACTCTTTGGAGAAGAAAGCTCACTGCAAAGAGAAAAGGGACATCTGCCCACATCTCAGAAGCTTCACATTTCCTCTCCCCATTTACCTTCCAGCTCAGGTTGGGCACAGGCAACGTGCCACTTTCCCAACTAATTCTTGATCTGCCAGACAATACTTACACTTCCTTGCTGACCTCCTGTTTCTAGCTAAGCACTGAAGAGTTATAGAAACTAGCACGAAACACGTCTTAGAGGTCCTCATTTAAATATCAGAGGGGCTTTTGGTATCATCAGGCTCCTGTTCATCATGTTGCAATGGAAACACAACACATGACATACCTACAGGACCACCACAGAATAACATCTAGCTGCAATGTCTTGCTCCTGGGAGAGTAGCAAGACCCTTACCTCACCCACTTCATGGTGAGGATCTAAGAATGAGGCACGGGATGCTTAGAAACAACCCAATTTTGTGCAAGCGAAGGCCAGGCTAAACGAGGCGGTGGTGGCATACCGCTTGGGGGAATGGGCAAATTTCTTTGACCAGGAAAACACAATAGGAAGATTCCTGTCCTCTTCCTCAAGAGTGAAGTACAGCAACTTGTAATAGGCTTTGAAACCAAAGATGAAGTTAGAAATCAACTTATTACTATAAGGAACTTATTTGTCACAGCCACACTGTACTTACTCTTCGCAGCATGCCTTACATTATTTTGGGGAACTACCGGTCACAAAACTGCATCTTCCTGTGTATAAACTAAAATCAGTCAAACTCGAAGTCCTGCAGGATAATTCTTGCCACACATTATTAGCCACAGCTAATCAGGGAGAAGGTGCCACAGCAGCTGTGAGAAAAGTTTCCTTTTCCCTCTCGAGACTGAGTAAAGGCACAGACACTGATTTTGCAACCCTTCTGCTTGACTGAGGTGCTTCAGGTAAGAGCTTGTCAAGGACATCACCTGGAGTGGGATCCTGGAACTTTCTGAGTATGAAACTTCATGATGAAAGGGCTGATTTTCTGAAATTGCTAAAAAAGCAGTCCTTTGCCTTCCTCAAGGCACATTAGAAAGTAAAGGCAATAGGTTTATGTGGTTGTTAGCAGGGTTTACCCTGAAGTGGTTCGTTTGTTGATTGCAAAAGGGCGTAAAAAGTATATGAACATTCCTTTTTCCTTTCTTTTCCTGAAGGCAATGTAAATTCCTTGTAAGTATACTTCCTTATATGTGGTGAATTTTACAGTATTACATATTAACAAACTGCAGGAAACACCAGAGCAGCTCTAGAGCAGCTAGAAAAGTGAGAAAAATTCTTTATATTTGCTTTTCAGTTAATTATTTCCTCTTCAAGAAGGGTGAAAAAGCTTTTTCAGCCTCAGCCATTTATATCCACTTAACACAATTCTGAAATTCTATAAATGTATTTGAAATTATGTAATTTATCCTAGTCAAGAACTTGCCCATTGAATTCAAGCAACTCTAAAACATGCTTTCTGGATCAGTTTTGAAATGGAAGTGTTAGGGCAATGTACAGCACAAGACTCCCCCATTTAATCACTCCAAATGCTTACGATCAGAAAAGTAAGGCAAGTTGTAAGGTCTGCATTAATATAAACACTCCAATGACCTCTCATACCCCATGGCACAGTGAGAACTCAATTTCACATTAATAAACCCTAACATCAAACTGTTAGAAACTGAAAAGACACCAGGTATTACAATTTATATAAATTACAGCAGAGATCAAATGACCTGTAGAAGCAATCGTACAGTGATAAAACCTAAGTGGATGATATTTAAATACATATTTGATTTATTTTATATCTGCAGAATTTTATATCATGCTGGAATTCAAAGGAGAGTTTGGAAGTCCAGAGTAAAGAAATCCCCGTCCCATGCAAAACACTTAAGACTGTATCTCTAAAGAAGGAAATCCTTGACTCTAATATTTCTCAGGGCACGGTCTCAAAAGCCAAACCAAAAACCTTCACATTTAAAAAGAGAATGAACATGCTAATTCTTCATCCTCAGTTTTCTGTGAGTTAAGTCTTGTGAACTTATTTTTTTGCTATCTAATACAGCTGGCTGGGGTTTCTTCCATTAAAAAAAGCCACCAAAACAAACAAACAAAAAAAACAAAACCGCACTGCTGCTAAGTTTGAGGACCTGTCCTTCATGTTCTTTAAAAAGATGTGCAAATTGTAAAGACTGAAGGACAGACAGCACCATCTGTCATTAATGGCAGCAACATCATTAGTTAGTATTAATCATTAGGTTTATTTTCCATTGGAAAGCTGTTTTCTGCTCAAGTTTCAGATGCTTCACAGCAGTATTCCTGGTCAGCATTTGCAAGATTCCTTGGAATAGCCCTGCTTTTTCTAGCTCAGAAAGCTTGCGAAACAAATAGAATGTAAGGAATAAACTAAGAGCTGAATGTGCAGAAGAGGAATCATGTACATTTCTTTCCTATACTGATCAAGAGACCTAAGAGGTGTGCCACAAAGGCACATCTGTAACACAGAAGTACCTTGTCTTGAACCAAACTTTGACACCTGAGCAGATTACAAATGGCTCTCCTGAGACCAGACGACCCTGTTATTCCCCAGCAGAGAGCAACAATAGAGAATTCCTGGTGAAAAAATTATCCATCAAGATTTATCAAAAAAATAATAATAAAAAAAAATCACAGGCTTCCAATCCGACACAGGAAAACCTATCAGCCAATAGTTGCAGCTGCAGTAATTGTTCTAAATCTATCAATAAAGCTAAGCTGCTCCTTCATTGACTGCAAACACCAATTTCTTTCATGGAGGATTATAAGTTGATGTTCATGGTCTCTCTACCACCATTAGGGTGATAAACAGTTTAAACTACATCAGGATCTGACATGTAGATCAATTCTGGGTCCATAAAGAATCCACACAAGAGGTTCCTGGACAGGGATTTACTGCCCCCAGTTTTTATTCTCTCTTGCTGCTAAAATTACTTCTGTCAAGTACTTACAAGAGTAAGAAAAAAATGTAAAAAGCATTAATTTTTCATGTACTGCTGGAACAGTCTTTTTAAATTTCTAAGTTTTAAGACAAATATGTTACTGAATTTAAAATTATGCTGAACAGCATGTGGTATTTAGCTAAATAGTGACCCAATCGCATGGTGCGCTCACTATCAGGCAGACAGCAATTTGAAACACTGAACTATGGTGTCTAGATTTTCTCTGAGGGCAGTCACAGGCTTCATGTTACCAGTGCCAAATTATATTAGACATTTAATTTTAAACCTCAGGTACTTAAATGTAAAACCTTACAACAGTAATAGTCATAAAGCAGTGGGGCATTCCATTTCAGAGAATGGATTTTTCTATTTTTCCCCTTTAATTTATCCAGCACCTCCTGTTTTGTGGCTCTGCCCACTACAAAGTAATTTATCTAATTAGGAGATGTTCACAGCTGCTTGAAAGACAGAAGCCCCAGGAAACCAAAGGTCTGGTTTGGAAGACTTTGAAAAGTTCTCCAGAGCCACACAAAGTATTAATTTAATGTGAAAAAAAAAGGTGCTGAGAAAAATTGAATCCCAATATGTTATTTTGTCTACAATAAAACCATGTGACAATAAGCAGACATATCCTCCAGTACATTGGCATTTGAATTCCAAAAGATGCTTAGCTTCTCTCCATACCTGCTGCTTTCACAGTATTATCTTTTTATGACTAAAATTCAAAATCTTTTAATGGAGAAAAAAACCCTGAAATTAAAAAGGGTTTTTCATGCGTCAACTTGCCAGCATAAAGGACACATCTATGAGCTTACTGAAAGATGATACACTGATAAAAATGAATTATTCTTGATGTTTTGCAGCAGTTTTATTACAGTACTTCTGTTTATGCTGGCATTTAGTTGCCTAAAAATCACTATTAGCACAATTTCCCCCACATCTGAAAATAAAGCAACTTTTTCTTATTTCTAAAAAGTAGAACCTCTGCAAGAAATTAATTCAGGCTAATTCCTAACTACCCACTAGTCACCTTCATTTTTTGAATAAATATTTCATAGATAATTCCAGCTGTCATCTCTTTTGATCCAGAAGTAATCACATATGAACGTTAAGTCACAAAAAGGTACTGCATCTATCTGGAGTACACAGTAGGAGAATAGGTTCCCTTCACCAGTAATTTACAGCTAACTGTAGTATGGCACCAGGAGCAAAAGACAAGTCCAGCAAATCTTTCCAAAGTAGAAACAGCATTACAAAGCAAAGGGAAAGGGAAGAAGCTGGTATTTATGCTGTTTTCCTACTTTTCACCATATCAATTACATGGCACTTCTAGGAAGTCACTAAATTCCGCATTTGAAGGAGTCCCACTGCAGCCTCAGTTTCCACAGCTGGCTAGGGGCCAGTACCTGCTCACCTGTCTGGAGGCACGGCAGGTGTAGAAGACCAGACACTAAATCTTGTCTTTCACTTGCCTTCATTCCAGTGAAAACATACAATGTTCTGCAACTTTTCTTTGAAGAGCGACAGTATAAAAGAAGGGCACAAAAAAGCTGAAGGTCTGGTATAACCTTTAAAAAGGAAGGTAGAATTGAGGTAGGTTAAAATAACAAAGCAGCTTGGGGGAAGAGAGTAGAGTATACAGCCTTAACTGAAACTAGTTTAGTCTAAAGGGCCGTGTACATTAGCACAGGGTGAAAGACAAAATACTCTCCTTGCTGGAAGAAAAACAAGCTGAAGGAGGAGAATGCTGATTGCCCTAGGAGACTAACCAGTTTCCAAAGAAACAGGTAAGTTGAGTGAACACAGAAGTGAACCATACCATTGAATTTTATCACTCTGCTTAGAAGCATTTCTTGCTGTCATGTAGGCTCAAGTACAGGATGATGGCTTTAGAAACCTCTTGATCAAAATCTGTGTAATTCTGATGCAAACACCGTGCTCCTGAAGATGCTGTCCACAAGTTGAGAGCTCCAGGAACAGCTGTGCTTAAGCAACTACGAATTTGAGAGCTGAGGTGGCCAAGATTTTAAACTCTGTTTTCAGAAGGCGGCACTGAAAAGCTGTCCAAAGCTGCTTAAATCCTCCCAGAGAGGGCTATAGTCAGACACAAACCTTACACAGCATACAGATACAAATGCGACACATTAAATAGTTCTCATACTCCTGTAAATCTCAGTATTTTTGGCACAACCATGAGCTTTTCCCTCCTTCTTACAAACTTTCCTTCCCTCCTTACATACTTTTTTCCCCCATGTTATCCATAATCTCTCTCAAAACCTTCTCAGTGCTCATGCACATCTCCTTTCCACCTGTTACCCTCTGTTTCACGAGCTTTCCATGGTTTCCATGATTGCCCATCACAAACCCCATGCTCACAGACCCACGTGCCTCAGTACACCCATTTGCTCTCAAGTCCCAGCCCACCTGTCATGGCTGCCCCAGGGGTGTCCAAATTTCTGTTGAGCAGGCCAGTGGCACATGAACTGCACTGCACTGCCCCTCTGTCCTCCACTGTCCTCCCCTCAGGCCAGATGTGTGTATATATATATATATATATGTGTACACACATGTATTTTTTAAACTATCCTATATATCCTTTAAAAGGGACACCTCCTTCTATCTCATGTTGCTATCATTGCAAAATGCCACCCAGAACAGTGTTTACTCCTTTTAATGTTGTTAAACACTCCGCAGAGAAAATACTAAAAGGAATAATAAAAAAAAAAGGTATGCCAGTCATTCACATCCTTTAAAGCAAGACCACAGTGAAAACACACCACTGAAAAGAAGTGCAGGATAATTTACTGCTAATACCTACCACACAGAATAAGCAAATAAGAATACAAAGCGAACAACCTACATTATATACCTGAAATTTAAATTTAGTATTATTATAATTACATTAGTTATTCCCACTGAAAAAATATTGATCTGTTCTTTCATGTAATTTCTCCTTTTCCTCTCAGATGCTAGGCGTCTGGCTTCCAACAGAACATCTGCGTGAACACCATCAGTTTTGTTTGGTTTTATTCTTTTTACTGCAAAACACCAAATTCCCTTCACCCCAAAGCAGACAACCCCCACAAGCTCCAGGTTTCTTACCACTGCTAATGCCAGAGTTTGCAATGACTGTTGCCTCACTCCACTGATCTGCACTGGAGACCGAGTAAGAGCGCTGATGCATACCATCCGGACGACTGTTGAAGGAGACTAGACTGATCCCACTGGCCATCTGAGACACAGATGTGCTAGTAGTCACGTTCCCTAGACATAAATGGAAAACAAATCGTGTCAATAAAGAAGATAAAATGGATTTACATGAAGATGGATGGGTGCATCTTAACAGAGCAGAAAAAGAAAGTACTTAACCAACACAAAAACCAGCGCAGCCCTCCCTGAAACTCTGAAGACAACAGTCCAGCGTCCAGCTTGGGGCACCACAGATTTCAGCAGCCCACTCAAAGCTCACCAGATACTTCTGACAAAAAAATAGCCTAAGTTTTCCAGATTTCAGCTCATTCTGTTCATTCATCTACTGGAAAACACAAGCTTTGACAACCCTGCCAGCAGGCACATTTTGTGTAGGTTCTCCACTGTTAGAGGTATAACACAAAAGATAGACTGAGCATGGAAAAGAAATTCTTCCCTGAAATCCACTGCTGAGACTAGCAACCAAAATGAGAAAACCGCTCAACCTGAGGAGCTTAAAACAATCTAACTCTTCTAACTCTAAATAAAATTTCAAATCATTATGTCCCCCAAGCCGTGATACAGTGATGGCAAGCAAGTAACTACTACTATTGCAAGACCAAGCACAAAACTTCTCCAGATTTTTTAATCTTAAGGCAGTATCATGACACAAAAAGCACACCACAGAGGCTCCTTCCATAGACTGAATATAATTCCCATGTCTTGGCCCACAGAAATGCACCTTTCACAATTCTGACAGCTTAATACACAAAAGGTGAGATACAAAGGGAAACAGTGTTAAAGAGTAAACACTAGACACAATTTTAGTATTTTCACAATCCATAAGGACTAAGACCATAAAATGCTGGGCAGCATGGAGGAGTGCAACAGGGACAGTTTTTTCCCCATAAAACACATTAAATGCAATTTTATTGAATCAGTCAAAATGAATGAAACTTTTCCAGAAATTGAGACTTCTGGTAGTCTTACTCAAAACTTGACATTGGCAAAATAAAGTCTGCACTACAGTTTTTGTTTTTGACCACCTTTTACTCCATTCTTGGCACAGAACTTGCATATTATAAAAATACAAGTATTTTACAATGCTAGTTTCATTCTTCATGGCAGGATCTTCCTAAGGGCATCAGGCACTGCTGAATTTCAGAGACTGCTCTCAGAAGACAGCCCACAGGTCTTACATGGTTTTAAGAATACTCTTAAAATATATGTAAAGAGAAAGAAACAGACACAATTTTATAAGATACTATAATACTTTGGATTTCCATTGCACCTTCTACTGATGAGTTCAGAAAAATTAATGAATTAATTTTCAATGCTCCTGTGAGGTTGTTAATTATCTGCTATCATTTCCCCCATTTTTCAGAGGTTAAATGACCCAGGGCCACAAAGGAAGATTGTGGCAGACATGAAAATAAAACCCAGATCTCCTGACTCCCAGTTCTATCATTATGTCTTTTCCCAGAGCAGCCTTTGGGAAGACAGCAGAGCTTAGTGAACTACTTTGTGTTTATTAGAGTTGGCATAATTGTCCCTTTCTCTCCCTCCTGTTCCCACGACTACATCTCAACCCTAGCCCTTAACACAGATCCATCTCTTACAGTACCTGTCCGCATGAGTCTTGAGTGTACTTCTCAGTCTCAGGAACTTCAGCAATCTCTATTTTGTAGACGAGAAACACATACAGAGATACTAAAACGATATGCTCAATTACACCAAGTCTAAGGTGGATTTTGGAACTGTGTTGGGCAGTGCCACTTTAACCACTGGCACGTTATTACCTCTGTAATCACCTTCTCCAGGCAACTCTTTTGTTCACAAGAACTCTATGATCAGAATGCCACCTGCCAAACTGTGGAAAAAAATCGTGCTTCCAACTGGTCCCCTGAGGACACTGTGTGCTCAACTGAAAGCACTTGGCTTAGGCTGGTGTTTTAGGACCTTTTGAAAATAATAACAAGTTGTCCAGAACAAGTTTACCAAGGGAACCAGGGCTACAGAAAGGGAAGCACAAAGCAGAGGTTCAAATTACAGCTCAGTATTTTAAAGTTGCAATAGAAAATGGAAATGCTAGTTGACATTTTGCATTTTGAGCTGGGCACACCCTGACTGGCATCTCAAACACTGTCCTCAGTCATGGGTGCCCCAGTTCAAGAGGCCAAGGAAACAAGAAATGATCCAGCAAAGAACTGTCAAGATGGTCACAGTTCTGGTAATGCAAGGCCTACACGTGCTGTAGGAGCTGGGCTGGTTAGCCTGGTGAGCAGGAGGTGAATGGCTGATCTAATAGTCACCTACTGCTACCAGAAAGAAACTTACAAAGATGAGGGAGCCAAATGCTAGGCAGTAGGAGATGACAGAAGGCAGCAGCGACACTGCAGCTTGGAAGTGCAAATGCAGCAGTGGAGCAGGCTGCCGAAAGCAGCTGGAGGATCTCTGTCCCTGCAGCTTTCCAAAGCTCAGCTACACAAAACCACAGCTGAACCCACCCAGCACTGGTAACAACCCTGCTCCGGGCAAGAGGACGGCAGGGATGAGCTCCAGAGCTCCCGTCAACCAACGTTTGCAGGGCTCTGTGAATGACTAAACTGCATTTTCATTTTTCTTCCATCTCAAGGTCAAAACAAAACGAGCTTTTCAAGCTCAGAAGCTACTCTACTTTCCCATTTGATTCAAAATACTTTGAACAATTTGCACCTTGATACATTTAAGCAGAAAAATGACTTCTATTCCTTTTCTTGATGTCTCATGGTCCTCTGATGAAAACTTAAGACAAGAGATCCCTATAGATCCTTTAATTATTTTTAAATGAGCTTACAGAAAAGTTACCAACTTTATTTTGGTCTTGTTTCTGAATTTGTTTATTAGCCTTTCACTTTGCAATTAATTCAACTGACTGAGTTTACCAAATCGAATTTACGGGTGACAATTATGTGGCAGATTAATCCAAACTCTTTGCTTTATTTTTGCTGCGGCACCTTCAGAGTATTACTGGTAAATGGCTTTGGAAACAACTTATTTTTCACAAACAATTAGGTTTCCTATTGAGAAACACACACAAGCCTCCTCCTCCCATCAAGTGCCTGACAAATGGCATCTACCCTGCCAGACAGAAGAGAAAAGCGCACTTTTAGCCTGTAGCTATCTTTCATTCTGCGCCTAGTAAAACAGGGAGCTACATCTGATGAATTCCTGAAAGAGCATCTTTGTAACAAAGATCATGAAGGAGAAAGCTGGGATGTGAAAGCTGAGATGGAGCATTTCCTAGGTATCATGGGAAAACAGAAAACAATTACTGGACATCTCTGCCTGACACATCACCGTTATTCTGTGCTGGGTGGCTGAATTGCAGAGACCAACAATGTTGGTATGTTGACAGCTTTTGTCTAGTTCACAAATTTTTGGTTTTAATCAAAGTGTCCGGTCACTTTCTGACCATGATGCAAAAACAAAATTTTAAAAGGACAGCTGGCATAACATTAAGATTTACACATCATCATGGCAGCAGCAAGTGCTTTACTTATGCCTTAATGCCATCTCCTGAAACTCTGCAGCTCAGGTTATGACATTCATCTGTTGAGAAACTATAAACCAAATGGGAATTCTTTTTTCACTTTGTATTTGTGAAAGCTACAGACTGTTAGCAAGAAATAGCTGTCAAGTCCCATTGTTTATACCTTAGTGATACTTGATACAACCCAACTCAGCTCTTTCTGCTGCCACCACCCGATAACCCTGCTACCAGATCGCCCCCTGCGATACCTTTTATTCAGTTAAATTTCACTTTTTTCACACGCTGTAAGATCTTTTCTCAACTCATCAGACTACGCAAGTCAGGATCCATAGGCAGACATCAGAAAGGCTGATTTACAGGATACACCTAGAGCAGGTCCATTCCCTGCTCCACCAAAATGGGTTCAGCTCTAGCACAAACTTGTAGTTACAACCTTATTTATAAATCATAATTTCCCAATCTATTGCTATTTCTTCCCTTTTCTCAATTTAACTGCAGCATGCCCAAGACACGTATTCCACCACAGGAGTATGCAGTAATGCATGCTGTGACACCCAAACAAGGGCTACTGGAAGTTAACTGGTGCTCGTGCTCTTCCTGCATAAGGCTTTTACAAACAGTCCTATGGGATTTTCCTTCTGTACCAGGAAAACCCCAGTCCTCGCCTCCACAAAGCAACTGTCCCTTGTTTTTGCTTCAAGATGAAGCTTCAATGGCGGAATTTGTCTCAGCCTTTTAGCAGACAAGTTAAAAATAGGAGAGCAACAATACTCACTGGAAGGTAAGCCCTGTAGATATATGCAGCCTTCATGTTAAACTCTTACCAGCGATGACAACGCATTCTGCATCTGTTGTCTTCCCCATCTGTACATGTATATACACACACGCATATCTGTTTACGTCTACCTATATGTTTTTATATCCATCTGTGTACATATCTCAACGTTGCCATGAAACCCATGGTCAGCTACCTGGCCCACTCTGGAGTTCTGAAAGAGTGCCTCTTCAAATACATCATATATGCATCAGCTGGTTGCTTAAGTTGATTAGCAGGGGGCAGTTAAATTACTATGCTAATCCACGTATTCTCAGCACTGTTTCCTTGATATGGATATGTGTATATGCTTACTGGGAAGCCTTGATTAGTTCAAGCTTCAATGTGTCAAAAGGCTCCAGATTCTTTCCAAAGAATAATTTTAGCTGTACTCACATCCCTAAAGTGTAGGAGCTGATTTGAAAAGGTACTTACCTCTACCATATGCTATTTTTCTTTAAACAATTTGCATTTCAAAGTGAATATGGCATTTATATTTGAATGAATATCAGTATGTTGCCAGAACTGGTCTCAAATGAGCAAAAAAAAAGATGCTGGTCTCCTATTGAACAAAAATGTTTTCATCTACCAAAGGAGCATCAAAGGAAGAGTTCCTTTTTCTAGCTCTAGACAGCTTTATTAAAACTATCTTTTCTGATATTATAAAATACCCTGTTATGATCACACTTACAAAATGTTCAAATAATTAAGCTCTACAAAAACCACCCAAATTAACATTCGAGGTAATTTTCAGTTTTGTTCACTGCTCAGTAAAAGAGCCTTTGAGAAAAGTCAGTGTCCTCATACAAAATTTTATTTTTTTAATCCATCTATTCAGTGTAAATAGTCACAAACAGCAAGTCAAGACAATGGACTCAGCGTCAGAAGAATTAAGCAAACGTGTACGTGTGCACATACGTACAAACAGAGAGGCTGATGGAAACACACTGGGGGCAGAACCTATCTCATTTTCCTGTGCTGGGACTTTGGCTTTTCTCCTGTGAGACCCCCCTGCAGCTCCATGCTCAGCTCCAGGTCCCAGCACCAGCAGGACGTGGGGCTGTGGGAGCAGGGCCAGGGGAGGCCACGAGGATGGGCAGTGCTGGAGCACCTCTCCTACACAGCCAGGCTGAGGGAGCTTCCTGGGGCCTGCTCTGGTTGAGGGGTCCCTGCCCATGGCAGGGGTGTCACTGGGTGGGCTTTGACGTCCCTGCCAACCCAAACCATTCCCTGATTCTGTGATTCATACACTCTTGAACTACTGTTTCATATCTACAAAACAACAGACCATAAGGGGAAAGTCAGATAATAATTAGAAACATCAAGAAAATAATTTATACAAATGCAGAACCATACCAGGTGTCAGGTGCATATTAATAAGTAAAACCCCAAATATAAAATATTGTAAAATACAGCACCTTTAATGAAAGCATATAATGAATAAGGTTTATCATAAACGTAATTTTGCGTGCATTCATTCAGTAACCTGCCCAAGAGGAACAAAAACATTCAGGGTTTTTGTCACAGAACAGCTCAGGTTGGAAGGGCCCTTAAAGCCCATCTCATTCCAGCCCCTGCCATAGGCAGGGACACCTCCGACCAGATCAGATTGTCCAAGGCCCCATCCAGCCTGGCATTGAACACCCCCAGAGATGGGGCACCCACAGCTTCTCTGGGCAGCCTGGGACAGGGCCACACCACCCTTAGAGTGGAGCATTTCCTCCTAATGTCTGATCTAAATCTATCCTCTTTTTGTTTAAGACCATTCCCCCTTGTCATGTTGCTCTTGTAAAAGAACAGCACAGTGGACAGCATTTTAGCGATTCCTCTTTTGCTGTATTTCAACTTAACAAAAATAATATAGTGAATCATCATGGGGCAGCACAGGTTATTTTAATGGACACATCACTTTAAGCCTTCACCAACTATGCCGCCCACTAATTACAAATGCAGAATGAATATAATTCACAACCGTACCATAAAAAGTGAGATAAAAGTGTCTTAAATACATGCAGGTGATCTCCATTCATTGCTGCATACATATTTGTGATTTCCCACCGACTCCCAAACAGATCACCGAGTTGCAAGGAGCTTTGTTCAGAAATTTGAGATGAGCAGACACTGATAGAGTTGTGAAGCAGAACTGTATTTTTCATGAAGCCACAGCATATGAGACCTGCAGGGAAGGGCTGCACAGATGCAGAGAAAGACTAAATCAGATGAACCAGCCTATTGCTACGCTTTCACCACGGCCATGTTTTATTTGTGTTCTGCTCTTCATGTTCACTATGAGTTTCTCTTCCAAAAAAGAAATAAACCTCTGAAGGCCAGAGGGCTCTGCTCACCAGCTGTTAGAACTAATGAAAAATACATTAGAGTTGTGGGTCAGGAAATCCTGACTCTTGATATCAGAGGGTTAATTGTTTCAAATCATGTTGGGTCAATTTATGTTGCAAGTATACTGCATATTCTTGAAATGCCCTCTAATTCAGTAAAAGGCATTGCAAGTAGATTAGATTGGCTGCTAGTTCCCTGCTAAAAAACCATATCCAATAGTGCTCCCTGAAGTTTCCTCAGGCATTAGAGTGCAGAAGAAAAAAAGAGGCCATTTTGCTAGCTGCAAAAATATTAAAAGTATTCCCTACCCCTTTCTTCAATTCAGCATTATGCTTATGAATTAATTCCCAGAACTACACAGAAATCTTTCCAGTGGACAAAACTTTCATAAGTAGCAGCTTATGAAGAAGCAGTGCCACTCTCTGCCTTCACTGCTTTCTGCTTTCTAATCAGTGTGAATGTTGGAACAACCACTGCTTTTGCTGAGGAAAATTTGGGAATGACTCTTTTGGGTCCCATTAGTTTGCCATCTCAGATCCCAGCACCCAGCTTTTAAATATGTATCCTCCCTTCTTGGCCAACTCTGGAGTTACCTCATGCCCAGCACTGAAATCTGACTGGGATAGGAAAAATACGTTTTCCTATCCCAACAGCACCTCCTTGTCCGATCAAGTCAAGTCAGCCAGCATTGAAGGGCAGGGAAGCAGCCAGGTTGCTGAGCACTCTCTGGCCATGTTTTCAGGAAGAGCAGCAGAGGGACCTGGGCTACAGGGCTCAAACTTCCTTAATCTAGTTCTTGAGTGGGGTTATTAACGGGGAAAACCTGCTGAAGCATTGCTATGGATTTGATCTGATTTTGATCTGACTGCCACATGCAAACAGCACATCATTTTGGCCTTGGGCTTATCAGGGACCTAAAATAATTTGAGATTATTTGTATGGGGAATGAGGAAGAGTGAGACTACAGCATCTGTCCAAAACATTCCTTGGTTTCAGCACTGAAACTCTTCTTCAATATGCCAATAATAATTTTCAATACCGTAGCAAATGATTTGCTTGTGGGTTTTACTCATTTTTAACATTTTCAGAAGTGTTTACGTTCTGAACAAATTACCCAAAGATAAGCAGCTATTAATAGAGGAAGACCTTCCGTCTCGCAGCCTGGCAGGGCAGCCTCTGAGAACTGGGCTTGATTAGTAGCGTACAAACAGAGAAGGGTCAATACTAATGAACAAACAAGGCAATGCCAAGAAACATCCTGGTGTTGAAGGAAATGGTGCTGGGAGTATAACGAGAAAAGCTATTATTCTCAGAGCGTGCCAAGCCAACACAGCAAGAGTAGAGGAAAATTAAGTCATCTGAGAAGACATCTCTTCTAAAAGAAAGTTAAACCTAAGATCTTCATGAAATACTTCTGCTCAAGATGCCAGGCTATTCTTCTGGGATCAAAGTGTGCTTGTAGGTAAGTTTCCCTTTCCTGGCAGGCATAACAGTAATAAATAAGATATACATCACTTTCTAGGGTCCTGCTGGAGGTTTCTTGCTTGGTAAAGCTTTAAGACCCAGAGGTGACCATTTAAAATTGATAAATGGTCTATTTTATATTGCTGGTATTTGAATGGCTGAATATATTGCTGAATCCTGTTAACAATTGTGAATTTAACTTTGCAACAATAACACTACAAAACCAGCTAATTCTGAGGCATTATGCTGCTTACATGTACAGTAAAGTACGTGTAGGGCCTCAGGCAAATGACATAAAACGTTTCCTAATACCTTTGGCTGTCTGTGGAAGTTCATAATAACAAAACTGGAAAGGGGAAGGACAACCTCACCTGCACACCGTATCTATACCGAAACTGAGTATAACCAAACTAACTTCGGATGCTTTCCACAAGCCTACAGTGCCATCCCAAATCCTATGAGCTGTAACCAGGGCCTCGTCAAGATGGGGGGAAGACCGTAAGCATTCAAGTATCTTCCAGACTCTTCAGAAATTGGAACAAAGAAACTTTCTTTTCAAAAAAGAGACAATAGATATGTGATATTACTTTTCCTTTCCATATAGCTATTGCCACTGTAACAGCAGCTAAGTGAATGCATGTCTGCAGTGTGAGCAGTTTTGATAAACAGCCTCTGCGGGCCACACAACGGGGATAATGTATCCTTAAGTACTGCCAATGAGCTGCCATTCTGCACAGCCAATTACTTCTGTGCGTCTGTCACTCAAAGGAAAAATGACTGAGCCCATTAGATCAAACCTTTGTCACTGTTCCTAATGCACTCTTAGGCCTCATTAATCTGAGGGAGCAGCAACACAGCCGCCGGTGCCTCATTGCCTCCCCCACAACAGGCCCACGTGAATCTTCTCATCTCTCCCCCAAGTGCACCACGTTAATCAAGCTCTCCTTATTACCCCGGTCCCTGTCACGGCGGAGAGCGCTCTCTCTCTTAAATGCTCTCATTATGGCCCATCTTTAGAGCCGGCTGAGTGGAAAAAAAAAAAAAAGAGCCAGAGAGAAAGAGAAGAGGAAAAAGCAAGTCCGATCACATTAATATTCATGACAATAATTAGTATTCTAGGTCACTGAATATTCATGCTATTAGTTTGGTTTTTTATGGGTTTGCTGGATGTCCTGATTGCTGGAGTGTGGAGGAAAACAGCATGGTTGGGACTTTAGATGTCAACGGCAGTTCAATACTCAAAACACATTTGTGATTTTTTTTCCCTTTTGGTAAATCAGCTTCAACCCTCCTGATGGCTTTAATATTTTAAAATCACTGGGGGAAAAAGAATGAGCAATTTTGCAAAGGTCTTAACATCCAACTGGTTAGTATTACAACGTGTAACCATCAAAACTCGGCAAGATTGCATCGGATGGACAAGACAGATCCGTGATTTTTATGCAGGATACGGTGCAACAGAGGCATAAAATCAACCAGAGTGAAACAGGCTCAGCCTGATCAGCAACGCCTGCATCTTGTCTGGCATCTACAGGCATCCGCAGGAAAGTTTGTGACACATTTCTGCTGTTCAGCTCGCTCATCGTCAGGAGATGGACACCATTCGCCCACGTAAGAAAGAAGGAATCCTAAGACAGCACGTCGTTTCCTTCCTTCTCTAATGAAACAACTTATAGTGCCCTGAAAATCCAAGCTAATTTGTTCTTTTCCAAGATTTAACCAATGCAGTGTTTTCTGTCAAATATTTCCTTCTTTAGCACTAATATTTTTCCTGACAGGAGGGAACAGAGAGAACTGAAACTGCAAGTTTCTCTCTGCCTGGTTCCGGAAAGAGCAAATCCTGGCATGACCAAACTGGAAGAGATGACCTTGAGGGATCACCCTCTAGTGGGATGAAAGGGAAATCTCCAATGCACTTAAAAACCAGGCTTCTTTTTCCCTTCAAAACGTGCGAAGTGACAACTTCTCCTTTCATTCACTACAGCTGTATATCACTGAACTAACAGCAAACCCAACCAAATGGAAAATTGACTTGGGTGATTAATGACAAAAGCCACAAACTTGCGTTTGTGATCTGTGGTAGAAATCGTAAAACTCACGCTGCTCAAGTTAAAGCAAAGAAAACATTGTGTGTTAAATCTTCTTGTGTACTACATTAGACTACAAAATTAGTAGCAAAATGCTAACCAGCAATCTCTGGCCTCTTAAGACTTCAACCAGATAAATTCTGGCATTGTCAAACCAGAGATGAAACAGTGCTCCAGCACAAAACCTCAGTTACCTACAAGGAAGGAGTTAAGAGCAGATTCAAGACTTTTGGGCCCAGTTCTGCATACATTTGCTAATACATCCAAGACCTACAGGCTTTGGAGTAATTGCCAGTGAGAGCAAGCTCTTTGCTTGACTAATTTTTACTAATCAGAACTTAATCAGAACCAAATTAATAGCTTGATCATAACAGCTAAATTCTCACAGTAACCTCCAATTAATAAATAAATAATCTATGAAAAGACAGACCCACAGCCGTACATCATGCTTCCCCTCCTGCATGTGGCACACCACACATCTGAGGGTATCGGCTCTCTCTGGACTCAGCAGCTACGATTCAGGTGCCATGGAAAATGGATACCCAACATGATAGTTAGGGCTGCAAATAAGATAGGCTTAAAGGAAAAAAAAATGCTATGTTTAAAGAACAGAACTATTAGATGTATTAGAATCCAAAGACACTAGATCACAAGTCGTATACTGAAGGTATACCAGTCTAATTCAGAAATCAATTCTCTACCTTCTTAGAAGAAAAATCTGGAAGTCAGTCCATTACAATTCAGCCTGATTCCAAGCACTTCAGTGTAAAATGAGGTTATTTAATGACCACTGCATTGATTTGATAGATTATCACAATTAATAACAAATAGAAAACGTGCATTTGTAAAAATGTGAAGATGGTGTTCTTTGAACATGTCCGAAATGTCACATATCGTTAGCAGATAGCAATCTTCAACATACTTAATGATGGCTATGGAGATAACACATTTTAGGAAGCTTCAAATACTGTACATCCACTACCATAAGTAAATTTAATAGCACCAAATTATTTAAATGAACTGTTAATCAGGAAACAATTTATCCCTACACCATATGCTATTTTTAGATGTGAACTTTCTATATCAGTGGCTCCTGCTGTAGCTCAGGCTTTGGGTTGTTTGTAGAGGTGTGCTGTGTGCACACGGGGAGGTTTTGGTCATGGATGCTGCAGGGAGGCCTCTGTGCACAGTGCCCCGGCACTGCCCTGTGTGAGAGCAGAGCCAGCTCCAGCCTGCGAGGTCGGTGCAGAAGGAGGGCAGGAGAGAGGACACCAGTGTAGCAGGCTGTCCCCCTGCAGCCCCACGGGGAAGCCAGTGTCCCATGGGAGGGACCCCAGGCCAGAACAGGGGTGGCAGCGAGCACCAAGGAGCGGTGGAGCTGCATCCCAGGGCCTGGCCACAGCTTCCATCCATTGCCCGCTGCACTGCACCGCTCACTGGGGGCGCTCTGGTTTGCTCGGGGTGCTCCCTGCCCGGCCCTTTCCATGATGGGAGCTGGCAAGGGATCTCCCCATCCATGCCTCAATCCTCAAGCCCTCTTCTGTTGTGTTTTCTCCCCTGGTCCTTTGAGGAGGGTGAGCAAGAGGGCAGCATGATGGAACTGAGCTACCCACTGGTGTGGAACCACCACAGGAGAATAAATAAATGACTCCTGGAAGAGATTACAGCATTAAGTTCACCTTCAGGTTGCCAGTTCAAAACTAACCTAAGGTGGGAAGTACTGAAGTCCAGACCTGTCCCTGCTCCAAAGCCAGCAAGAACCAAGTCCGCTTCTGAAAGGCGTAGAGAATTGTCCAGAGGCTGGTTCACTGGGGTGCTGGCTCTAACAGCGTTCCCATAAGCTGCCAACTGTTGGATGAACTTGGAACTGAGCAAGTCCACAAGTTATCCTCCTTTGAAGTACTTTCAGATCAGGCACATCAACAATATGATGTCCAATACCATGCAAATTTAAATTTAAATTTACATTATTTAATTGACTTAAGCAACAGTAAACATCTTTGATTTAAAAGTAACAACTTCAGAATTGCATATTAAACGGAACAGGCTTCCATTTCCCCTGCCTCACAGATCCCTCCCAAGCTGGCAGGCAAGTACAAGCACCTTTCCTAAAGCCCTAGTTTGAAACTTGTGATTTAAAGCCTTTACATAACAAAAGCAAGACAGCCCCATCCTGGCCCAGAAGAATCAGACACAATCTCATCTGCTAGAGGAGAAACCCCAAACTATACTTCCAAAGAAAACAAGAAAGCCCAGAGACCAGGTTTTACTTTTAAAGTGCCATGGCAAAACTTCTAGAGAGAGAAAATGAACCTGCTGCCAGGTAAGCCCTTTGGCTTTGCAAGAGGGGAAGCAGCCTTACTTTCCACTAATTCATGTTTTCTTACAGAGTATGCCATTTTCCCACTCATTTTAATTCCAGATTGGTTACTGCCCGACCACGTACACACTAAGGAAACGTTTTTTCCAGCTCTTGCGCCAGTGTGGAAGCCTAACAGGAAACAATCATGTTATTTTCCTTCATATATTCTCAGATTGATCTTTATTTTTCTTATGCCTCTGAAATGGAAACTTGTGAGAAGGATTGGAACTTGGCTTTTGTTGTTGAGATGATTATTTCCCCAAGATCTGCTTCCAGATGTTTGGGATGTAAACACACTTGCACATCAGGATAGCTGTCACAGAGATGGTTGTTATATGTCTGTGTTTACCAAACAGTCTTTAAAACCAGAGAAACAATCTTATTCAGAGAAGTGCCCCAAAGCAATGTGAAATTCAGTGTGCTGGGAATGACATCCTTTACTTTTTTCTTTTGCATGTGATATCTGCATTAACAGATCTAACATAAAACTTTCTCTTACTACTTGAACATTTCAAATCATATTACCCAATAACTGGGTATATCCCTCCTGAATTCATGACAATCTCCCTAATTAGCTTAATTCCTTCCCCTATTCTTCCTGTATGATTACACACAGTAGTCAGGCCTGAGATTCAATAGCACAGTATTTAAAATGCAGACTAATTTTATTGATTATTTTTTGACAAAGTTGAAACCTCCTCTCCCCTACCTGGTGTTTAATGTGTAGAAGTCAACAAGGATAATGACCAATAAACTCTAGGTACAGTACTAAAGGGTCTGTAAAGATTTGCAAACTGACTCTTTTGGTTTGAATGTTTGACTGAAAGTTCAACCCTTTCTAAGAACATACTAAATGGAAAATATGCAATTTCATCAAAGAGATCCTTTTAGTGGTATTGGGCTTATCACCATGTATAAGCAAACAACTTGAATTTGATTTCCAGGAGCAATCTTGGACATTTTAATTGAGTTCTGGTATTCTTGGAATACCATAACTTTTTCACTAAACCGTACACAATTCTGTAACAGCAGAAGGAAAATTAGCCTGTTCCTGATCACATTGAACAACTAAATGAAATACCGTCCTCAGTTCTAAGCATGGAAAATACTACTCTTCTCCACATATCAAATATGCATTGGCAAAACCACAGAAATACAAAACATGACTGTTTGGGGAGTGAGCTAAAACGTGAAGCAGTGAGAATGTAGGGTATTTGCATGCCTACGAATAAAAATAGCAAGTGTTGATTTTTTTTTGTGCTTGGTCCAAACCTCCTCTGTGTGGAGCAGATCTGTGTACATAAACTTGTCAGCGGAAAAACAGTAACTGACAATTTCAGTCCGAGATCAATTTTAAAACATCACTCAAAATGAAGACAACATTGTGCCCGTATTAACAACTGAGAAAACGCTCTGAGGCAGCATGACAGACAGAACAAGGGATAATTTGCAAATATCTTTAACTGCATGACAGATAACTGCAGAGATACCCAGACTCCTCCTGGCACTGTGGGAGCTGAGCAGTGAGTACCTACAGTTGTCCCACTGATCAGAAGCTGTGACCCCTCTGCATAAAAACTACTGTCAATACACTTGAGCACAAGAAAGTTGAGATTACCAAGCCAGGCACAGCTTGTGACAACGTATTTGTACAATACTAACACTGCCCGTGTATTTTAAAATCGCTGTCTGCAATGCAGCTCTCTTCAATCTTACCTGAATGTGAGAGTATTGGGAATGACACATGGACTGACAAACAGCTAAGCTGCTGCCAGGTATTTCCCAGATCTAGTCTGCTGCAATGTCTTTTTTTTTTTTTTTTTAAACTAGTAATCACTGCTTGGATCACTCAGTTGTTGATTGATTTCAGTAGGCTTAGAAAACATTACTCGGCTTTCTTAATAAAGCTCCTCTCTCTTGATGCTGATGATTACTCTGCCCAGAAATGCAACAAGCAGACAGACCTCAAATCTGGCCTTTAGAGTAAGGTTCAATCAAAGAAGCTCTTGCAGAAGAAACAAATTTTATGTAAAAAAACCAAACAAACAAACAAAAAAAACCACTTTGGGGGTGATTCAGCAAAAAACTCCTTTTGTGAAGAAAAATCCTGAAAGAAGAGGTATCACGGCTGACAACGAACGAATGTACCAGCCTGACTTTTAGAAGCAATGACTATGTGGAAAAATACTGCAGCAGGTCTGAATCTACTGCACCATGCATACCACTGAACTACTGAAATGCAACCACACAGAGATGTGCACATCTGATCTGACCCCTCTCTCTCACTAAAACCTTAGCCAACCTCTGCGCCCAAAGTGGGCACAAGACAGCAGGTGGCAAGGTACAAGCGTGCTGACTGCTGCCACGTGGAGCACTGAGCTGTTTAATCCCACCTGCCTTTACCTGCTCTCCCCAGTAAGTTATAAAGATGCTTCCAGTTATGCTTCCAGCCAGCTATAGGGGTAATACAATTAATACGTCACTGTTTGCTTTATCTATGGGAAGAGAGCCATGCAAAGATAAGCAGGTCAAGATCTTGCTTAAGGTTAAAGAAAGATCAGTGTAGCTTCCCAGCAGCATAAGAGGGGAAATGAAGGCATTCAAGTGGGTAATGATAAAGAAATCAGGTTCACCTTTCCTTGGATACACTCTTTTATATGTTAGGAAAGCATTAATTAGTTTAAAACTGTAATTGTAGTAGATCTTTAGAGCTGTGGTAGCCAGACATCAACAGAAAAGTATTCCGGTATTTTTAAACAACATGACAAAGAAACCTAGAGAAGACAAGGTGCAACTATCTCTATCATGTTATTTGAAAAACTGCCTAAAAGCAGAGCTGTTCTCTAGTATTCGCACTTTCTAGCATAATTCAAAGCAATTGCTGTGTGACAAAACCTCAAGCTAGCCACAATACTTGCACAATGGCTAGCACGACCACCGGATACAGATGCCTACTGTATATTTTCACATACAGAATAGCAATGCATATACAGAAACCCCTGAAATGAAAGGAATATTGCCAATTTCATTGAAGCCACGTACAGGCTGCTTTCCTCTTACCTGGAAATCTAAGCATAGACCAAAATATCTCAGTTCCATGTTATAAACCTACCAGTATGCATCACCACATGTTCCTACAACTTACTTCTCTGGAGCAATCAAATGACTTTCGCCTGTTTCAGTGTTCGGATGTCTTAAAAGCACACATGCCTTTCTGTTGATATATTGACTCACTCCAGCACTTTTCTTCCCTAAATAATGGGATATGTTGAAAAACATCCCCCGTTCCCAGTCATCTAAATTAAAAAGCAAAATGGAAAAAACAAACCAACCATGAATAATTTTCTCCTATGAACTCTTCCAGTGACAATGCCAGCACCAAGCCTCTCGAAGCATGGGTTACAACTTGAAAAAAAGGCTCTGATGAAATCATGGCTTTAGACCTATCAGGTACCCAGCCAAACTAATACAACATGCCATGCAAGAACTGTTTATCTGCAGGGACGTCTGCTCTGTGGCACCACTGTAAAGCTGCAAGGCTTTATTTTTTTTTTTATTTAAACATTCATCTCAAAGAGCAGCATCTGAAGCTGGATGGAAAATCCTTCTTCCTCTTCCCCTAACACAGGGTAATTGGTAATTTGCATCATGAAAAAGCAGAGGAATACATTTTGACTTGAAGCATAAGATAACCATTACCACCCAACCGAAGACACTTGAACAGCAGGTCACCACGTTCCTTCCTGAGGCTGCTCATCCTACCTGTGTGCTGTGTAGTGTGCAGGGACAAAAGCGTGCTTGTGTGGTTTTGTCAGCCTGTGCTGGAGATGACTACGTTACCCATAAACAGAAAAGGCACTTGGTGCTTTATGGCTGTCATCCCAAACATGCTGACAGAACTTCTATATTGACGCCATACCATTATGTGCTTTGTATTAAGCAGCGCGTTTTACAAGATAAATTGTCTTAAACACTTTTCCTTAATGCAATTTTAAAAATCCATTTAGCTGTATGGACAAGTACTTCAGTGAACAATAAAATTATTTGTTTAGAGCTCACAAGGAGCTATAAACCACTTCCATAAACAGAATAAAGTAGCTTTCTACAGAAGAATCTTGCTGCTGGAAAGTCCAAAACTATGCATCCTTCTAAAGGCGGAAACAAGTAGTGTGGATGTCATCAGGAAGCCACAAATAGCCCTTTCAAATGACAACTGTTTTTCCAAAGTATTAGGCTTAAGTCAGTAGAAAGGCAGCACCAATTATTCACAAATATTAACTGCTGTGAATTACGTATGTTTTTGGTAAGTATAAGGTAACAAATTTAAGACATGGATGTTGAAGGTTTACTCAAATTCAGAATCTCTTGTGGAGGCCAGATCACTAATCAGAGAGGGCTTAAAAGTTGCCTATCAGTGGTTACTCGGATTTATAAATTAGTAAGAGTAATAATTCCCATCCTAGTGGTACAACTGCTTAAATACATTTGGAAAAGCAGTCCCTTGTTTGCCAAGTGTTAAATTGTCTTACCTGAATTTGGCGAGATGTGTAAACTGCTCATGTCCTTGGAGAGGCCATTTGTTTTGGGACTGGAAATAGGTGCACAGGCTGACGTAGCTCGGGGTGGCCTCTTTCCAGGAACTTTCACAGTGGTTCTCAGCAAGTCAATTTCTTTCCCATGAACATTCTGCATATAGTCCTGATAAGAGGAAAAAAAACAATATCAAAAAGGTAGTTTGTAAGCAATAGAACTAATGACAAAATTTTGTAAGACTTTTTTTCATAAGACTTTTGTCCTACATCTGCCATCATCCACCACAATGTTTTCCTCTTCCTCCCATTTTCTATATAATACAGTCCACATTTTTAACAACAAATACTGCCCAAAGTCTTGAGCTCTATTACATCCTCCACCAACAGCTACCTGGGTAAGGTAAGAGGTAACTCAGACCGTGGCTGCTTCTGAGCCACAGGTATAAATTCAACAGCTGGCAGGTCCCAAACAGACAACAAGAGGAGACTGACTATCTCTCATGAGCATGTTTTACTTGCAGCTCCTCTCTACTTCCGTGTTTTACGTACTTATCTGTTTCTCTATAAAATGTGGCTGAAATTGGTTGACAGGCACAAAAGCTACAAAAGGGCACTGCTAAGGTTTCTGAAATTACAACCCTGTTTCTTTAGAATGTGATCCTTCCTCAAAAAAAAAATCACAGCAGGGAGAAAATTATGCAAATCATGTCTGATTAGAGTAAACATGCTAAAAGCTGGAAGCCAGAAGTGGAAAAGGCTTTTCCTAATTCTTGTTTGGAAAGCACACAAAGGGGAAATAAGCAAATAGCATCACTTGCAGAAAGACAATGGCCAACTGACTGGAGCCAAGCCACTGTTTTCTAAGAAATTCAGGAGGAAGTGAGCTGTGCAGTTCTACAAACTGTAAAAAGCTGCTGGAAGAACAGGCTCATAATTCTGCTTTCCAGCTTCAATGGCATGTCCTAAATTGCCTGTGGGCTTCTTGAGATGAAAACAGAAAAGCAAATGAGCATGGGTTTCTTTATCAGAGGACAAATGACAGTTCATTAAGGTGAGACAGCCACTGAATCTGCAATCCTGGGGTACATCAGAAGAGATACTTCCAGTTGAGATGGTGAATGCTGAAGCTGTTAACAAGTTTTCATATCCTGGTACACACGATTATGGTTGCTCACATTCCAGACAATGTAAATGAAACTGGAACAAATATGAGGACAATCACAAAAAGAGACTGTATGTTATGAAAAGAAATGCAGGACAGGTCATGCAATATAGCAAAATGAAAGGCAAATGTTGTACGTCTGAGGATATACACTACAAGAAACAAGGCACTTTGTACCAAAGACTGGAAAAAAATCGGCATAACTGAGTTAAGCTGGAAACCAAGGGAAGGTTAGTCTTGAACCATCTTCTATGGGGAGAAACTGGGGAAAAAAGTTCTAGCTCCTTTTCAGGTAGGACTTGATCAATTTACAGAAGACTGGGTGAAGCCTGTGCAAGCAAAGACATGCTGACAACAACATTCATTGCAGTTCTCCAAGTGTCCAGGACAAAATTTAGTCAAACTACCAGGTATTACACAAAAGACTACAAATATTCATTACGCTGATTCCAAATCCTCAGCATATGGGCCTCTGTGTACCATTAAAGTCTCAATATTACAAGTAAATCTACCTGAATGGACTAAAAGCTCACTCCAAATCTAAACCACTCCTGGCACAATACAGGGAACAATCAACTTTCTCATAAAAACCCTTCCGCCTCTGACAATGTGTACAACACAAATTATATATTCTGCTCAAAACACATCAAATTCTACTACTGGACTAGCATTCCTTTTTTTCATAGCTAAGATTAATCTGTGATAAAAAGCAAGACCTGAGCTGGTTTTGGTGGGATTTTTTTGTGGGTTTTCTTTTTTTTTTCCTCCCCTTCCCCTGCTGCTTTGGGATTATTAACAGTAAAGAAGAGATGTCTGAACAGTTCCCTGGCTGAGAAAGCAGACAGAGCTCTGCTTCCAAAAGAAACAAAGGCAATCCATTAATAAAAACTCACTTCACTGGCTGCTAGATAGAAATGAACGAAACAGTTTCATCTATAAATTATCAAGTTGGCATAACTTTCTTGTTCAGTGTCAGTTCTTCCCAAATTAAAATACAATAACCAGAACATAACTGAGCATTTATTGCTTATGGGCTGTAAAACGAGGCTTAATCAGATAGTGACTAAACCTCAGCATGTACTCCTTTTAATAGACACTTTTTATTTAACATACAACAACCAGTGTACTCCATTTAGATTTCACAATGAAGTCTTCATTCCAAATGCTTCACATGAATAGAGTGCACATTTTTCCTGCTACCTTGCCAACTTGTGAGATGTGACAGGGCATTATTAAAGTACTTTTAATTGAGAGTAAAACAGGCTTAGGTGAGCTATAAACAATTCAAGAGAGTAAGTCAATGTTGGCAAACAGGAAATAAATGCTCTGTAGCCATACCATTATTACATGAATGTGCCTGAACAGAACAGATGCCACATAGGTATTAATGTCAATTTAAATATTTATAGGGATGTATCAAATGTAAACAATAAAGACTCTTCCATTGTGTGCAAGATGCATAGCGGTAATCTCCATGTTCCCCTGAGAAGCAGGAGAGGAAAGCACCAAGTTTCCAGTCAGCAGAGCATCCAGCCTTGTACATGCTCCTTCAGATCTGCACTTGGGGAATAAAAGTTGAAACTACAAAATAATGTGGCAGCTTCAGAAGTGCAATGTATGGTTTGATCAGATTAGAACAGATGAGGGTCTTGCTGTCATCTGGAATATGCTGTGTTAAAGAGAAGACAGCAAGCCTGATTTTGATATGCAAATGTTACAGATATAACTCCCCTAGATGTTAGTTGTAGAAAATGCTGATCCGAGAAAAAAGGGGAAAAAACCCTTTAACAAGGCATGAGGGTAATTCAAAGCCAAGTACTTTTAAACAGCACTTAACAAGTCCCTAGAGCCTACTCAACAGCGGGCCACCCCAGAAGTGCCATCTTCTGCCCCTCAACAGCTTGAAAAAGTAGTAATTGCAAATCCATTTGCATTTTTCTTCTCAAGTTGTCCATGTTCATCATTCAGCAACGCAAGAAAAAAAAAAAAAAGCAAGCAGCAAAGCTAAGGGAACCCTCCCCAAACGTGTCAGTAACAGGATAACCAAGCGCCTGAGTCCCCCGCACCCCTGCTCTTGCACCTTCGCTATCGCTTGTTTTTTACATTTCACTCCTAATTATGTTGCATCTATTGCCATACACTTAATTAGCTGCATTAATGTGATTTCTTTTCACATAGTCAAGCAATTAAGAGCTATGATTGAGTTTCATTCAATTAGCCTCAACAAACATGCTAATTGATGTCCCAGATGCAAATGAGGTGCAATGAGAGAAACCTGCTAGCAATTGAGAGTTGTGTCGGAGAGACCCACGGCTCTCAGCTCGCCAGCAGAAGCACAGCTTAACATGGCTGCCTCCTCCTGTGGAGGGGGGAGCTGAGCCTGGGTGTCCCCCTCGGTGTCCCACCTGCATCCCTACAGAACAACGGGCAGCGCTGCATCCGGGCAGGGCCGGCTCCAGGTCTCGCAGCAGCGCAGTAAGGGGAAAAGCACATAGCGTTTTCCTACAGCTTGGTAGGCACTACTGACACTGAAAACCACAGTTTCTTTATCTGAGGACTGTGAAAGGTCTCCATCTAATTTGTGAGCCTGTGAAATACTACACAGGTAATGGCCTACAGTTATCAGTAACTGGCAGCTTAATCTTAGTCAGCTGTGGGGCAATGCTGCTGCTTCCAGTTAAGGCCAGAACGCATCAATCAATCAATAATCCCTAAAAATACCCCCGTTATATTGATTCTCATTGCTTTTCATCCTGAGGTTACTGTTAGTAGTTTGCTCAAATATAGGGCTGCCGAGGTGTTAATTTGACTACTCAAGGCCATTGACCATTATCTATAGGACTAAATAAACTGTTAAAATACCAACGAAAGTCATAAAAACTACATTGACTGAAGATGACACAAAATATTATTTGACGGCACTACAAAATGAATTGCCTTGAGTAAGAAAGAAATGATGTGCCATGACACAGAATAATGTAAAGTAAAATTACTTCAGTTCTGGTCTTAATACAGCTCTCCATTTATAGCAGCAGAAATTAATTTAACCAATTCAATAGATAAAAACCTTTCAGACATCAAAATTGGGCAAACAGGTGTGTTTTCTAAGCAGACATACCAAAAATAAAGCAGTATTTTGGGGTTCCCCTTTTGTTTTCAGTGCCAGTGGCTGCAAACAACCTTGCTGCCATGCATTGCAACAGCTTCCGATGGCCCTCAAAGCCAGAGAAGACACTCCACCAAGGGCTGAGAGCTGAAACTAGATGATGTGATGCTTCCAGTTAGCTGCTCGCTTTCTCCCAGCAACACCCACTCAACAGCCAAACAACTCTTGTTCCACAGCCACACTTAACACTGCTGTGGCCCACTGGCCCCTTCCTCCATGAAGCTGGTACTCAAACTCACACCATTCAAGTCTACCACAGTTGTCTCAAATACTTCACTAAATGACATCAGAGCACATGGCAGCACAGTTCCTCCCCAAAATGATCCTTAACTTCAAATATTTTTATATGAATATCAATACACACGCACTAGGTGTGTAAGACTCTGGATATCAAAAAGTGGAGTTATGGAATATGAGGATTTTCAGATGGCTGTAATACAAGAGTCATCCTTGACTTAAAAAAAAAAAAAAAAAAGGGTGGGGAAGTCTTTCTGCTGCCTAGCTTATATTCCAAAACCACAGCATATTATCCGTGTATTAAGCAAGATAATGCATACATGTACTGAATTTCTTAATACAGTATTAATCAACTAGTACTTTGAGAACTAAATTCCCCTTTTTTTCTACACAGCTACTTGCATGCAGACCTGGAGCAAAAAAGTCCCCAGTCTTAAGGGTGTTTTCCTCTTGATGTGCCCAGTTACGAAGTACGCCCAAGGTGAAGTTATGAAGTACTCCCACAGAAAACAAGTGCACAAAGAGCAAGAGCTGAAGCAGTTTCCTCAGCCAGGTTTCCACTGCACCCAAATACCCAAGTGAGTGGGGTCGTTCAGTTCCACTCTAGTGGCAGTGAGGGCTGAGACTGACCCTTTCGGACTGAAGTGCTTTGGACCTTCCTCTTGTGCTGGGATTGCGGTGAGGAGACCAATGCTGCAAGCTCCTTCTTGGCCAAGACACCTCACCAAGATGACAGGATCAGCTGTAGAAGACAGTATCTAGGAGCTCTTCTAGTTGGGCTTGGATGGCAAAGAGAGCTGTTTTGCAGAGAAACCCCTTTCACTGGAGTTGCATCTTTTGCATCTTGGTGAATGGGACTTCAAGTCTGCATCCAAACCTCTCATCTCAGGATTGCCACGTGCCATTACATTACCACCTAAAAGAAACATTTTCCCCCTCCTCTCCCATACTTTTCTTCTACCACGTACCTGTCCCACTACCACCCTTTTCCAGTGCACACTGTACAAAACATAACACCTCCACACTCCCCTTGGAACAGTGCCTTTCCATGTATTTAATGATACCAAACTAAGAATGTGACACTTTTTTTCTCATTTTGAGTTATTAAAACGTCTCAGGACAAGCCTGTTTTTCCAGTGCTAGGTAGAGGTCCAGGCCCAGAACAGACAGCTATATACTCCTTCCCAGATCTGCCTCTACGCTGAGAAAAACACCTTCACTTTGTGTCAGTTTGCTGAGATACAGTTTCCTGATTGGAGGTAAAAACAGAACAGAGACACATGCTTACAGAAAATAAAGTTCATGGGTACATCTCTGGATAGCGTCTTGATTTGAAAGTCTGAGGGTAGTGTGTGTTTTGAACACGATTCCCATTTTGGAGCTGACGGCAGCGACCCGCACGGCCTTTGTTCAGCACCAGCACCCAGTGCCTGGAAAAGCAAAGCCCGGGCCCCTTCCCTCCCAGGCAGAGCAAAGCCCAAACTCCAGGCAGACTGGTATCGGCTGAAGCCTTTACTTCTGTGCGTGTGTACACGGCAGTCAGACGATTTTATTGCAAAACGCTGTCTGGAAAAGATGCAAAACAAAATTGCTAAACTGCAAAAAGAAGAAAAGGGAGGGGGGGAGAAACAAAAGGCCCCCTTCCCTTTGCTTATTGAGTTCAAAGGCATAACATGCAGCACCCTGCAGCAAATGGGAAGCTACACTAATTTTAAAGCCATAAAACGCTATAAAGTGCCCTGCGGGGCAGGACTACACTGAAGCTAGTTGCACCTAAATAAGACATGGTTCATTTACTTCGCAGCTTAGCCTAATGTAATCATCAGCGGATTTCTAGCCTAGAGTTGTAACAGGCAAATAGCCGATACTGCGGAGGCGACACTCCCAGCCATTGAGGGGCCTCTGCTAGATTGCTGTTGATTAGAAAATTTTTCAGTTTTGACAAGCACTTAATGAACATAAATCGCTCCTTGATTGGTTTCCATTTGGGGCCACAGGCACACCTAAGCAGAAAGAAAAGTCTCCAACTCCTCTCCCCACCTTCTTGCATGGACCTCGACAACAAACCTCGGATCAGGTTATGAGCCACAGCGGAATATATTCATCAAGTTTTCCTGTTAATGTAGCCATCCTCTCCTCTTGCATATAAATACGGGCATAATATCACTCAGCTTCATAATACATAGTTAAGCTTAAGAAAAACAATGAAATTCCATTTTCTGAGGAGACCATGGGAATGAAAATGCGTTCTGGAAGACACTGATCACCCTAAAGAGCACTCTCCTGACAAAAAGGAGGTCATCTTGAATCTGCTTTATTCAAATTGGGAATCAAGAACATTAAATTTCAGTAATAAAAAGCATTGACTATGTCTATACTACAGTATTTATCAGTCCAATAATGTGTTCCAGTGGCAGTGGCAACACTTTCAACACAAAAGCAGTTTAAAAAACTATGATTTTTTTAAATGGATCACTCATTTTCATGAAATGTTAAGACAATTCTGTCTGCACTTCACTTCTTATTCAGACTTTGTAACAAGATCTGCTGTAAAAGACAAATTTGAGTTTTACCATTGTGAGTAATTTATGAGGCATTTATATCCACAGCAGTTAGCTCTGTTGGACAGGAAGCTCTAATTTTATAAAACCCTGTGATTAATTAATAGCTTGGCTTTTGCCATTAATTTGCAACTCATTCAGATACCAAAAAAATCTTCCCTACTTTTTTTTTTTTTTTGAGGGGGGCACAACAACGAAATATATGCTTGCCGCTCCTTAGTACATACTGCAAGTTTGCACAGCTCTGCAAGTAGCAGTACTGCGTTTGCTACAATAGCCTACACTAATGATGTGATAAATCTTGTCATACCCTCTGAAATGAATGGACTTGAAACGAAAAATGCTTCACATTCTCCTTGTTTGTGCATTTACTGACCTGTGAATATCTGTAACAAGTCACAGAAGTGATTATAAGAAGTTGCTGTGAATAATCAGTCTTCCTCTCCTTCAACACAGACAGTGATTATGTATTTTAGGAGTATTTCAGAGTGTAGCTTGCTGACCATCAGTAACTACAGTTTTATTTTTCACTGAGCAGAACAGGTGCAATGGCACATTCAAGCAAGACTATTTTTAGTTTGAAAGGACACAAAGCCAGGGGGGTCAAAATAATTTGCCTTGACAGCTATCCCAAATTATAGGTCTCACTTAAGGACTGTAAACACATTTTAGCTTGTATTTTTCCCGTCTATTTTTAAAAGTTTTCTCCCAAACTGAACTTCAGTCCATTACCTTTTTAAGATAATTAAGTAGTTTGGCAGGAAGATACGAAGAGAATGATTGACCTCTAAGAGGTATGCCACTTTACAAAAGCCACAGATAGATCTTTGTCAGGCCTTTTGCTTCCAGAATCATTGTGGATTATATATTTTTTGTTTGGTATCTAAAAAATAAATTTACAGCAGCATGAGCAGCCCCCACTTCTTCCATAAAGGTCAATTATCCTCTAGTTATTAGTAGCAGCAATGTAAATACACCATGTACCAAGTCAGAATTAGGAAAGGCAAGCCCTGGGAAATTCAAATCTATAATGGTAGGAAGGAACATGTTGCTCTGAGCACAGCTTTGATGAAAACACTTCCAGAAAGATTGCCAGCTGTGGTGAGGGGAAAAATATGGCATTAACTCATCAACTGTAACAAGCAATCGTTATACACATATTTTGTAACTGTTCCTATCATTCTGTTTTTCTATCTTAACCAGTGTTTTAGGCATATTAATGGTTACCATAACTATAGTAAAAACTTAAGGATGACATGCTTCTAACAGATTTGTCCTCCTCACCCCTCAAACTATATCCCCATTTCTGCTCTGTAGGATTTGCTTTGATCACTGCTCTTTCCAGATGGTAGAGCTACATATGATGTGAAAAAACAACACATACCTATCATTTTGTGAGTTCAAGTACTTATTTAGGCCTGAAATGGGGATTTACTTGTGCATAGCCAGCCAACGCCCAGCTTTACATTCCTTTGAAGCAAAACCATGTTGAAAAGCCTCAGAAAACCACATGGATCTGCAACACTACGAGATACCTACTTATGAGGTCTTTTCAGATGCCTTCCATTGCTCACAAAGCATGCTCTTCCTGTAGGTAACAGCTAGTTCCCCTACCCCAAGGCTCTGAGGAATTCAGTAGGCCCAAGAACTGGGTCTATTTTACATGATCTTCTAAGAAGGCGGGTCTTCATAGCATATTGTTGAAGCCCCTGTGCAAAGTGTAGCCTAGTATTGGATCTGACTCTTTGCCAGGCTGAAATTTCATTTATTTAGCTGAAGTACGTTCACTTTATTTGAATACAAACCATTGCTAATGCTTGCTTTGCATTTGCTTGCATGGGTTGCTCACCCATTAAGAGTTTAGAAACTGTGGCTGCTGTCAAATTAATTGAGCAGAATTACGTGTGTGAATTCACGTACTTCTCACAGAGGTAAGGGACAGGTTCATGCCCCTGACCACTGCTACATATCCTACACCTTTAGCATAGGTTATCAAACCAGATCAGTGATGATGGGAGCAAAGTTTAGCAGCAGCATTATGGCAATATGGATGTCAGCAAGCAAAAGTAAACCTTGCTGTGAAGGTACGTGATACTTACAGAGTATGCATGTTCTAGACGGGTTTTAAGGGATAGGTATCAGACTTTCCTTCTCACGTATTTAAGAGGCTATTCTTTCCCCCTGTAAGTTGCCATGGTGCTGTGCTTTTATTTGAAAACAAATCTAGTACAGATTAAACATAAAAGGGAAGAAAAAAATATTTCCCAAAAATAGCAGTTTTCATCTTTTTAAATTTTTTATTCCTTCAATAAATGAAGGGCAGCAATGATGATGAGGATACAACAGCAGAAAATGGACATTCACAGCTAAAACTTTGTCATCTACTGACCCATGGCATGACGGCAACAGCCTGGAAGGCAGACAGTGGTGAAACATCATCTATTCATCAGGATAAGGCTTAGATAAAGCAGCTGCACGTAGCACTGCCCAGCAGGTATCCCAGTGAATACATTTCAGGAGCCCTTACACATGGCATTCTGCCGTTAAAAGCCAGGAGATGCCGAGACAGATTCCCATGGGTCCCTTTGGGTAGGCTGACACTGAATTTGTCGGCCAGAATTTTAGTCATCCACTCAATGGCTAGACTCCACAAGTGTATGATGAATAGGTAGCTATGGTGAACTTTGAAGCCTGCAGGTCAAAGTTCTCTCTCATTATCCCCACCATTTTCTATTGGTACAGCTCCTCAGCATCCCAAGGGAAGCGAAGGTTTGAGGCTCTTGAAAAAACCTGACATGACCAAGTCAGAAAACAGTAGGGTGCTTATGTACATGTATTTTCTTTCCCCATTCTTCTCTTCCCCCACTTTCTTAAGAAGATCGAATACGAATTTAGCTATTGTGTAAAAATGTCAACCTGGTGGCATTCGTAGTTACTTATTTAGCTGGCACAATGCAGCAGTCCTTTCAGCACACTATCCTGCCAAACAGGCCTGACCCTTCCAAGGATACCTCCTCTGCAAGTATGATACTAATTTGATTTTCACTCCCCACCCCAAAATCTTTCATTTTGTAGGCAATCCTTTATTCAGCAAGGACAACAGTACTGATTTCTGTGACACTGACACATTCACTATATTAAAAAACACCTTCTTCAAGTCTGACGTGCTGCTGAACACATCTGACAGCAAAGACAACTGATCCACTTTTGGCCAGATCTCAAGCCCTAGTTATACACTGCCTGCTAACAGCCATCACGTATTTAAAAAGCTTCTTCCAAAGTAGGAAATCAACAAAATTGTATGTTCTGACCCAAACTACAAACCCGAAAGACCAAACTACCTTCTGAATTGGTTTCTTCCTGTCACCACTAGAGGCCAGCCCACTGCTCACTTCACAGAATTACAACTGCAAAGCATCATGTAACCCAAATTACCTGCATATTTGAAATAACCCAAGTCTAAGTGAAAAATACATGTATGGTAATTGACGGATGTACAGCTGCCTGATGCATAAAGAACGCTCTGCAGGGTGTATTAACAACAGCTAACTGACAATAGTTTATTGACAGTACTGAACTGCACTGCTCAAGTAGTGCAGCAACTCTTTGAAGGCTAAAATCAATAGAAATAAAACATTAAGCCAGCATCATTTATAACATAAATCACATCATAGAAAGATTTTAACATGAATGAACATAAGCCTAGATATTCCTAGAAAGTGGATTTGGTGAAGGCATTTCAAGAAGCCTGAGAACAAGTGCTAGGATTTGCCCAGTAGCTTCTTGGCAGCTAGGAGATGAGCGTGGTCCCTCACCACGATCTACCGAAACACAGCCAAGGAAAAAGTACTCAGTTACAAACCTCTCTCATCTATGAAAGGAGGTCTGAGCAAATGAAGTACATGGACGTGTACCTTTTCTTGGGAGTGGGGGGGCACAGTGGGGGATAGAGGGAAACAATTACAGGCTAGTAATTACTTCTTCTTTAAATGGATTCTCTCTAATCTCCAATGGATTTACCTCTAATCTCAAAGTAATTACCTCTAATCTCAATGGATTCTCACTCTGGGGAAGACTAAGCAGCTCCAGGGAAGCCGAGAGAGAAGTACTCTATTGTCCGCAAGAAGCGATGAAAAACTAACATATGTGCACAGAATCCGTAAGGAACAATGGAGCACTTCCACAGCGAGGATGGGACCTGGGCGCACACAACAGCAGCCTGCCTCCTCTCCCTCACTGACCCTGAGTGGCCATCACAGCCCAAACCCACGTGGGCGGCCTCAAAGGCACGTGTCCGTGCTTCCCTTCTGCCAGCCATGCTGATGCACAATTTCAGTCTTTCAGGACTACTACTCAGTGGAGTTCCCCCCACATTAGAGACTAAAAGAACGGCCAAAGTGGCCAGTTCTACAAAAGGGAAAAATTAAAAACTGGACAGTCACTTCCTCCAGACTGTACAGGTAGAGAGACAAGATTTCTGATGGAAAGCAGCAATTACTTGAAGCTGGTTGCCATGTAATTTTTAAGAAATATGGAAGTAATCATGAGAAATGATAGCACAGCATGATTATGACAGGAAGCAAGACTATTAAGTCTCATGACAAGCCAGAGAAAATGCTGATATTCAGCAGACAGGAACAGCAAGTTGGTGCAAGCACAGCATCAATGCGGTCATGCTCCAGAGATATCACCCACTGAAAGCAGAAGCTTTCTGCCTGATCTACGTACAGGTCTGTAAGACCTAGAGCACATCTATAGAAATACAGCTATTCAAAACCTTCATTTTTACTCCTTAATGAAAAATTTGCCCAGGAGCTCACAATGACAGCAATAGGTGTCAAATGGCCCTAAAACATTACAACTGGTCACCCTCTAATTTCAGAATATGTTAAAGCTTAAGACCCAAGACAATCCCAAAGATCTTGGCGAGGGTCATACTTTGTATTCTGTATGTCACTCTTGCCTGTACTACAGAGCAAGTGAAGGAGCTTGAAATTCACCAGGAATTACAAAACCTTGACTGCCTATATAGGTTCTGTTTTTTGAATTGCTCTGACAGGGCACGAGTTCTGACAAATCTCACCTTTCCTTCTGGCATGTCTGGGACTGATGGCATGGGCTAGTTTTGACTCTCATGCCTGTGCTTGTTCCACCCGCAAAACCAAACCCAGGGACTGATACATACATACTGAGAGGGGGACACAGGATCCTTGGGCAGACAACAGACAATATGAATATGTTTTACAGCACATATTTTAATAGACATGTCATTTTCAACAGGCTGTTCAGAATTATTTTCCGAATAAACCATAGCCACTGCACACTGACAAATACCAGAAAACTTTCTCACTCCTTACTACGACTATGAAGTTGTAGTGTGCTATAATTTTCCTTATAAAATGCTTTGGTTCTTTTTTAATGGAAAAAACGTCCATAAAAGCATCAGCACAAAATGAAGACTTGAACTGTTTCATCTGTCTCTTGAAATCCAAGGGTAGCCCTATTCCAAGGTGTTCAGAGGAACCTGACTGTAGACACACAGTTTCACTGTGGAGCTATATTTGCAATTATGCCTTTTTGAAGGGAAAGGAATGAAGAGAGATAGAAAGAAGTTTCCCCACCAACATGGACTCACCAAAAACATTTCCAGATGAGCTTGCTAACACTACTTTATCAGGGCTTGATGGCTGTTAAATGCACAGAGAGCACGAGGTACTTACATGTAAACTAGGATGATAGGTCAGCACACCATTGTCACACAAGGTCACGTATTTCTTCTTCCATTCTTTATTCAATGACTTGCCACTTCGCTTTAGCAGCATACCCTGTTAAAGAAAAAAGATTAAGCATTATTTTGCCAATGCACACCTATTTAAGACACAGAAAAGAACTAAACATAATTTGAGATATGTTTTCTCCTACATATTTCTCATTTTCATATTTTTCCCATAATACATTTTTCTCCATCATAAGCTTTAGTGCTCGCAATTTAGAAGCAAAAGCTCTAAGCACAGCTTTTATAAAGCAAGTCATGTAAACAGAAAAGACTGTAATGTCAGCTTTGTCCAACAGGTAGAGAAAACCATTTTGCATTCAACTTAATTCCTCAGGAAAGCACATTTTAACGAGTCACAGAGTAATTCACCTCTGCACACACACAGCTGATAAAGACAACATACTTGGTGTGCACTTCCTTGCACTCCGAAATAAATGATGAATCTCAGGTTGCATGAGGGTCATACTGTAAGGCTTGAGCTCCTTTTAGCATGTACCTGTGGGTTCCTTTGTTGTTCAGTCTTGGCCCCCCACTAACAGGGAATGGTGCACATTTATGTTTCCATTCCAGTTTTTAGTAAGGTGACACAATAGAAATTCCCCTAACTACTTATTCCAAGCAAAAAGAGATGACACTGAAGCCAGGCAAGATGCCAGGCAAGAGCAGCAAAACGGTTACAGGGCAAGTACAGCACTTTTCCAATGAATTCTGGATAACTGGAGGAAAAAGGTGTAGTCAATAAGGAAAGGAGGTAGGCAAAATGACTCACTTTTCCAAAAATCATAGTCAATCTACACATCAGTGATGAATTTGAACAACCAATAATTGAGATTAAAAGTCACCATCGTGTTTAAATGGCCAAGGACTACTAGCACACACCAACCTGCTTTCTCAGCCTAACAAGAGAAATTCACTTTGAAAAGCAGAACGTAACGTCTTGTAGCACAAATTGATGGTAAATCAAGCAATGCTTTAGCAACGTTCTTCCCTAGGAAGCATTAATTTCCAAAGCCAAGTCAGAAGGCAGTTTCCTGATGAATCCACACAGTAATGTGGTTATTGGAAGTCGTAGTGTCTCTACCAAGACATTTCAACACACACAGTACTGCCACAGGTAGCAGTTTCACAGGTCAAGTTTGGATAAAAGTGTTCACTTTATTAATTTCAATAAATCATCATTAGGAATCTAAACTAATACAAGTTTCGGTTTTCTTATTCCCATAAAAATCTTCCCATTCTGATGAAACCTAAAAAAAAATATGGAAAAAACAGTACTAGGGAGGCAGAACATAAAAGAGATGCACCATTAAGCATGGTGCTTCCAAATATTTCAAGTTGTTTTTGTTAAAGCAGTCACGTTTTGTGAGCAAGTTATGCTATCTGCCTTCCCATTAAACCTGCAGCTTTATAAAATGGTCCATCTCCAGACCAAATCCCAAGACCAAAATGGACCAGGGGTAGGTCTATGCCACTGCACAAGAGCTCTTTCAGAGCTATACGCATTTTTTACTCTCTCGGTTCCCGATGTGAAAAGTTTCAGCTGAAGTCCCTTGCCACAACCCACAGGACCTAATAACTCTCCTTCTGCAGCCACAGAGATGTTCCTTACGGAAAATCAAAGTTCACAACTGCCTGTTCCTGGACACACACTTGGAATAAAACTTCAATGAGCAACCCTTCACAATTCAAAGCCATCGGTGGACGGGACTGTAAATAAGAGCTTGTGTCGGAGGACTGAATTACAAACTAGTGCAAACCCCTAACTTTCTGACCATCTGGGGGTCACGTTTCTTTTTTTGTGCTGTTCTTTGCTACGCTTAGGCGGCTCACCCTCAAACTTTCACAAAACAGAATGGGGCTTCTGAAAGGGCTTCTTACAAAAGCTTCTTGTGAGCGTGAGTTACACATCCCAATTACTGTCTTCTAGTGGTTAGAAACGTTGTTTTCTTCCATTAAAAATGAAAGCTTATTCCTGCCTTTGACTTGTATGTTTGTCTATAGCAGGTGATCTGTCACTTCACCTTTCCAATCTTTCATACCTCACCTATAGCACATTCGCTCACATGTAGGGGGACCCAATTTCAGTTATCACTATGCTATGTGGATCAAAAATTACTCTCCTAAAGCTGTTTCCCTGCACTGGTTCTGATGTGTTTGTTCTTCAGACCTTTTAATGGGAAAAAAGCCATAAGGATCACAACTCCGATTTTTGTTCCTTGTCTTTTTTTTTTGAAGTCTTGAAGAAAGTAGAAATGTATTTCACACTTTTTTACCTGTCCCTTTGCTATACAGAAAATATGCCACTATTACATAATTTTCAGTTCTTGCCAATTATGAACTCAATAAATAGGAAAACTTCCAAGTTTAATGATTTTTACTACAGATGTTTTGTTAGTATCTAGGTGTGAATTATGGATCTAAATGAAGAAATTCAGAATGGGGCTTCACCTTGCTTTTCAAGTGCAATTCCATGCTTTCAAGTAAAAAATTACTCATTATTAAATATGTATCCCTCACCTATTTGGGTCTAACTAACAAATCAGACTTCCCAATCCATTTTTTAGGCTCTACCTACCATGCATAAAGAATAGATTTTTTTGTTTTATGTGAGAATTAAAAATATCTTCCAGTATCTGTGGAGAAAGCTGCTCTGAATACAAGGAGCTAACAAAGTGTTATGAAGTGGAGAAGCACATAAGCCACACTTTTTTTTTCCCCCCCAAGGCCAGAGTTCGCCACTTTGTCTGTGATAATTATATAGAATGGTCTGGAGAAATGCTCTTAGTATAGGAGTTTAGATCCGCTATAAATGCACTTTAACATTAACTAAACTTAAAAAATAGATATATAAATAAATGGCCCAGATATGACAAGAAATGTTACTTACAAAAAAAAAAAAAAAATAAAGCCTTCACACTGGTCGCATTACACCTACCTTTAAGGCACATCAGATGCTCTGCCTGGGAAATGAGCCCCAAGGTGCCCGTGAGGCAGCAGGCAGGCAGCTCGCTGTGCCTCAATGCAGCCCTAGCCACGCAGTAAGGGATTAAGTAAGCCAACCCCAAGTTCAAAATGTTATTTTTATTATTATTTAAAAAAATAATCGATACCCCAAATTATTATTAATCAGATAACATTATTTCTCCTAATTTGCATGAAGCCTTTCGTTACATTCTTCCATCTGAAGTTGGCGCAGCTGACCTACGCCTTGAGATTCAACACTATGGATGTAACGCCTCCGATTTGCTCATAAACTGAGAAGAAATTTAACACTTCAAATTAAATTTTTACCACCTTCCCTCCAAAACTGCAATTCTGCATCTAACGAAGGACCACTTCTTCGAACAGACAGCGCAGCTCTACTTTTAATGAGTAACAAGAAAAACGCTCAAGCAGAGCGCACAAACTTGTCTTCTCGCTTCTTGCCTGACCGACGGCATCGCCATACAAAGAAAACAGAGGAATGAATTGTCTCTATGTATGGCAATCTCTTTATTAGTAATGTGTATGCTACGTCTAGTCCCAGGAGGTCATTGCAAGCCAAAAGCAATGTTAAGTGTACAAGCTTTAAATAACTTACAAAGTTAATGTAATGAATGTAAGTGTTATCTGAAATCCATCACTCAGTGGCTTGCTGTAGCCTCAAGCTGTGATAAAACACCACTCATAAATTTATATTAAAACTCTGTTCAATAGCAATTATTTACCAACAAAGATTTATTGATTGCATTTGCTGTTAGAGACTGGGGCCCTAACTGAGTCAATCAGCTTATGTTGTTGAGCTTCAGGGCACCAGGAGAAGTTACAGACTGCCATCAGGCTCTGCAGCCCGATCATTATTGCGAGAGTACAAGCAGCTAATGAAAGGCCTCCAGCACGGGATCGATCGAGCTGACGAGACGAGACCACTGGTCAAGGGACCACTGTGCATAATGCGCCCACTTCATCTGAATACGCGGCGATCGGCTAAACCTCGGTGCTCCAGACGCCCTCCTGTGAGCTACAAACCTTGCTTACAAATGAAGACGAATGACGGAGCAATTACGAATTTGTTTTATGGAAATACTTCTGGTTTTAAGCAGCAAATTACCAGCATTTAAAAGAGAGACCTCCTGAAGTTGTTTAATATTGCACCAAAGCTGCCACTGCATGGCCTGCAGAATCAATACGGCGTGGGGAGCAGCACACCTTGCATTCCCTGTTGTGCTCCGGTTTGATTTTGTAACTTTCCAGTGTGTTTTAGAATTTCCAGGGGCCACAAGAAACAAAGAACATTTCACAAACAGGGTAATAATACCAGTGATCCCAGCTTAACTGACTGCATTTTTTTTTCCACTGGCTCCAGCCATAGCATTTGACTTTATTTAGTTTTGTATTTATTTTAAAGACAATTTGGTACATCTGACTTGGGTTAGCATGTCAAGCTGAGATGGTAGGACCCTCTTGAAAGCAGCAGAGCCAGGACTGCACCTTCAGAAAAAGGAACAATACTTGGCTCTCTGTTCTCTTTTGGAAAGTTATACCACTGCCATGGCAGAGGTACAAGCATCATGCAAGTTTCTTTTTTTACCTACTTAATTTTGAGCCAACCCCATACTGTTACCCTGATGTTGTTTTGACAGAATGAAATATGCAATCTTGCACTTAATCACTAACAGCATAAATTCTTCATTTTCTATTCAATGCTATGAATTTTTCTACAGCTCTGTCATTTGCATCCTGTTCATAAAACAAAACAAACAAACAAAAAAATCACCGCACTTGTCACAAACATCCTCACCCAAATAATTGCAACAGCAACTGTTTGTAGTCAGGATCTCTAACAACTGTCACATAGGAATCCTGGTCAATAAAACATATGCTTCCTTTAAATTGCTTAACATCATAAACTAATGCTGGCAAAGCCTCCTGGTTTGCATGACTAGCCAATACCACATAGCCTGGCTAGTAGTATAGGGACTGGTCTAGCTTGTCCAAAAAAGCAAGATTATTTCTTGACTGATGGTTTTTGCTTTCAGAATATTTAACTGCAACAGGTTCCTAGACTTAAAGTCTGTTCTTCCAGCACATAGCAGGCACCACCTCACCTGCAAACAATACTTGCCCACTACAAGAAGATTATGGCAGTTACTGCTCCCTCCAACAACTCATCTCAGCACAAATCCTCTAGGGAATAAACTGCTGAAAATGTCCATTTGTATTTGGAATCTTTGCGTACAAAAGTAATTCCCCCCCCCACGATTTCCCAAGTTTAAGTCTTTTTATCCAGGACTTTAAGGGAATGGTGGTTGATCTTTTGGATGACTCCCTATGAAATGGTTTACCCTTTAAAACTGGAAACCCGCAGTCTTAGTGCTAAGAGGGCAGTGGGACCAATGGAACCACAGAAGAAATGCTATGTGCAAGTGCATTGTCTCCGAACAGGAGACCTCAGATATTCTTAAACTTCAGTATCCACCAGTAATAAATTAATAAACAAAATAAAACAAAACCAACAACGAAATACCCTGAATATTCTTATTGCAGCCAGGCACACAGAAAAAAACATGTGCCTTCCTTAAAACCTGCCACTACAGCAGTATTACAATTTTACAGCAGATTCCAAGATGCTTCCACAGGGAAGGAAATTATTCAGATTTATGTTATACACCAGCGTTATAATGAAATCAATTCAGAACACAGAATCCAATTCTCTTCTGCCATTCCCTAAACACAGGGATGTAACTCAGCAGAGGTAATTATACCACAGTGGTTACCTGATGCTGGAGCTGATCAGCTACTGCTCCACCTAGAGTCAAAGGAAAGAGAGGATCTAAGATCTGCCTTGGAGCAAAAAACTTGCTAAAACTTGAAGAACCTGCAGCACAGAAGTTTCCAAACTCTCAGCACACAGGCTACTATAACAAAAATTAAAATCTCTTACAAAGAAAATCAAATGCTTACAGGTGAGTCCTACAGTTCATTGTAGTACCAGCAGCGCAGGCTGCCACCCACAAGGAATGGCTACTGAATTCCTCCAAGGAACCTCGTCACTAAAGACACAGTAAATCAGAGGAACAAGCTTAGTGCTTAGTGTTACTGCCTTTTAATTTCTAATGACTGGTCCAGCAATTCAACCTAAAGATTCTGACCTTACCCACTAACTGGGTAATGCACAAGTTCCTCCAATATTGAGCAAATAATTTCCAGGTAGGTTTTCACAACTCCCCTGCTTGCAGCTGCAATTTTTTTTTTTTTGTTGTTGCTGTTGTTTGTTTGTAGGCTACGTATTTCCAGCATGGCATGGACAAAGACTCCTCAGGATGTCCTGAATACAGGAACCTAGCAGTCTTTCTCACGAGTACTTTGTGATGGAGAAGAGAGGACCACACTGCAATTTGTGGACTAGAGACTGGGGAGCCATCAAGTGGCACATCCCACTCACCCACCTAACAAAGAGCTTTCTTATTCTAAGAGGCAAAAAGATGACCATGGAAGAGCAGGCACCCTCGTGTCTAAAGAATTTGAATGGAAAGCTGAAGAACCAGCCCTGCTGCAGCATCCAGATGGAGCAACAGGCACACTGCCATGGCAAAGTAAAGGAACACCCGTCTGCACAATGGATAGAAAATACTCCAGACTGCCAACAGGTGAGTCGTAGGACAACATGGTACTCATACTTACAGGTCAAAAACGTTTAGCGAAGTAGGAGACTTCTCAAGGACTCGTTCCATTGACAAATTTGTGAAAGGGTCACTCTTTTGGAAGCCCTAGTTTCTGATTATTTCTAAAATTTGACTTGATAAAATCAATAGCACATTGCATACTCTGTAGATATCTATGTGTATTTTCTACAAAGCTGAACGTTCAAGTGTATTACAAAATGCAGACAATGACATACTTAAAGGACTGGCACATCTCCTTCTCCAGACTCAGTTTATCACTCTGACCAAAGGAAAACCACCTAACAAGTGACAACATTTTTCTGCCCTACTGTATACAGAGCTCCATTGCCTTTTGAGGTTTGTTCCATTTCCTCTGGACTGCTGAAAAAAAGTCACAGCCCTTAATAATCTCAAGTAGTTGGTTTATTAACCCCTTGGCATTGGCAGTTGTGGTTTCCCTGACACCATCGTCAGTGCTGATGTGAAATGCGCTGCGATGCAAATCATTATCTTAGTGTCGGAGAAAGCAGACAGCTGATGCCAAGGGGTCTAAGTCAGGAGTACAGGAGCCAGCAGCGATCCGCTCCGTTTGAACTCCTACCTCTCGCTGGGGCTCAACATCAGGCGCTGTGCTCTAACTGCACTGGACACAAATGAAGTTAACATCTACACAAATCAGCTTGGTGAAGCACGGCTACCTAGGCTAAAATTAAAAGGAAAAAAACAAGCTTGGGAAACTGATTCAGTACAAGCAAACATTGCAGCGTGGCACAGTTAATTTGGAAAAGGCTCTGAGAGCAGAAATGTTCGTGGCTCTATGGTCAGGCATGAAAAAGAAGCAACAAAACATTTATTTTTTTTCCCCCCATAAGAAATAAACCCGGCATTGGAGGGGAAAGAAATGAAAAAGGGATTCATTGTGTAGACATTGCAACTTCCAGGTAGCCGATCGGGCTCTCGTTAGAGCAGCGCTTCGTTCCCTGAACCCTGAAATCCTCTTTACCATATTTTAGATAAAGTAGGGCTTTGTGGGGGGAAAGGGGGGTCTATGGGAGAAAGCCATGAAAAGCTTAAAAACCAATTTTAACTTTCTATCCTGATACTATTGTGTTTCCATAGAAACATCAGGAAGACCACTTAAGAGCAGCTTTTTTTTTGTAGCCATGTTTGGCACCATACCCCTCCCCTGGACAACCTATTATTTCACAAATGGATGCTTTTTGCAGCTTGTTCTGTGCAGGCTCCGATGAAGGGGGGAAGAAAAAGAATACTGGATCTTTAACCAGTTCCCTTGTGGCACCCTCCCTTTTTTGTTGGTAATATTTCTGTCATTCTGCCAGGGTATATGGTACAAAGGGTTACACTTTAATTGAGCTGTCAGCATCTCCAACAATCCTATAAAACTCCGATTATGCACGGCAGGGTTAGTGACACACTTGTTATTGTGGATGCCCTATTTGCTAAACCCGAGCCCCCCCCTCACAGGTCACATAACCCACGCGACCTTCCTGTCATTAGCCGCGTCTATTCCTACCTCACTGCTGTGAAAATCACACAAGCGAAGGCTTCAAAGCCCTTGCCAGGACTGAATTCGACCAGGAGCTAATCACCCACAAATCCAGCTCAAATGGCAATAATTGGCTAAACTGCTCACCTCTCCAGAGCTCAGCAGTAATTTGGGATAATAAAGAAAAGAATTATTCAGCTAACTGCCCTGAAATGTATGCTTTGTGACCGACACACTTCACATTTTAATAATGATGGACACAAAATCCAATTTAATACAGCATCTACTGAATAACAAAACCAAGAACACTGTCAGGAAAAAAGTGGAGATTTTTTTATTTTTATTTTAAACCGTATCCCATCTTTTTTGTGCAGCAAGAACTCGCACTTCATATTGTGAAATTTTGGGACCAAAAAGGTCTTCATGAACAACCCCAGAAACTCTGCACTACAAAGCATTGTTTTGTTGTTGTGTTGTATTTGATTTTAAGTCAAAAGGATTGTCCTATATTAAAAATAAATAAATAAATAATTTTGCTAACAGTTTTATCTCTGGTCCTTAATCCTTTTGAGGGTAAGATGAGTATTTTTTGTTCAACAGCAGAAGGGTACCTTCTTTATTCTCCTTAACAATATTTCCTGTTTTACACCTTGTCCTCTGGTCACAGGATCCTTGGTACCAGTGACCATCCTACATCTGCTTAGTAGTGGCACTCCTTGGGCTGCTTCATGATGTGACCATCATCCCGGGACTCACTGAGATGGTTGCAGGGTGCAAAGATACTCCACCACTCTTCCTTCCACCCACCCCATTTTTGTCCCCTCAAATCTCTCCCAAGACCAAGCACAAAATATATACGTACGTGCAGGTATGGGTGTACACATACACATGCTCCACTCAGAGGAACAGGAATGAAGATGACAACTTCAGAGATGCAGCCAATGTACGTTAACACCCAGTATCCTCTCACCATTACAGAGACAAAACAATAAGGAACCCACTGAGAAAACATTCCTTCAGCCCTTTAGCTGTCTCACCTTACCCGCCAAGGGAAATGGTACAGACTGAATTATCCTCTTCCAGAGGCAGCTGCTTCAGTGACAGGAAAGTTGCAAAACGCACCCATAATTCCAACAGGACGTGAGGGGTGTTTCGCTCCACACCAGGCACGTTCCCATGCTAGCCTCTCACAAAATGGTATGCATGGCTGGATTTTTAGGGTAGGGTTGTCAGTATCCCTGCAGGACAACTGTCAGAAAAGATCCAAAAAACCAAGGGGCAGCAGTTCTGCTTGCTTTGGAGATGGATCACAAGGGCTATGTGTGTCTCGAGAAATTACTGGAGAAACACTTCATACTTCATTTGAGGCATGTATGTATCTGCGGAGATTTAGAAGTTAATAAAGGGCAAGTCAGAAAGACCGGTCACATGAGCAGACACACGAACAGGCACACACACAACGGGGTTACCCATTGGAATGGTCCAGTCAGACACAACGTCATTGGGTTTAAACCGGATCCTACTTCCTAAAGTTCATAAAGCCACGTTTAGTGTTCTGAAAAAACCTGCAGAAAATGGGAAAATCCATAGCTGTATTTCTTGTATAATTTGGATCATTTGAAGCGTGACCTGCACCAGGGATCTCTTCATACAGGATATTTCAATATAATTGCAACAGACACAAATGTTTTTTTTCCTTAGAATGGACTCTTGTCCAGGTTTTCATATTGTGTGAAAAGAGGCAAAAAAATAAAGACTGCCATAGTCCGTGCTGAGATAGTGTCTGAGCTGCTTTTTGGATACCATCATGCTGCTCCAAGAGGACATGTGAAGAGTGAAGGAAATGTCTTGCAACAACTGAGATGCAAGATGAGATGCACAGCCCATTCCGGACAATATGAACTACCAGCTATAGGTGACGTTCACGTATGTCTTGAAGCACTTGTGCTCTCAATTTCATCTTAAGCAAGAGGAAAAATCTTGAAATAAATGTAGGTAGGACATTCCAAGATAAAGCATGCAACAATATAATGAGACTGCTACAGCCACACCTGTCCACTTTTTGCTCGACATTTGAGTAGACTTTGAGCTAAGACTATTCTAAAAGAAAACTTCATAAAAAATATGATTTACACAAAACAGTCATCACATACATGTTTGCTATAAAATAACAGAAACGGGTTTATGGCAAGACTTACACCACCATGTCAGAGATCAGCTGTTGTAAATGACTTATGAAATCCTCCTCTTGTCCCAAAATGGCAGGCAGTCCAGTTTCTGCTCAGCAATATTTAAATAGCACTAAGGATTTTGAACACAGCCTTCTCTCCTATTTGATTTTTCTCCCTAGCAGAATACCCTTTCAAAATAATACAGATGATACAGATATGGAAACGTTATCTACTAGCATCATCACAGCCATGTCTTTTTAAATAATCTGTTTCAGAACAGTGACAATTGTCTTTTTTTCTTTCAAGCAAATGACTTCTGATTGTACTGATGAATCAATCTGCATTGTATCATCTGAAAACAGAATCATTCGGTCTTCAGCTTGCTATTTCTAAAGAGGTGTAGGTATTCACCTCCAAATCCTCTAGCATGGGTTAAGAGTCATTACTTGAGTTACACCGCCGGGTGTGTTGAAAGAAGAAATGTATTTTACCCTATGTACCATTTCCCCCAAAACAAACGAACAATGCCACCCTAGGTGACTTTTGCAGATAAACAGGTACGTGAAGCCTCTAGAAGAGGGGAAACAAATTTATACCTTTTGTCAAAGACCAACCCAATGTCTAGAGGAGAAGAAAATCTTCCCCCAGTTGCCAGAAGCCCTAGAAGTAACCCACAGCAGCAGCAGCGATGGGTATGTCTCTTCAGAATGAGGTTGTAATTAACATTTCTGAAGCCTCTTCACTTGCCCAATTAGTTTATACTACACGGCTGCTCCCTATCAAGGTACCTCCGCATCTACAAGTACTTCCTGAACCCCACAGAAAATCTATCCAAGGCCATTTCCAGTGACTTAATACAACGATCCAAAGACTTCTTCCAAATGCAGGTTTATTACACTGTGTTCTTAAATCGTTAACTGCAAGGGGCTAAGCTACTTCTGTCCTTAACAGAAGTAATCCAGCGTAACTGCGACAGATAGGTGTTACAGAAATTACAGTAACAAAATGTGAAAGACTGCCAGTGTCGGTTGTTCAAGGGAAGTTTTCTGAGAAATTATAAATCAATGCTTTTGACAAGTATATGATTAGGATTCTTCTAGCACATGGAGTAATACCTGAAAGAGCCCAAAGTGTATTTAGTACGCCTCAAACTGGCAACTGAGGAAAAAAACATTATTTCACCTGGGCCTGATTTGCCTTGTATGCAACATACACCCCTCCTTTCCCCCATCTACCAAGTTTGTGTCAGAAAGTTAAAAAAAATACATTGTTTTAATGTTAAAACCACTCCAGATACAGTATTTCCTATACACTGTATATAATGCCTCATTTGCTTTAACAGATATTAAACTTCAGTCAACAATTATCTCCTGTCACTTTGTTTTTTAAGCCAAAAAGATTCATCTGATAAGCTACAGTGTGACTTAGATGTATTATATTGATGCTGATTCAATGGCACCAGTTTGTTTTCTTTATGGAAAGTATCCATTCTTCAGAATATCATTCTTCAGCTGAACTGAAATTCAGATTTGAGCCACATAGCACATATTTTAGTCAAAAAATGCTGTAAGTACATGTTTAAAACACCATTTAAACCATTAATTATTTTAAATTTATCATACAAAACCATTTCCCAAAATAACCATTTAAGTGAATATTTAAATGGTATTTTGCATACAGTACCTGTTCTATTTATACTGGTGAGAAAACAGTGCCTATGAAGACAGACGCATCTGAAGCCACTTGCTAGGTTTCTAAACGAGCCCATCAGCTCTCCTCCAGGGTTACCTGCAGTGTTTTGGGGCCAGTGCTTCCACCCTGAGCACAGGAGACAACACCTCGCCTCCTGCATGGAGCGCAGGACATTCTTACCAGCAGGACAGGGAAAACAGGTGACAACAGAAGACCTCATCCCTCCTCTCTGTGCGCACAGAAGGGTATTTCAGCACACTTCGGGCTTCCATCACATGGATATTGTCTGCCTGCAAACCCAGCTCTTATTTTGCATTGCACGAGGTGTTTCCATGTAGCAGAAGCCTCAAGAATCAGGAAGCAGATGATACAATTTTGTTGCACTGACTCATACCCAAGGGATGTCAGAAAAGGCACATTGTGTGAAACTAGCTAGAGCATCCTTGTGCATGCGCTCACTGCACAAAGGAGTACAATTAGCAGAAGATACTCTTGACTGCTGTTGTAACAAAGGTGGCAGTGACTAAATTCTCTGGGAAATTTCCATGCCCTTGAGTGAGTTGGCATGCAAGAAGGCTGAATCACACAGGAGGCAATTTGTGATACTCCATAAAGAGCATCCTGTTAGTAAAAGCACAAGGTCTGCTGGAGACATTTCTGGTACCCTCAGGTTTTTCACATGAAGCCTTAAAGTTGATGAGAAGTTGTGTTACAGATTGCATATAAAGAACTGCTTTGTCATACCTCAAGTATTTAATACGATGGTCACTCAGCACTTCAATACTCTACAATACTCAGCAGTGGCAGGAGGTACAAGGCTGTTAGCATGTGCTATACGCTGCTAAGAATGAGGTTTTATGTCTGAAGGACACAACTCTGGGTTTTCTGAAGTAGAAAACCAAAGATATTTCCAGAAACAATATTCACTCAGAAAAAAAAAAAAAAAAAGTGAGGATGCACACAGCATCATTTTCCTGTAAGACCAGTCTTCAAACACATGTTGATCGCTCTATTTTAAGCATGTATGCCTCATCATTAATATTTTAGTTTAACAGGCAACTGAGAAATTGAAGAACACCAAACAACTGAATTGCTCTCCTTCAGAGGTTATTACTGTTTTATGAAAGAGTTTCTAAAAACCAGCTAGCTTGCAGGTGATAGAGAAGAACACTGTGTTCACAAAAGGTAATTTATAAAGATCACTTATGGATTTCTGTGTGCAGCTACCGGACTACAGACTAGGTACGTTATAACATGTTGGAGATGGCATCCCTCAAAAAATGTAATTTATTATTTAGTTAAGTAATCGGCCACAGACAAGATGACGGACTAATTTTTAACCACCTCTTCCAACTTCCCATAGAATGTGTTTGTAAAGAAAAAAAAGTATAAATAAAAATGCAAGGCATCCCGAGTGCGGCTAATGGGATTTGACGCTGCCTTTAATTTTAATGAAGAAAGTTGCCAGTAGCAACAAAACTGTCAGCAGCAGCCAAGCACCATTAATAAAGACCCAGACAACATTAGTGGCACGGCAACAGTACAAAAGGTTCCCCCCAGTTCATGCTGTGCTAAATTGGCTGCCCAATTTTTCTTAAGTGTCCATACTATTTAGAAGACAATTTATTAATTTTTGTCATCCATTGTCAGTTGACAGGCCATCATTTTGCATCCCGAATTTTAGATGAAAACTAATTGAAAAGACTGGCAGTATTTATGAGGGGTATTATTTGTCAATTATGGCTGCTGCTGATACTTGGTACTACCAACTTTAGTACCCCACACTTCGATGTGTCAATTGGACTTTGTCCCCTTAGTTTCAATGTTAGTCCTATAGAAGTGACAAAAAGGAGTGATCAAATCATTTTAGAATACTTTAGAAAACTCTTTAAGGAAGAGGGATCCATCAATCCCCTCAATGCATGCTCTGAAGCCACCAGTGGGGTAGAAAGCACCAATGTCACACAGGAAACCACAGCTTTCTCTCAGAGATACCTGCCAGGAAAAAATAGTCCCTTTTTCTCCTACAAACAGAATGTTTTTGCAAATATGGCATAATTTAAATACCCTTGCAACTTTATCTGGCCTGCCTGATGGAAGAGCAGAAAGTTTTCATAAACTGCTTCTTTCAAAGTCTGAATGCCTCAGGCACTCAGAAAAATTCTTAACTGCAAACCTTAGGTCCAGGCATTCCAACTTCTGCCTTACTACCTCATGTTTGCTATTTAAAAAAAATAATTAAAGAAAACTTTCAGCATTTGAAAACTTCCATCATCATCTCTAGCATCCTCCAAAAGAACAACTATTGAAATGGTACTATAATTTAAGTGTTTAAAAAGGAAAACAAAAATATACAGTAAGGATCTTGTGGTGTGTTCTAGAGATTTAGATAACAATTGTACTCCAGATGAACAGAAACCTGAGTGCTACATGTGACACAGTATCAGTACCACAGGATTGCTCACACCGGGGAACTGTTACTGTTGTATTAGCTGTTACCAGTATCGGTACTGGCTCAATTTTGGAGAGATGTTTGCTAGCTTTCATGACCGTTTTGCCTAGTCTTGCAGAAATATTGTCCTGTCCTCCAAACACTGTACCTGGATGTAGCACAGAAAACTTAAAACAATGATAGACTCATCAATTAGTGAAAAAACAAAACAGGAAAATACTAGCTTTGAAAACAACAAAGCCAAAAACAGTTGCACCATCCATCCTGAGGCCTTATTTTCTCTGCTTTCAATGCAGTTCTTCTTTCAAATCCCCACCATATTTTGAAGCTTCATTGAAGCATATCACAATAGCCCTGTGCAGTAGCAACAAATGCCACACGGATGCGCAGCAGATGTAAGGATTCTAGATGCACACGGGACCAAACCATGTCTAAGTGCAGCTTCAATTTTGCAGTGAGGGTATTAGCTAGGTGCCACATCACCAGGATGAGATGACTTAAGGTATGGGTAGCATGAAAAGTTTCAACTGGTACTTCTCACTGCTCCTGCAAAATAATGAAGTTACCATTCCCTCGACACTAGAACCAAGAATTTTATTCATTTGGCCAAAGGATGTCCATAGTTTATGGCCGAGCCTAGAGGAGTAAGCTATTTCTCAGTTGCAGTCCTCTGCTTTAAACACATCGTCCCTGGGATCTTCCTGTAGACAGTACAATTTTCTGAAGTTTAAAAGGCTGCAGGCACAGTTTTTATTATGTCTTTCTCCATAGTTCTCTAGCATAAACGAGAGAATCTCAGTATTGATTTAAAGCACGGACCTTCTTTAACACATCCTGTAACACACTCCACTTGTTTGTGAAGTTTTGAACAATGTTTGAAGATGAGAGCTAGAACCTCAAACATTTCTTGAGGAACAAAAGCACGTCATTTTCCTTTGCCAGCAGCTGAGAAGCCTCAAATTGAGTTGCTCTACTATACATAGTTTCCTCTGATAGCATAGCAAAAGGGATATTAGAAAAGAAAACATTGGACAGACCTTTGAGCAACTTGATCTAGTGACAGATATCCCTGCCCAAGGCTGGGGGTTTGGACTGGGTGACCTCTAAAGGTCCCACCCGACCCCAAACCATTCTACAATTGTGTCTTATCCAAAACAAAACTTCCAACAATAAATGGCATGTTAGTGTAGTATCATTAGTTTTATATATTTTTCGTTTATACATATTTATACAATACACCTTTGTAACAATAAATCCAAGTGAAAAACAAAAACAAGAATACTCTCAAAAAAAAAAAAAAAAAGAACCAACCACGTGTACTGGGTCTAGCTGGGATGGTAACTTTCCCTGCAGCAGCCCATACAGTGCTATGCTCTGCACTTGTAGCTAAAACAGCAGTGGTATCACACTGGTGTTGTGTCTGCTGCTGAGCAGTGCTGGCACAGCATCAGGACTTTCTCTAGCCCTCCTAGGGGGTGGGCAAAAAGTGAGAAACATCACCAGGGCAGCTGACCCAAACCAACCAAAGGGATATTCCATACCATATGATGTCACACTCAGCAATAAAAGGTGGGAAAAGGAGGAAGAGGGGTGGGGTGGGCTCTCGTTGCGAAAACGTCTGTCCTCCTCTCCGAACACCGGCTACGTGCATTGAGGCCCTGCTTCAAGGACGTGGTCAAGCATCGCTTATTTGTGGGAAGTAGAGAGTAATTTTTTTTTTTCCCCTCTGCATTTCCACATAGCCTTTACTTGTTTTGTTATTCCCTTTCCCCCTTCCTCTTCCCCTTTTCCCTTTCCTCCCTTTAGTTGAATTGTTTAATTAATAATAATATTGTTAATAATAATAATACTGTTAATAATTGTTTAATTAATATAATATTTCCTTGATAATATATTTCTCTCTTTATTAAAATTATCCTTATCTCAACCCGTGAGTTGTTTTTTTCCCTTTACTTCTTCCCCTCCTCATCTGAGGAGGGGGAGTGAGAGAGCGGTTGTGGTGTTCAGTTGCCTAATACGGTCAAACCACCACACCACGTAAGCCCTAGCTCAAACATACACCAAATCACAGCTATTAATCCTATTAATCCACACTTGTTTTCCAGAAGACACTGTCTGTAAACTTAGCTTTAAAAATATTGTTCAGGGATAGTATTTTCAAACATCTTATATTTCAGACTCAAATTTAAAGAAAAAGGTGTCCCCCTGCCCATCCCCATTCTGCTTCCTAGAGTTAAGTGTTAAAAAAATAAAACACCCTTAGTTATCCTTTTGCATGAGATGACATAATACAAAGTTGATATTCATTTGAAGTACAAATTCTCAACCTGGAAAAAAAACTTCGGTACAGGTCTTATATTATACAGATGATTATTATGTTACTTTCTTCTACTGTATTCACACTTGGCCCTTCTCAAATATAAAACAACTTACTGCCTCTTCTGAGGATAGGAAGGCCCTTTGCACCCTTCAATTCACTTCCAACTGCTAGATCCAAACCCACCTGTTCTGGCCCATCAGTAGGACCTGCATGGAGGAAAAGCCATGCACGCTGTAAGAAGTTCCCCTGGCCATATTAAAAGAAGGCAGAAAGATCGTTCATCACCAACAGAAAGATGAGTGGATGTCAGTTTTTTGGACTCATGTATAAAGACTTCTGTTCGGGCTTATTTGGGCATCTACATTTTCCTTGCACCTCTGCATTACTGGAGAGCAACAGCAAGCTGTCTTCATGCCTCACATCCGAATGGCAGCAGTATTCCACCAGAGACAAGCAGAACATCTCATGCAGCGGGACTCTATATACTGGATCACTAATTTGCATTCTTCTTTGAAGTGATCTTCCAGTAATTTTTTCTTCTAAGCATCTCCAAGGATGGGATAGTTGAACAACATCATGGTGGAAAATAACGTTTCTGTGAATCTAGTTGGAATTTCCCCTGCCACAACCCATGCCAAAACATCATTCTCAGAATTGTTTCCTTTCCATTCAGTCAGTTAGCAGCAGTGAGGTATGTGCAATTTTGCTTTCCTTACTTGGATTAAGTACACGTTTTGCATAAGTGAAGAGCCTGACAAACATTACAGTACAGCAGCTGCAGCGCCGGAAGACTTGCTATGGCAACTGCTAAGCTATTATTCTACAATGGAACAGGTTTGTTCTGACATCAGTAATATCTTTTATGTACTTACACTGTCATCTTCAATGGAGGTTAACTAATATATTACTGATTTAACTTTCAGAAAGATCCTAGAGGGGTATACATATGCCCAGGGAAACTTGTGGTGCTCAAGTCCGCAAAGAATTGAAGTCAAACTAAAAACACACATTGCCAATGAAATGAGAAGGAAAAAGGAAAGTTTTACTAGTCTACTTGAAAATTAAGGTGACCACAGGTGAAGAATGCTTTATATAGTTTCAAAAAAGATCCAACCCTATCTTACATCAAGAGACTTAGCTACATTTTCTAGTGCTCCCACTCAGATTAAGAAGAAATTGTGCTCATTCGAAGCCTGAAATCAATGTTATAAGACAGAGGAGTCTTCATCTCTAATTCAAAAACTCGAGATGAAGAGAAAACCCACAGACTTGTTTCTGAAAATTTTTCTTCTCCAGCAGGTAAACCCGTCTAAAAAAAAACAGCTCAATGCCACAACCTACTGTAAACACAGCAAGAAAGCTCCTTTTCTCCAATACATCCATAAAAGTACGTCGCTTTGAGGATAAATTCAGCGTCCGAATCCCCTTAATCTAGCTCAACAGGCAGAGAGGCTAGACACCTCTCACAATCTTGATGCTCTTCAGATACGTATCTAAGGTTTGTGCCCCTGCTGCAGGCGAACCAGCTCAACCCACAGCATAAGGGAGATAAGGCCACCAAAAGAACCAGCATAGAATCTAATTTATTTCCTCTGTATTGTTATAATGAATTGCACAGCAGAAGAAATTAAGGGTTCTTTGTAAGCATCCTAACTTTCTGGAGAGGTGTGCCGTTTTTTACTAAATCCACCTTCTTAACCTCTTTGTTGCGAAGTGTCAGCAGCGCCTCAGCGCCGCCGAGAGTGACTAACAAACAGAGGCCGCTCTGCGAGCTATCAGGAGTCCAATCTGGAGTTCACCTCCACGTTAACTCCTACCGCTAATTCATCATCCCGGCGCCCGACAGCTAGGCTGATTGTGAGCCTTGTAGTACAATGCGGGTCTCGGCTGACCACCAAAATCAGCAGCAGGGGGAGGGGTTGATGGGCACGGGCCTGGAGAAGGCCCGAGATAAGTGCTGGCTGTCAGTGCAAGGACAAAGAAGGGCAGGCCCTGGGGAGAGAAAGGAGATAAAAAAAATCTCGACAACTGCTTTATCTGATGAGGGTTATGGCTAATTAATTATAAACTCAATTACCTAACCCTTACTTCAGCAGTCTCTATTCATTAAGAGATAAAACCTGACTGACTGCTAACTTTCTCTTGCACACATACACAGCGTGCTTACTTCGAATTTGCACACTTTAACACACAATTTCTTTAAAAAGATCTCCAAAAGCATTCGTACCTGTCAACTTTGTGCTCACAGGATGGAACATTTCTCTCTTTTTTTTTTTTTTTCCACTACCACCCAAAGCACCCTCTGTTGCACAATGGGAGGGCCTGGCCTCCATGCTGTGCATTGGCATTTAAAAGCAAAAAGCAGACATTAAACAATAGACATAATGGACATCAAAGCCCCTTTTCACAGCCAAGTTTCTGCCTCCATGGGCTTCTGATCTATTCCACATTTTAAATTGAGCTTTTAATTTTGGGTGCTAAAACTTTGGCAGTGTAGCTAACAGGTATCAACTAAACATTCTCCCAAAGTCTGAAGGTAGCCAGCAAAAATGAATTGTATTTAAGGAGTGAACTCTAAAAACCCTTAACCAAGCTAATGGCTGCTAATAACCCAAGCTGAATTTTGCATGTAACGCATTAAAAATTCCCGTTTGATCGCTATTCAGATTCCATCTCCATTCCTGTGGTGCTTGGCCTTTCCTCTTGCTCAAGTTCTTGCCCCCTTGTGCTGCTCTTGACACAAGCTCAAACAGCCCCGCAGAATCCATCCTTGCCATTAAAAGAAAGCTCCTCTTAATCTCTTTCCAAAGACTGCAGACCTGTCTCTCTCACCTTTTTGAATAAGCTGAGATTCTCAAATCCCTGCTTCGCTCTGGCTGCCCTCTGCTCTAGCTTTTCCATTTCGACAGCTACTTTTATATGGGGTTTTCATACACACACGCGCAATTATGAAACAAGCACAGATTTTATATATGCATATATGAAACGACAAGGTGATCACACCCACATATTATCTCGCATCATCTCAGAACTTTTTCTAAGAATAATTTCTTCCCATACGTAGAACAAAGGAACCTGCTTTATGTCTGTTTCTAACACAAAGCACTACTTCAAAATACTGTAAAGTGTATTTATGACATTACATTTCAGTTCATTCAAGATACAGCCTCTTTCTTAGGTCACTTTTTTCTATTTTGCATACATCAAATGAAATATTAAATACTTTGTACTGTCTCCACTCCAGTCAAGGATTCTGAGGATATTCAAAGATGTTCTACTAATGATTTTTTTTTTTTTAAGTCTCTCCATCTCTGCAGCAGTCACTTAACTTTTTCGCTCAAACATTACACCATGAATCAAAATGTTTTTCTGTTTGTATTCTGAAATGCAATAAACCTAATGCAGACCTTTTTTGTAAGTTACATGTCTGAAGTCATGTGGGTAGCTGATGTCTGTGGTCAAATCAGAGGGGCAGATCCACACATCTTTTGTTTCTCAGAATTCTAACAAAATTCATGAAATCCCTACTGAGCAGAAAGCAGGGGAATATTACACACTGATCAACTATTTACAAAATCCAGAATGCCTTATTTGCTTCTGAGTTCAACACATTCTGGCACATTTCTTCCTCTTTTCTGGAGTCCTAAACTCTGCCATGTTTTGGCAGGCACATCTCCAGTACTTGAGTCCAGTTGTGTCCTGGCCTCACTTTTCACTAATATGTATGGAGATTAAGTTCATTGTTTCTTTATTCAGTTTTACAAGTTGCTGCAAATATAGACCAATTTAAGTCTTTCGCCCAAATATACTCACTTTTATATAGACCTATCACTTTTTATTTGAAGGAAGACAATTGTACTTAGAACAAATTAAAGCTTAAAAAAAAAAGAAACAGGAACACTAAAAACTCCAATGCAATTTCCCATCAACAATTTCACACAGCTATTTAACTTAAAAATATAAACAATAATTGAAAGAAGCACACACAGACAGACACTGTAATACTGTTCTCTCAATTGCCTTCCCATCACACTAGCAATATTAGGTAAAAAGGAAGACTTCTCCCATTCATCAATATAGAAGTTATTCATCCGAAGTTTATTATCTCAGGTAATTTGATCAATACACTTCACCTTTATAGTACAGTTGTCCTTGTGAGCAAAGCATTTTGCGTTTTATAGTGAGATGGTTATTATGAAGGCTATTCATAGGGAAATTCTCTGCAGTTAAAAGTTTTTCCAATTAACTACATTTAACATCATTTAAGCCATAAAATGGTGGTTACATTTCACATCATGTTGTTTAAGTGTGGCAGTGCTTAGAAAGCAGTTAGCACACATTTGGCAAATACATCAACCAATACTTTGAAATGGAAATCAAGAAAGCCCTGCCACAAACAGAGTAAGGTCTTTTAAATATGAAGTTACAAATATGCACGAAAAAGCACAAGTTAGAAGAAACACTTGACAAAATGGTGAAGAAAGACCTCATTGTCTCCACCACCCTAGGAATGCTCCTCAGTATCAGTATTTCTTTTCCATTCACGCAATTTCAGTGCTCTTCTGTTGTGTTTCTTGTATTTTTTTTTCCCATACCTTGTTTTTTATGTGTAATTGAGGTATGAACTTCCAATGAATCATGGCGTATCAGAACAAATTGCCTAATGCTGTCTGGGATGTAGATCTCCGAAGACCACCACCCTCACTCCATCTAAGTACATATTATTTGAGCTACCTCCTTGGTCATGAAAGGCTAGCATTCAGCAATAAGGCACCACAAAAAGGTGGATAAATTCCTTGAAATGCAAGTGAAACATACGTTCAAAGACCAGTTATTGCTAAGGAGAGAGCCCTCTAAAAATCTGCTCAAAAAATTAAAAAAAAAATAAAAAAATCAAATTATTCCTTTTGATATACTCAGAACAAACTAGTTCATTAAAGTCATATCAGCACTTGTAACTGGCCCTTGTTGGCCAATAGAAGGAGACATTTGCAACTTTTCCGAGGAAATTATATTCTAAATCCTTCACGAGGTGGACCTTGTCCTTTTCTGAGGAAACTTGATAGCAGTCTTTAGTATTCACTGGCATAATTAGGACTGCAGTTAATTTCATTAAATTCTCTTGCTGCTAAATGAAGCAGATTATGAGACATCTTTTATTGCAAGGCATGAAATTACAGCCTGTCAGCTGCCAATGGTAGAGTAAAACTAATGAATTACAGGGTAAATAACACCAGAATTAACCAGCCAATTTAACATAGCAGAGAACAAAGTCATTTTTACTTAGAGCTCTGGCAAACACCATTCTGCAGGATACCTTTCAGATGAAAGGGAACCAATTCAAGGATCTCACAACTACACAGCTAGGAAAAAGCTACATTTATTGTGCAGCAACGTTACAAAGCAAACACAACCCGTGAGTTATTAGAAATGTGTCAGATAAGTAGTAGATATCACACCACTGAAATATTTAAACCATGTTCTCTCCGAGCAGCTTGTATTATCATATTATTCTTTACACACCATAGGAAAAAGCACAGATGTGCACTAATTTGTCACTATTATAACTAGTTTAATGGTGACAACTCTTCACAGACAGTACCAGACAAAATCCCTATTAATGAGGTGTTGGGAAGCACTTGTACACTACGGGAACTAAATTAAAGGAAACTAAACCCAAGCGTAGCTACGCAGCTCTGTTTCCTACACCATCCTCCCAACATCCAAAAAAGATGCCCACAGAGGGCACAAACTCCCTTGCCCTGCACTTGTACTGAAATCTTGTTATTGGGTAACTGCTGAAGGCCCCACATGTCTGCACACGGAAAGAACAGCCACGTGTTTGTCATTGCTCATACTAAGGGCAGTTACCTTGGACCTGGATGCCATAAATACCTGCTCTTACAAAATCCTGACCACGCTGCTGAAAGTAAACAATTAAAATGGTGGGCTGTGCGGTTGGTCCAAGCAGACATGTAAATACACACTTCTTTTCAACCAAATGCTTTGTAATGCCAGCATTCTTCTTCCTTCTGACAGGAGTGATGGCTATGGTAGCTGGGTGCTGCCTGGCTCGAGTTTGGAATGGTGCATGGCAGCACTGCCGTCTGTATCTCCTGGGGTCCGACTTAAGTTTGCAATAATAACCTGTGGCATTTGCAAGAAAAGGGTCCAGGGAGAGAGAAATCCCATATTATTAAAAGGGCTTTTTATTTCCTCATTTTGGCAAGCATGCCGTAACCATTTCTGTCATCCACAAACTAAAAGCTTTTTTATGGGGTGTTTCAAGTTCAATTTTCAGCAGGTTTCCAAGGTATAAATGCTTAGGTCTCCTTCCTGGTCCTGACTTTAAGCTCAGTTTCAGCCAAGTTTGATGGGGGTGCAGGAATATAAAAGGGATGCTCTGACAAAAGACCACAGTTTGAGCTCAGTTTGCTCTGCAAACTGACCCATGCTGACCCATGAGCCTGCCAACGCATAGCTGGTATCAGCCATGGCACATGGCTGCTTCCTACCTCCGAACAAGGCAAGGTGAAAAAAAAAAAAGTAATTTCTGCCTTTGTTGTTTATGGGAATTTAAGACCAAGGTGAGTTTAGGCAACGTGAGTGTTGGGAAGACTGGAGATGGTGTGTACAGGGCTGACCTCATGGGAGCTCATGTTCAAAACAGAGGAACATTGCACAAGGAAAGCTTGCCTCCCATGGCTCCACTGTTCAATGGAGCATCTTAGTTATTTTCTAATACGAGGGTTAGAGGATCTCAACTTCTTCAAATTCTATTTGTAATAAAAAAACTCAAGAAACACTGGTTTATCTTCAAAAAAGATTCAATTTTAAATTTCCAATCTCAAAGCTTGTCTATAAAACTTGAAACAATTACAAGTAAACAAGAAAACATGCACAGTAGAATTCTTTGGCCAACACACTTAGCTATTGATCTTGCCCTGTTGGCAAGAAAAAAAAACGCAAGAATTTCTACATCATATAGATCCCATTTCAAATAAAATTACACAGTCACTGCTAATAATAATACAAGGCATACAAATGTATCTCTGGCACCAAATTATTTAAAATCATGGAAGTAATTGTGGACTCTTAAAACCCAGCTTTGCTAAGGACAGTGCACTTTTCTTTGTATAGCACCTACTGAATTTTTATTCTTTTAATATCAGTGAATAAATACAAGTTATCTGGCAATGTAAATTTTCTGTTAGCTTCCAAGTTGCAGTCCCTGAATTAAGGTCGGCCTGTATCCGCTGTGACCCAGACACAAGTCCCCTCCTGTAGCCATTCTCCGACCAGACCGGTGCATTACCCAGGGAAGACCTGCTGTTCTCTGAAGCCTGTGCTAGGTGCAACCAACCTCACCGAGCCTCTTCCCTTGACCCATAGGTCAGTATTGCTGCATGGTGGAAGGTTCATGGAGCACAAAACCTTGCTCTGAAAGGTTGCCCAGGCCCAGGGTTGTGTTCTGCACTCTAGACCAAGAGATGCTGCTCTTTTCAGGCACTTTTTTCCTCCTCCAGGAAAGGCAACCCCCATCTTCGATAATTCAGGCAATTATTTCAACAACATCAGAATTATTCTGAACTGATGCTGATTTTTTGCCTTCAGATTTCAACAGTGGGAAAACCCATCCTCTGGCAGTTTGCATGCATCAACTCCAATACATTTGTTACTGAAATCTATAGACTGAAAACTCCTAAGACTGTTCAATTGGAAACAGCTCAGAGGCATTGACAATGTGCCGAAATAGCAGAGCACCAGAAGCACCGATGCATTGCTTCAAGATGGCAATCAATCGCCATGCTTCGTGGTTAAAGGCATCGACACCTTATGAACCAAGCACCTCCAGGCACTGGCGTGCCACTTTCTGAAAGACACTTAAGGTTCTTAAATGTTATTGAAAGTGTCACCCGTTTTTTGGTTTTGCTTCCTATCTTTGCCATGGTCTTTGTTCACTGTTTGTCCTCCTTCTAATTCAGTATGGATTTTGTTTCCCTATCGTTTTCACCTGGCTTCTCATGGCAGCACAATTTTCCCATGAGTTCTGCTCCTCTCTTTCTGTTATCCATCATATTGGCAATCTTTCCCATCTTCTCTTACCCTTAAAGCCCCTCGCTTCTGAAGAAGTGGGGAGTTGGCCATCTTTGTACTCAATAAATGTGCAAGAAACCTCTCTCTTCACTACATCACGCTGACAATAAGAAGCGTCACTTAATTTGAATTAAGCGTGACTTAATCTGTATCAGGAATGACTTACAGAAATCATGAGGCTGCAAGATGAAAGCACTAACAGCGATCATGCATATATTATTTCTCATCTACAAATGTAACATTGCCATGAATTGCAAACTGACAGCAACATTTACCATACAAAGATCCAATTCAGAAAATATTCTGACGAAGTTCTTTGCCATGACATTAACTTAAACAAAACTGACACGTCAATCTTCAAAATGTTGAGTACACGTCAGCAATGGCTGGATGCACATGCCCTCTTACAGCATCAGAAAGGGTTCACACAGCTCATCTGCCAGACATGGTGCCGGAAACCTGAAAAACTACGTATTTCAGGAGATGTAATGCACAAAAGGTACTTTTTTATTTTTAACAAGCAGACCTGAGTATTTTTTATGCGAAGCACACCAACTGTATTTTTTTATACTGAACGTGCATCCCAAGGCTTTTTCCTCCCCACTCAGTTTGCTCAGAGCTTACTATTATGCTTTTAGTCTATAGCTTACAGAACATCACTCTCCCCACAAAGTTTTAGATTTTATATTTAATTTGGCCATGAAGCAGCTTTAAAAACTGATTCCACAAATGATACTACAACTTCCTTCTTAAACATTCCCTGTTCTCTTCTCTTATGTTGCTCACTTTCAGACAGTAGAATTTCTAAACAATTCAACTACTTACACTGCTATTTTAATTGATTTTTCTTTCCAATACCTCTTGCACTCAAAGATTTCTTCATTTTTTCCCCAAAAAATATTCACCCAAGAGAACATAAGATGTTAGCCTAGCTACTTGATTTGCAGTTCTCCAGTCCTCTACCCAACCATTTAAATACTGTCATTCATAATAGGGTGATATACTGTACTATAAACCATTGTGCAAATGGTACTTCTTGGTATTTTTCTTTTGTGACAAAGAATCACATTCATTATAAAGGGGAAAGAAATTACTTAGCGCTCACACTTACCTACAGAAACTGTTTGTGTCTCAACAGCTTCTTAGAAAAAAAAGGGGGGTGGAATCCACTAAGTCACTACATTTTTTATTGTTTCTTTATAACAAAAAATTTACAATCTGACAGCCCCCTAAGTCCAGTAGCTTTCTCTTAGTATTAAGCCTGAAATAATCTCCTTCTAATCACCCTGTATCTGTGCACGTGTCTCAGCAACAGTGGCAAACACTCTGAACTCCTGCATACAATTACAACTGCTCTGTCACAGCTTAGCTAAAACAACCATAATTTCCCGTAATCTTGTAAGCAGTGATCTAACACGAGAACCCACGTCACTGGGGCCAGCGTACACCGATGAGTGCGATGGCCATTGTGAAGGACCTGCAGACAAGACCGATCTGGATGCAGCAGCACAGTCGGGATTCCCTCCCCAGCACTGCCTCCAATACTTTGCCTCATCAGTGTGTTTCTTTCAAGGCTGCATACATCTTGCAGCACGACTCAAGTGGCCAACGTGCCATTTCCAATGCTCAAGTCAGATCTCCTTTATATTGCAACGCACTGGCTTTTCACCCTCAGAGCATACCTACCATTTCTTGCACTCACTTCTCAGATACAAAATCAAGCCGAACTTGCAAGCACTTGTCACCTGTGGGTCTATTTTAGAGTAGGAGAGAGAGAAACTGTGTGGTTGTTTTGGAAGGAAAGCCACCCAACTGTCCCACACAGCCTACCACAGATGTGGCTGCAAAGGTGAACGCTCACTCCAAGCACATCAACAGCTTGATGCCACTGAGGCGTGTCACAGAAGCACCCTGCTGGGATATCATAGGCACACATCACAAGCGTACATCCCAAACTCAGGTTAAAAGAGCATAAATGAGGGCAGCTGGATTTCAGTTCAGGTTAGCATCTTGAGTTCATCTCCCATCTTCCTGCCAAGACGATTCTACCACGTTGCCCTTGATTTCACCGTTAAAAGAGGATGGAAATACACTTTGTCAAGCAGGCACACAACAGCGACATGAGACAACACCCAGTGCTTTGCCAAGAATTTGCTACCAATGGCAAACGTGAAACAAGAAGAAAAGCCTGACAGGCAACCGGTCTGGACACAATCGGATTACTTGGCTTCTGCTAACAGAGACTGCATCTTTCCAAGTAAAATCTCGTTTTATTTTGTCACCAGCTCTACTCCTCGTCCCCCTTCATATGCCCCTCTCTCTACTCCTTGTAATGCAGATTACAAATTTGATTGCTATTTGTTTGCTTCCACTTAGATCCCTGTTGTTGATGATATTGCTGAATGGAAACAGACCTAGTGCTGAACAAAGAGCTGTCCTGCTTCCAGCCAGCTCAACTGTGGTCTAGCATCATCTTTGGTTTATGATCGTACTGTTTTACTCCACATCACAGTTCTTAGCCAAACGAATTTGAATAATTTTTCAATTAAGATTTAACAAGGCATTATCAAAATGTTTTTACTAAAACCCAAATATTTTACATCTGTTACATTTGCTTTATGCACTTATTTTGAAATCCTATCAAAAGAGCAATCAACTTTTTTCTGGCAAGTTTTATTCTATATAAACCACTATTTCTCACGCTTACATTAAGCTGCTCTGGGAAACTAAATCCTGCAGCCGAGTGTTTGTGTTACTTCAGTTTTCTCCCCAGTGCTAGCTCATTTCAAGCTTTACAACTCTGGGACAACTGTAAGTGAAATTTAATCTTGTCATATAATGATCTCATTCACCTCAAATTTATCATACAGTAAAAGATCCTGTACAATAAACAGATCCTTCTGTTATCTGATTGTTCTCCTTATTTTAACTCATGCAAAATATACTGGTGTTTTTGTTTTGTTTCAAAGAATTGCGCTACTGAATTATTCCATTTAAATTCAAAATATTTTAGTGCCAACATCTGGCCCATCTGCTGGGATTGCTCCATAGAAGTATTGTTAATTACTGGAGTCAGAAGGCTTTTGAAGAATAGGAGGAGGATTGGAGAAAACTGTATTTTAGCAGAAGTGCAACGACTCTCATAGTTGGTATTTCCAAGATTAATTTCCAAGAGTACCTACATTTCAATGGCCCTACTGCCCCTCCACCTCCCCCCAAGAGCAATATTCCTTCTTCACCCCAATTTGAATTTGTCACCGCTGCTTATACTGGAGATAAACACTTGCTCACAAGTATTAAATACTAACAGCGCCAATGTTTTTATTTTATTTTTTAATTAAAACAAAAGAAGGGATGCTGGACCAACACCCCTGATTCAGGGGTGCATTATCACAAAATGTAAAGGTAGTAAAAGAATTATGAAAATACTTCACATGCCCAAAGTTTGCCTCATTCAAAAAAATTAGGCTAAAGGGCTTTAAATGCGTGCTGTTCAGTTTACTCTTTTGATTGCTTTACCACTATGTAAATCAATTTGTTAATGTTCCTTACAAAATGCATGAGCCAGTTATACTGACAAACACACAAAGCTCATTCGTAATTAGCAGTTAATTAGTAAGAAGGAACAGATGCTGTTAGAGTTTCAGCAGGCGAACAGGTTCTGTAAACAATGCTTATAAATCTAAATGAATTTATTAACCACAATGCAACTGTCAACATTTTGCTGGCAACCATACAAATATGGTGGAATCCCCAAAACATCTTTCCAACATATTAATAATCATTGTGTCAACCAAAGTCTGTCAGACAGTCTCACTTGGTAACTGTCATAAGCATTCTACTTAATCTTGTTATGTCACTTCTTTCTAATTCCTCACTCATGCCCTCGGAGGAAGAGCTCTAGCCACTGAAGTTAGCACAGATACACACAGACTCACCTCTAAAACAGAGCGGCTCCTCAAAACAAAGACGTTTGTGCAAGAGGAATGTTTGTTTTGCACTGATACCTTGAACAAGCTTCCACGAACTGAGAACCAACAGGCAACACGCACAGCTCTGAAAGCAGATCTCAGTCCTGAAGGATTTGCTCTAATTTTCTTTACAACCATTATCACTCAATGAGGGATCACTACTATGAAGGCATCTGCAGATCTCATCCACCAGAAATACCTGAAGGTCAATCATTTCTACTCACCACTTACAAACTGATGCACTCTATAGGCCACTGAGTGATTCCAGAGTGTTTTTTTTTTTTTTTAATTAGCTGGGGAGAGATGGCTCAAATAAAAAGAATGCCTCTTGTAAGAATTTTCTAAATGCAGTCTGGAGAAAACTATTAAAGCAGTAGCTATATCCAACAACCATAGTCAAAGGCTTTTGGCCAGGGGCCAGTTCTTAGCCTAAGGGCAACAGTGAAGATACCTTAGTGACCTCGTTCCTGTCAATCCCTGCCATGTCACATTGAGATGCCACCCTTGATATATTACACCATTTCAGCACTGGAAAATTCTAATAAATTTTTTAAAGTCATATTATGGCTTTCTTTATTGATGTTCTCTTTTATACCTACATTGCTTTCGATCATTCCCTCCTCCTCTCCTCCAAAGCACTCTGACACCTCTTCACTGTGCTCTGTACTTGCTTTCGTCATGCACAGGTTTTGCTACACCCAAAAACAGCACACAGAAAAGGACAAGAAGACCAGGTGGGTTAAATTCTCCACAGCTCTGCTGGAGAGCCTGCTTGGTGTTCCTTCTTCAGGCTTGAGTTCTGCTTGCTGCTCCACCAGAGGTGACTGGAAGCTCCGAGGCTGGGGGATGCCATTCTCTGCCAGCATCAAGCACTGGGCACACGATCACGGGGATGTTCAGAGCTTCAGAAAAGGCAAATCATTTCTGCTGAGTCACTCACTTATTTGTTTGTCCTTTGACTGTTTTATCCCAAAGAAACAACCAACCAACAGCATTACACTTGGACAGAATAGATGAAGAAGCAGAAGAAGTTGAATGCTTCTTGCTAGCAGTCAAGAGCAATCTGTGGTTCTTACAGCATTAACTTGAATGCTAAAAAGTTTTCACTTCTTTTATAAAGTTGTCTGATAATATTTAATCATTGCCATACTTTTGCTCATTTCTGAGGTTTTGTCATACAAGTGGAATATTATTTCTGAAATTATGTCCTCTGCCATAGTTGACAGTAATAAACATTTAAATAGTACTCTTTAAGTAAATTCAGTAAAAATAAAGATATTACTTTTAATGTGTGTTATACCATGAAGATAATCTTTTAAGCTGGGAAGAGTTATGAGCAAGCCAGTCTGAAATGAAACTTATAAATTCAGCAGCTCTCTACCACAAGCCACCAGTTTGTTTCTGTTACAAGGATCAGAGAGGTTCCCATTAACTTCAGCAACAGCTGGAGCTTCTTAGGGTCATAGGCAGTAAAAAATTGATAGAAAGTTAATTTCTCTGAAAAATGTATTAATAATCTCATTTATAGATCCTTAGAGGTTTGAAAGCAATACGCACATCACTATAGACGTCAGTTTTAGGAAAATAATATTACTGTAAGGCCTCTATAACTCTTGAACATCACCTCAACAGCCTACCTAACATTAATTGGAAACTGATAAAATGGCTTTAAATATGTCTGTGGAGAAACTGTACACTGCTCATCTCATCTTCGTGTGCTTAGGACTATCACTACAATTTTTGCAGGCATTTAGAGACATAATAAGGGCAATTTATAGTATGGGAGATACAAAACTCGTGTTTTAGGGCCTCTCAAATATTAGGAGGAGATCAGTAAAAAGAAATATGGCAAAAATCCAGACCTTTTAAGAAAATTCCAGCTTTTTTTTTCCTGCAACAATTACACATCTCAGGAAGGGAAAACAGTAGAATCCAGAAAGCAGGAGGAAACAGATCATTTGGTAGGACTTGGTGATGGCTGACCCACTGACAGATGGGGAAGAAAATAGAATTGTCTCAATCTGAAAGGTGTTGTTTCTTGCCTTCACTTGCCTTTTTTTGGCTAAGGGCCCAAAGAGGTGATTTCCCTGGACTGACAGGTAGAATCTTTAACCTCAGGCAGGGGAGGGCTTAACGCTTGGGTGCCAGGCTTCCAACAGAGCAGTGCACTGGGCTGAACCATGTAGATCACTGGGATGAGAACACCAAGATGTGAAAATAGCAGGTCTTTATATTTCAGAGCTGAAAACAAACCTTTGCACACATCCATTTTAACAGAACAAAGTAGAAAATGGTAATTATTAGTAACAGAATCTTTGTTATAAAAGAACATTCACTTTTGCCAGCCTTTGCCCACCCTTACTGAGCAGAAATGTCATCCTTCCCTCTGCCCCCCAGCAGATAAGCTATCTTCATTTGGCAGTGAAGTTTGTATGTTTCACTGTTTGGAAAACACAGAGACATAAATGAAAGCAAGTTTCCTGAAATCACAAAAAAAGTGCATTAAAACCAGGAACTTTTTAATGCTATTCCATTTTGAATATACTTAGGACTACTGCTTTCCATGGGACAGTGTCTGAAAATCAGCAGCAGCAGCAGCACAGGAGAAAAGCTTTCCTGACCAAATGAAACATTATTCGAGGCAGGTAAATGTAAAGCGGTAGCTGTTCCTCTGACGTAAGGGCACATTTGATCTAATTGGAAAAAATATTTCAAGTGCACTGGGAATAGTCACTGTTAACTGAATGCAACAACGAAAAAGGAAAAAAGAGCATGCAGACCCGAGGGAATTACCAAATCAATTAACAACTAATTCAGGAACTAATTTCTGTATTGCCTCTTAGCACAAAACTGTATCTTTAATTTCTCCTGCAATAAGCATCACCATGATAGTCCTAACACACTCTGACGCTTTAAATGAGTTTACAAGTATCTCTTTTTGATTGGCTATATAACATTATTTCTTCACAGTTCAATGCAACCATAGCCAAGTGCTCTGAAATATTTAATTATACTGGTAGCTACCAGTTAACAATTTACAGAACCAGAGTGAGTACAAAACATTTTATAACTAGTAATCAACTAATTAAAAACACAGCAAAAATGTGTATGCTCTGATTATAAACAATTGCAGAGGAATTACACAGAAGATTTCAGCACTAAGAGTATTTGGCTAAAAACCATATTCTTGTGTTTGTACAAGCATATCTGGATACTGATTACTGTGATTAGACAGAAGTGTGACAGAGTAAATTACACCTCACAGTAGATATAAATAAAACTATGCCATTTGCCAGTTCCTTGTTAGTTGTGTCATTTCTGAGTTTTGGAAAGCCACCCTCCAGACACCAATCCTGGATTGCAAAGAGCTATTTCGAAACCTTCACAAACACCACCAATACAAAACCAAAGCAGCAGCACTCTTTGGTAAGCCCTTCAGAGTAGGAGACCAAGCAGCAGCAGCAGCATTGTACCAGTGGTTTGGGTCTCTGGGCAAGTGAAGCACGAGCTTCAGCACAGGAGCCCTGCAGTATGCCAAATTACCCCAGGCACGTGTGTAACGAAGGCAAGCAAATCCTGAAGTTGTATGGGTCCTCCGGACATTTCCCATTGGCTTTCTTTTGAAATGAGTTTGGTCATAACATGTATGGGACATTTTTACATCACAATATAACCTGATGCTGTATGCAGATGGAAGGGAGAAGCCAGGGGATAAGCCTTAGCGCTCAGCAGTGGTGGTAGCAGTGGGTAGCAGTCCTACTCTGGCTACACCAGCTTCTTCCACCCTGTCAAGTCAGATGAATTAAGCAAGAAGAGATGCTAAGATGGTTGCTTATTTGTTCTCTGTTTTGGTAAGCAAAGTAAATATTTACATTTACGAAACCCGCTGCAAAAAGCATTTGTTGTTTATGTCAGTGGCGGCTCTTGGGTCTGACACTTGCCTGAAGCACCACAGCGCTCTTCGGCGAGTGAGAAGGACTGAGCAAATTGGTCTGACTGACTAGATGTGGCACACGATCACTTTTCAAAACTTATTTCAAAGACACCGCCATACTTGCTGAAATCCAGGACCAAGATTACATGGCATTGTGTGTTATTCTGCACAAAAACCAGGCACACTCTACAGTGTTTAAATCTACCTGTATTAAAATCCTCTTTTTTGATACACTGTGTTTTAGTTTATTTTGGTATTCACCAATCAAAAGCCTCATCGCTGGTACTTGAGCCTCCCTGTGACAGGCATTTCCTTGGCTCCTCGGGGCCAGGGGCTGCCATGCCAGTGGCGGTGATTGAAGCAGGGTGCCCAGGTGGGACAGGGCTGGAAGAAAATCACTGGAATTAAAGCAAATCCCAGTTTCCCTGAGATTCTCTCCACTGAGCAGTACACAGACAATGTATTAAGCAAGGTCACTACCAAAAAACAATTAGACACAACTTCTGTGTTTTACCTTTTCTAAATACATCTGAAAACTAGCACAGATTTTTCCCTGATTAGAATTTTATTTAAATTGCTTCAGTTACACTCTAAGACCAGGGCACTTGTGAAAGGCCTGAAAATTGACAATACAATGGCTGGGCTTAACGCCAAAAAAAAAAGAAAAAAAAGAAAAAAAAGAAATTCTTGGGAGTACACAACTTGATTTAGAAGTTACTTGGAAGAATTGCTGATAATGGCTTGCAAGTCACAACACAACTTCAGTTATTTTGGAAGTTTTGTAACCGAAGTGACATTGAGACAAAGCTTCCCATTTGTTGAAAGAATTTAAAAATATTTTTTCCCCAAGTTTATTGCTCTCTTTTAGAACATTCAGATGCCCATTATGACATCCCAGTTTTCTTTATGCTCATCTACTGAAAAAAATTGCAAGTTGTGCATCCAGGAACCAAACTCTTCCTTCTCATAAGCAAATCAGTTTCAGCTACAGTTATGCCATCCAACCTGCTGACAAAGCCCCACAGGTATCCCGGCCCTGAAAATATTTGCCATTTTTAGTTTAGAGGAAAAAAGACAAAATACGTAATTTCAAAGATTACTTTAATGTACTTAAATGCACAAGGCTGGTAGGCAAAGGTCATTTGAAATATCACCTGAAAGTAAAGCCCGATAAGATATTCAACTTTCTCCATTAATACAGCCATTTGCAAACAGAGAAGAGAATGGGTTCTGAAGTTCACCTTTGCAAGTCATGGATGGCAGATTTTTCATTATGTCATCAGTGTAATATTCAACGTTAGAACATTTATTTTTAAGTCAGACTTCAAATTTGCTGTTCCTAAATGACATACCCGGGACCTATGCAGGAATTTGGGGGCACTTCCCTCTGTAAGCCAAGGTTCAAGCAGCCTGTCAAAATCAAACCCTGACCAAAGCTTCAGTGTTGCAGTTTTTGGTAAAAGAGCAGTCAAGGTTATATAGTTCAGCTATATAATAATACAAGCATCTGCGATGAGTGCAAATGCCAAATACAAGAATTGCTGAAAGCAGAAAGTCAAGGCCAGCTCTTACGTATTTATTTACACTCTAATCTGGGAGGGAGGGGGTGAGGAGAAAAAAAGAGCACACAGCTGCCATCCCAAAAACAGACCTCCCATCTGCCACCCACGATTTGCATGTCACCTTCTCCAGGCTCATTTGTACTTCATTAACTGCCATTGACTTAACAAGATTTATGCAAATGACACCATAGGAGCTCGCTAACTCCCACTGCAATCAAGTGATTATGTATGTACAATTCTCCACAGCAATGAAAAATTAATACATGACAAGCCCACTCACCGCTGAGCTGAGCTTCTTGCTTTTATTTCTCTCGTCTTTTTTTCATTATTATTATTTGAATATGCCCTACTGCAAGACTGCAGAAAACAAAGTATTCTTCCCAAAATGCTGAAAAAAGCCACATGCTAGAAAGTATGCCACCCTAAAACGTATAGCCTAATACATCAAAATATTCACTCAAGCCACTAGGAACAAGTCTTCATTTTCAGAATAAATGGGTTTTGAACAGAGGATACTGCTTATCAAGGAAGCCGTTCACCCTAATTTTGCTCTAAGTGTAGTATAAGAAATGCTACAGAAAGCAGCTTGAATAGTTGTAGTGTAAGCTCTGCTTTTTCAGAAGTACAGAACTTTCTGTGGATTTTAACTTCGGGCCAGTATTGTTCCGGACAATTTCAGACTCCCTCTGATTAGCAGAGGGTATTCAGACAGAATATGAGTAAGACTGCAGAAGAAACAATTACGTTACCAGTCATTTTAGATTGTGACAAATAAGTGAAGCAAAAGTGAAGAAAGTCTGCAGTCTCCTATAATGTCCCCCAAAACATAGAAGTTATCAAACACAACCTTAGCATTCTTCCACTTTTTCTCCTTTTTTTCTTTTTGGAAAGTTAAGGCGTTCAAAGTCCTCAAAAGAAGCTGAGAGCACAGAACTTAAGGCAGGCTGATCCTGCTGTATAAGCAAAAGCTAGGCTCTCATTTTACAGCTTTTTTTTTTTTTTTTTTTAGTTAACCCCCAAAATTGACCTTCCTGAAATTTCATTCACCCTAGAGTATTTTGGCAAAAGTTAACATTCACATTTTTAAAACTTTTCATTGCTTACATTTTGGGTTTCTGCTGGAAGCCAGAAGGATCTCCAGAACAGTTTTAAATGACTTGGCTGAATAAAACCATGTTTAGTACTGTAGCAAGAAGTAATTTTTAACATTTAGAAAGGACAGACAGAATAAGAACATTAACTTAAAGCAATCTGGTTGAAAAGAGTTAAAGAAAAAGCCATGAAGGATTGAGCTATTTCCTCTCAGGGAAACAAGACTCCATTTACAATTTTGCCTATTTACCCCACGCCCTCAGGGATTCAGGGGCAGACAACAGGAATTAAGCAGAAGGGTACAACTCTTGGCTTCTTTGGACTAAAAAAAAGCAACAGAAACCTACCCAGCCAGGTGTCCAAGGCATGCTACAGTCCCTTCTGCTGTGGTGATCTGATTCTCAGACTAAACCAGCTCAGACCAAGTTCTCCTTGTGCTGATGCGACTCCAGTGGCTGTACAGGTTGGTATCTGTATCACAGAAAGGCTGTACTACACAATTCAGTAAATCTGTAGCTATGCCAGCACAGCTCGCTTAACAAGATGTGTATGTGCATTTAGAGAGCAACCAGGAGAGCAACGAAATGTCCCTTAAAAAAATAATTAAAAAAGCACTCCTCTACCAGTTTAAACCATCTCCAAATACAAAAAAAGCATCGCTGTTGATACACATCAACCACAGCTACACCGGTTAAATTGCAGCAACAGAGCCAATCTCTGGAGAACAAAAAAAAAAGTGGTTGATGAGGACTTTGTCATCTCATCACGTTTTCTACATTTTCTCGTGAGCTTTTTTGAATATATATTCTGTGTTCTCTCCCCACCAAACAGAAACATACCTGCCTAATAACAGTTTTCCCTCCCCACTTTCGTGTACCCCTCTAGCTTGGAAGGGTTTTTGACATTTCCGATCTCCAAGTAACTGTTTTTTTGGAGTTGGGAAATACTGCTTCTGACATTTGGGACACCAGAAGAACAACCTACAGTCAGGCAGCAAGAAATGCATCAGATAACCAAGCTATTGACTTCAACATCTGAACAGTCAGTAAAACTTTTCTTTTTTCTATTAGCTGTTTTTGAAATCACCCTTTTTTCAAGTACCACTAAGCTGAGCATACAAAATCCACAGTATTTGAATTTCAACCACAAGTCTCCTAAGGCTTTTTTATTCTTCAATTTGCTAATAAGCTCAACCAACACAACAAGCAGTGATCTGCAAGTACCTGTCTTGCCTAAAGTCTTTAAGGACTATTACTGCCATGCACACACCGTAAGTAGCTATAAAGAAAAAAAAAAACAAAAAAACAGTGCTGACAACAGGTATTAAAATAATCTGGTCACTACGTGCTTTTGAAGATGAGAGTATGTGCCTGAAACTGGCAAAGGCATCTTGCTCAACAGCAGCTTCAAGAAGTCACGGGGCATTTTTCCTAACTGGAGGTTACTCGCGACTGCAGCATGGGTAGTGCAGCAATGTGACTCGCGGGCTAATAGGAGGAAAAACACTGGAAAACATGGGGACAAAGAGATTAAAAAGAGTCTTTTAAGAATATAATAAGATAGCTTTTCCACAGCAACACTGTGAATACTACAATCTGCATTCAACTTCTTGAAAGGAGATTTCTCTTTCTATTCAGTGGCCATTTGTCACTGAAACATATCATGATGGAAGGGGTTTCTCATTGAAAGAAGCACAGTAGCATGACATATTACTGAAGTTTTTAGGTCCAAAAGTTCCTTTTCACATCTCTCTGTCTCATTCATAGTTAATGCACTAAATGAAAGAGACACCGTCTCTTCTAGCAGGAATTTCTACTTCCTCAGAGAAATCTCCGAGTGTCTCGCACCTGTAGGACCCACCAATAATAGAGTCATATCAGCAATTTCACTCATCACCACCTCTACAGATAAGAGCTCTCTAAATAGTGGGTAGACAAAAAGCTTCCCCAGTGCTTAATTCCAGGAGCTTTTTCTGATGGTGAAAGATACATACTGATATACTGGCTCAAAACTGCATAGTTCATAATCAAAAACTACTTCAAACTAATAAGTAGCTTTAAACTGTAATGAAACATTGTCAGCATGAATACACGTTGCTTTTCCAAGTTAAATTCAACGTTTCCAGGTTAAAAAAAAAAAAAAACACAGTGTTTTCTACTCCATCTTCTTTTACTTCAGCTGCTGGGTGACGATGGCCTCCTAACCTTCCTTGAAGACTGTGTACAATGTAGAAATCCATGCTCCTGACACAGACCCCACGTGATGCGGAACACCACCGAGAAAAGCCCCCCACAACACTGCATGCCATTCAGCCTCGCTTCTTGCAGCACCCATACTGTTACCTCCACAAATAGGATATACATCTTCTGACGGAAGACCTGCTCAAATATTTGTTTAGAGTTGCTTGTACATGACAAAATGAAATTGCCACAATTGGGATCAATAATAAAAGCAGACACTATGAAGAGACTGATCATACTCTATACATAAAGTGGGTGAGAGGGAAAATTTTTCAATATAGAAATTCAAGGTGATTGTGGAGGATATTTCATTCCATTGCATTATAGTGTGATCACACTTGCAATGCCCATCTTACCTGTCCTACAAGTGCGTTTTTAATCAAATTCATTTTGTACAACACCATTTTAGAAAAGAACAGTGTGCACATCTTGAATAAATATTGGAAAAAGTCAGTTCCTCTGGCTGTTTTTTTTAATCCTCAGCTGCATCCACAGACCATTTTGTTTAATTAGCATTACCCAAAAGAATTCCAGCCTGTCTAACCCATCTCATAGGACACAAAAGCTGTAGAAAAAAATGTAGCTTGTTTTACATGCCTGCAATCTCCTCCTCTGAACATAGAGCCAAATACTGAGCTTATCTGGTTTCAAACTGCTATTCTGAATTGCAGCATTTGATTAAAATTTGTCTACTAAAGATTCATAGACATGACTGCACTTTTGCTGCCTGATGGTCCCAAAAGGTCTTTTTAAGTGCCTTTAGAAAGAAAATTACTACAAATAATTAAGAGTACAAAGCCATTTCCCCTCATTCCCAACAAAAAAATGCAAAGAACCACCCCCCCCCAAAAAAAAAAAAACAACACACAAAAGCAACACCAACAGGAAAGCTGTGGCCACTCGATGAGAAGAGGCACAGACTTAGGAAAGGCTTGGGAACATGCCAGGAGGAGCAAAGTGAGTCTCTGGAAGGTAGGAAAACAACCAAAGGAGACTGGAAAAAAACTGCAGGAAGAAAATGAGCTCCCTTCACTTGGCATTCTTGCTGTCTACAGCACAGTAACTCGCATGAAAGCCAATACTTGCGAATGCTATTGCAGAAACTATTTGTAAAACATCCCATACAAATGCTTAGTGCGGTGTTCTTAACTGCATGAATTCAGTGTAATTTAATTTGAAAAAGTAAATGATCTCATTTACCCAAACACTTTGCATTAGATTCCAGTATTGCTTTTGCCTTTCAAAGGAGCGTTCAGAGCTACAATTTAGCATTCAGTTTCCGGGCTAATGAAAGTGCATCTAGGCTAGTAAAACAGACCAAAACAAATCCTTGAATTCAAGTCCTGTTGTGTAATGAGGAAGTTTAATTAAGGCCACACATTACAGCTGTAAATGTTCTCTTATATAATAAGGTCTAAATGAAACTGAACCTAATCAAAGTTACAATTCCTTCATTAGCAAATTACAAACAAGAGTGCACAGCTGACACACCGGCTATGATTATCACAACTAATTGCCTCGTTGTTACAAACCAGCCTGAAACTGTGTTCAGATGTCCGTCTGCAATAGCAAATTAGGGCCACATCAGGCTATTTCTGCGATCACAAGGGGCTCTTGTACAGCGCGCTGATTTACCCCTGTCGACGGGCAGCACACGGCCCAATCAAAGCCCGCTCTACAAAGGCAGGCTTTGAAGCCAGCTCAGCCTAGAAACGCGCTCCATATGCAGGCCGGCAGACTGCACTTCATTAGGCCTGTTGTCACATTTTCCCTCTTCTTATTCTAATGATCCTATTTTAATACACATAGGAACCTCTCCTAATTGATGTCAAGTGAGTGACTTCCACATTCATCACCGGAGCACATCAAACAAATCTTGGCGCACAGGCTCGGCATCAGAGCGCTTAAGACCCAAGGTGTGTCTCCAACTACGGAAAGCAAAAAAAAAGTGTTTCGGCATACCTGTTTAATTGGGATTGCACGACCGCTTCCAATGCTATCTGTTCTGCTCTCCAGGACCTTCTTCTCTTTGTCTGGGTCACTCCCTTTCCGAGACTGCAGAGGAAAAAGAAAAAGTTTGTGCTCTGTTAAAGGTAGCTATTCACACAGAAGGCACTTTTTTTTTTTAATAAAAAAGCAATTAAAAAAGTATTTTGAAACATAAATATAGACACAAAGCAGGAGGAGAAGAACCTATATGAGTACATGACTGTCCCAAAATTTGAGTACTCTGAATACCTACATGCCCTCTCTAATTTTTAACTGTCCACTTATTTGAAATGGGATTTAGGTTTAAAGAGTTAAAAATTCACTGCCTGAAGACCCAGCAGATCAGAAGACACATTTCTCAAGTTTCCAATAGCAGATCCAAAGAAGAATGAAGGTTCCAGCTTCTCATTTAGAAAATCTGATATATGCACTTGTACATATTTAACAGACTTGTGTGATTTTTAGAAAGGCTATCAGCTATTTAGAAATGTGATTTTATGATGTGGTCTTCGATCATATTGATTTTAACTCTTTCTCTGCTTTTGGATGGTTAAAAAGTTGCAATTTCAAGAAAAGGTAGCAATTGATGTTTAAAAAAAAGTTTTCTGCACACAATAAATAAATATCAGCATAAGGAAAATTAAACCGATGTTTAGAACAACAGAAAGCCAGAATAAGGCAATTCAAAAGATCGGAGTGCCCTGTGGAGTAAGCTCCCTGTGCCTACTTCATGACTCTATAGGAATTTTAAGAAGTCATTCAGACTCTGGTCCATTATTGTGAAAGAACGCACAAGTATAATCATTTTGACAGATTTATTTTATTTAAAAAAAAAGAGCTGAGAGTCATCCTCCTTAATAACTGAACTGACAAGTGACAACTTCACTCCATTACTTTTCAATAGGAACATTACTCACACAATATTGAAAATGGGAAAACATTTTCATGTGCTTTTCAAATCACAGATGATATATGAAACGAATACATTTGCGATGTCCAGTACCACAATAGAAAGTTAATGAAAACCAGAGCGCTACAAGATACTGGGTTTGATTTGCAGTATAAAGAGATGTTTGAAAGACACCGGGATCAGGAGAACGATCAGAATCGTGGATAGCTAATACCCATTTTCTGTATTCTAGCATTCAGCAGGCGGAGGGATGGAAGGAGGAAAATGCCCAAAGCAGTTGCCTTAGGAGGCAAGGGGAGGGAAGGGGAGGGAAGAAAGCCCACAGAGGAAGACTTCAAGTAACACCGTTCTAAGCAACACATTTACCCAGCAGGGAAGCCGTGCTTTTCCCGGCTCTGCCGGGAGTAGGCTCCTATCACTAGTTACTATGGTTAGGGGCAATGGAATGACATGCCAGGGAATTAAACAAAGAATAAATGAAAGAAAGCAAAACAAGTGGGAGGGGTGAAATCCGATGTTCAAGATAACTATTGTTCCTCTTCCTTCGAGACACATTTCTGAATCTGAAAGTGCCACTTCCCAATAATAAAACACAAAACAATACTTCAATAGCGCAAAGCGTCCCTAAGTGACATTTTAAAGAAACTCAGTGAAGGTAGCCAAATCTTTGGGAGGGAAGTTGTCAACTTGAATGTTTCTTTTTATTTGACTTTTAAAAAGAAAGGATCCCATCTCTGAAAGGAAGACTAAATACCTATGCACTAATTTTTATTTTGTTTTTAAATCATCACATCTTCTATTCAATACAAATAACTGCATCAGGAAAGAACACACTGTAGAAAGAAGGGAAATACCTATTTACAAAATATTGCCAAATTCTAAAAGTACAGAAATACAGGAATGTATATTAAGCAAATTCTGTTTTAGCTGCTGGCAATTACAGAATACATAAAATTTTCAAGGGGAGAGTTTTATCAGGCTCCACTGTTTAAAAACAAAAAAATACATACATAGTAAAATAGAGAGATAACCTGCTCTTTCATGGTTTTGCATCTATCCATAATGCACATATTTCATCTTATATCCAATAGATAAAAAAAAAAAAAAAAAACCTAAACCATTGTGTATCAACATTTGCTAGGACTTTTTCTGATGTCATGTTTACACATTAAGTAGTTCTATTTAAAGCTTCATTAAGGCAAAGCAGAGAAAGTCCAAGAAAACAACAGAACAAAGCTGCATGAATATCATTTGACCCATTTTCCCATTGCATTAGATGTCTTATGCAGATTTCTATCAATGCAAAACCTTACTCCAATCAGGACTGTGAAAAGATTGCTTCAGACCCAGAATGATACAGCACCTGAGTTTGGGCACTACCAGAATCCTGTATCAACAGTCCAGAGAGCCCCAGAAGTACAAATACCGATCTCCAATATACTGAGATAGAGTTCATTTTAACTTTTAAGAAAAGACACTCTCACAAATCTGCAATAATGTAAGACAGGTTATATTGAATATGAGAAAGGAGATGAATCTTACTGCACCTGAAGTTCATTCGCCCCATACGTAATCCAACAAGTAGTGTTTTGCTCAAGTGTGAATCCTCACCTGTGCTACACAGTACTATTTAGTTGTTCCTGTTTGCGCAGTGCACAAAACATTTGCCCTTCTGCTTTATTTGATCTATTTTAAAGTCCAAGTGGAAAGTCAGCTATTGCAACGATAGCTTGACAGAAAAATGAACATCCAACAAAGTTGAAAAGATCACGTACTGCATACAGTGCACTAAAACACAAATGTGTTTAAAATTCTCAACCCTATTCCCATTCAAAATCTGTAATAGAATTAAGAAAAAAAATCACATTTGTTTTCTGCTTAATCAATTTTTCTTCCAACACTGGAAGATCTTCATGGAGAAAATGAAACCTATTACCTATGCTACATAACAAGGGTCAATTTGCAACTAAACAAACGTAAGCAATAAAGTCATAAGCAAGTAACAGTCCAGGAAACAAGCACAGGAAAAAAAAGAAAACACCCACAGATAACTAAAATATTTTTGATTTCCCTCTCTCTTCATAACTAGACAGGAAATAGTAGTCATCTATTTATTTAGTTAAATAATTCTGGGCTACAAGTTAGTTGATACAGCATGAAACCTTTTGGAGCAGGGTCAGTATTAAAGTATTTCAGGACTGGGACTGCAAGGCAACTCTGCACTGCATTCAGTATGACCAGATCTTAAAAGACAGAAATATTTCTGAAGAGAGGTTTTTCCCCACACCACTTATTTTTTCCCTTAATTTTTTCCCAGTTATTTGGCATTAAGACAACTGCCATTATCCTCTATATTAGGAAATTTGGTTCTCCCTGTGCTATCAGCTATCGCAAGCCAGTCAGTTTGTTCTGTTTATAGCAAACACAGCTGATTTCATATTCTTCTCAGACCTTTGCCTCGACTGTAGATGTGTTTCTCTTTATTCACTTTCTCAAATTTACACCTACTCAAATATAAATCACCCCCAGTTTTCCAAATGTCAACAACATCTAAACAGCCCTCACAGCATTTTATGCATACTTAAGACAGGAAACGGTCGGCAAATGCTTCTGATAGACGCTGGAGTGGTCTCGGCTCTATTCCCAGATTTATGACTGCGCTCGCAGTTCCTAGGATGACACTGACATCTAGTGGAGTTAATAACTCATGAGTGAGTACTCCTCAACAGGAGCCTCTATTCCCGCAAACGGAGGGAAAAATCCACACAATTGCTACAAAACATCAGTGTCAAAATTTGACCAGCTTTTGCATGACACTCACTTCTGCATTTTTGTTGTTAAAACTCCCAGAACAAAAACGCATCATTTTAATTACTTTGTAGGAGTTTGAAGAGGTACAGTTTTTAATCAAAATATCACAGACAAGATGGGCACACCAAGGGTGATCTCTGGGACTCTGTGCTGTCACTCAGCACTCCAAAACTATAACAAAACTTTTTACTTGCTAAAGGCTGAAAGACAGGATTTTGTTTACATTGCAAAACTTTTTTTAAAAAACAAACAAACAAACAATTTGTAAGCATTTTCCTGGATACAACTGAGGAGCTAGCTAGCTTTGGGAAGTAAACACAGGGTCATCTTTAGAATACAAAATACAAACTTTTTATGATGACTGGGAACACATGGCTTTCTAAATGCAACTGATGTGTAGCTACTATCACCAATGAATTTGTATGCAAGCCCACAGGATTTGTGTTTGTTATAAGGACTTGTTAGGAGAGTATCAAAAAAAGATTACAAAACCCACAAGTACACAATCCAATCCCAAAGCTTTCAGCAAGACTGCTAAAATAAGGGAATCATCACTCAAGGCTTCCTTACTTCCCAAAAGCAATTGTGCATACCAAAGATCGATCATAGTGGACCAGTCACGCTTTCTATTTAGTAACTTTTTTCTTCCCCTCTGCAAAAATCACATTGTCTGGGAAGAAAAAGTAATTTTAATCTCCGTCATATCTTCTAGCCCTGGAAAAATAAAAGTGAATTGAGACTGTATAGTAACAAAATTAACAAGGGGTAGTTATTTTCCAGCACTCGGTGGAATTCCCATGGCAAATGCTGTGACCTCTCTATAAACACTGGATACTTCACAAGGAAGCCCCGAGTCGGCAGTATTATTCAGCACAGGGACAGAGTTTAGGAGCAGAGCCACAGCTTTGTCTCTGATTACTGATGGTGGGAAGGCTGCCAAACCTGGGAATCTAGACGGACCTCAGAGTTCAAGTCAGACAAAGGCTCCAGAATTCAACCACTGAAATTCCCATTATGGAAACATCACTGTACTTAGTCTCTGTTTAAACCCCATTGTAATTCTAAAATGCTTTTGTTTTCAAGCCTACAGATCCATCTCACCACTCCTGTCTGGATTAGACCAGCTCAACTCAACCAGGTTGAAGTTCAGGCCATCACCACAGAGCACTACTAAAAATACAGCAATAGTCTCTTCCTGGGCTCACTCACCGTGAAGAGGTTGGATCGGCGCTTGGACTGTTTACGGACAGGAGTTGGTGTGTTGGCAGTGGGAGGAACATCAATCCGTAGCTCCTTCTGGCTGGTGCTTGGAGTTGATGGGACAGAGGAGGAGTAATCACTTAAACTCCCTCCTCCATTACTGGTCTGCAAGGATTAAAGTTAGTTTTAAACAGTGATACACTGCTTTCAAGAAATTGCAATCCACAGCTGTATTTTATTTAGCCCCGATACCTACAAATAGTAGCCTAAACTCAGGAACACAGCAGGCCTGCCCTACTGCCACTTTTCCACCCATTTCCTTTCCAAGCTTTCATATATGTATATATTTTGTTCTCCATAGCCTTCATTTTTGAAAACCTAGATATTTGTTGATGTGGTAGGCACATTGTTTATATCAAGTTATGGGTATATTATATAGAATGACAATTTCATTTGTTTTACTGATGTAAAAGTTAAGCAAAATGCTAGGGAAAAGCTGTAAATTCTATTTTTTCTACTTCAAAACTGATAACCCAAATTCTGCCTCAAACCTAAGAAAAAAATACCTAGGGCAACAGAACTGCATAACTGGACTAAATCCTAGTCTGGACTCATCAGTCCACTGAGAATTAATCAAGATTTTTTTTTTTTTAAAAAAAAACAATGTTGTGAACACCTATTATGGTAATAGGTAATTGAGACATTTGGTGAAGCCATGAAATCCATTGGTACAGGGATACAGAATCTAAAGGAAGACATTCCAATTTATTCAAAATAGCCAAAAATGTAAAGTTACATCATAATCTCATGAGAAATAAAGTAGCCATTCAGTAAGCCTATAAAACAATTAATGAATTGATGCAACAAGCAACTAATAACAGGAAAGTGAAGAAAACAGATTGGGAAGTACCAAAAGATGATTAAAGTCTTGATTTCTATTAGATAAAATAAAAGAGTACTAAAAACGATGCAGACAGTCTGGAAGCACAAAAGCACTTTTTAAAAATCAGATGCATGTGTATCCTTTGAGGGTATACTGCATATGCTGAGTAGGGACTGATGCAAGGCAAAGACTGAAAGTTCTGGATGCCTTTGAAAAAAAGCTCAGCAGGAGAGCAGCAGCGTGCAGAGGTTTTGGACAACAACTCACAGGTAACTTACGGGGGGGGGGGAGGAATAAAGGTCTGTAACACTTGTGAGAAGGTGCAAAGAGTATCTTTGAAGCAGTCAAGTTGCCTAAAAGAGGTGAGAAAAGAGGGTAAAACAGGGTATTCATGGGATGCCTGGGGGGGGAAAGGTTCTCCTATGACATGGGGCAACTAATTTTAATTGCTGTAGCTGGGAATTCACCAAGTAAAGTTGTTTAACAGGAAAATAAGGCACTACTCTAGTGTTTCCTCTTCAGCACTGCTCCTCCACCAGTGACTGACCTTACACACACGCACAAAGCTGCCATGCAGAGGGCAATGTGCTTGGGAGGCATCAGCAGGACCACGACTTCCCATGACACACGTTAGAGGTCAGTGTAAGGACCTCACCTCGCAGGCAGAGGTGAACCATCAAAATGAAACCACTGAAAGACATCCAGGTATGAGACAATCCTTCTTTACATTATCCAGTTGAAGTTTCTTTTAGCAATTTCAATTTCTATTTTCTTTTATAATTCAGGAGAATGTTAAAAAGGAAGAGGCATGAGTCAAGATGCTCATGTTTGGACTAAAGGGCAGGTCAATGCAGCCAGAAATTCAGGAGTATCACTCACTTCTAGAATTACTGTTTCTCTGTAGACATGTTTCTCTTCTTCTCTATGTGGAAAGATAGGATGATTTACAGTCCGCCAAGCAAACTTTTTTTTTTTTATTGGAGAAAATTGTTCTCTTTCCCCCTGAAGTATTCTAATTTCTGAAAATGATATTAAATTTAATCTCCCCTTCACTCTGACAGAATCAAAGGATGAGAATAGCTGCCAGGAAGCCAGAGATAGCCATACTGGAAATAACAGAGGATTTTGACCAAGTTTCTCCTACAACACTTTCAAGTACAAAGAGGTAGCAAGCAGCATGTGGAGATGGACCAAGTGTATAAACCTAAGATGATAAAAGAACAAGAACTGGAATTATCATTTTCAGTGTCCTAATGACAAATAGTGAGTGATGAGCAGGACTACCTGGGAGGAGCTGACCTTAATCTACACCACATTCACTTTCCTTTTCTCTAAGGCTTCTTGCTGAGACAGCAAGTAACACACCAAATGGACAAGAGAGTCAACCTGCAAAAAGACACATGGGATCTGTGATAGTCAGCAATCACCCCTCTGAAGAAATACAGGCAGGACCACAGCTGATGAAAGGTCTACAAGGAGGAGATCTGAAAACTTAGCCACTATAAACTAGCATTAGAAATGAAGACCAAAGTCAATGGAATAAGTAACTGTGCTAAAGGAATTGCATTTGGGCCAGAATGGTGAGGACCCACTGTCCACTTGTGTGAGGGAATGAGGGAGAAGGAAATCCGAGCAAGCAAACAACACTGGGAACCAAATGGGTTGAACACATTTAAGATTAAAACCATGCAGCTGAAAGGCTCAATAGAAGAAGGGGAAAAAAAGATGACAATACACAATGAAAACAATGGAAGAAGAAAGATCACATTAAGCTGATGCCTCAAAAATTTAGAAGCCTCTAATACAGAAAAGACAGGAAAACGGCAAGAAGGACTAAAATACAGGTACACTGATGACAGGATTGGAACCGTGAACTCTTAAAAAGGGGATGTGTTCTGTTCTATGTTCTGTTTCATAAAAATACTGATCAATTTAAAAAGGTGAAGGCATATAACTGTCAACTAGCAGCAGATAACTGTGGTGGCTTAACAACCCACTGTGCCCCAGGCTCCTATCCACTGGGGCTCTCCGTGGGCCATGGACTGCTTTGGGCCCTGGCCACGCTCCTCTCCACGGGCTGCAGCATGGAGACCTGCCCTGCCGTGAGACCCAAGGGCTGCAGGGGGACAGCCTGCTCCACCAGGGCCTCTCTCCTGCCCTCCTTCTGCACCGACCTCGCAGGCTGGAGCTGGCTCTGCTCTCACATGGGGCAGAGGCCTCCCTGCAGCCCCGTCACCACAGCCTCACCATGTACACACAATACAGGCCATCCCTCACCTCCGTGAAAAACATGTTTAAGAATTATCATTAAAATACACATTCAACAGCATTCATCACATTGCATTCACAAACTTATTTCCATCAACAAAGTAATTCCGCACACCAAAGTCAACATGATATCACAATGCTAACAAAGGTGGACAGTTTACACACACTCCACCTTTTGTCCCTTCAACACCTTACATCAATTTCTGCACAGTTAGTACACTCTAGCAATGTCCAGTCAACATTTTGCCTGTTAACTCTCCCAGTTATCATCCTTAGCCCAAATTCTGTGCCCTCCTGCTGGGCACCAGAAAGGACCGTGGTGTTTTAACACCAATGGACAGCTCAGCTCCACCAAGCTGCTCTCCCACTCCCCCTTCTCAACACAACCTTGCCACATAAATCAAATATAACAATGCAGATTTCTGCCCTACCTATTCATTTACCAGACAGAGGACTCCATAAAATTTTGCCTTTTTGATATTTTGTTATCTAAGAGAAATGTTTTATATTTCTATTCCACTGAAGTACTACTTCATGGATTTTGAAGTTATTTACTCTTAAGGAGTAACTGCTGAACAAAGATACGTACATGTTGGGCTTTCTAGTCCCCAAAGACAGATGCTCGGATACAGACTTCTACAAAAAAAGTCCTGCTGGCAATGTTTCTCTTCACACACATGCGTACCTCCACTGAACTTTCAACTTTGTAAATAAAATTCTGAAATGGTTTCAAAATATACCATTTGGAAAACAACACAACTATTTTAATAAATGACTTAAAATGAAAAAAATTCAAAGCTTCCACAGCACAAAAGCATTGAATACCAATACTAAGCAAGCTCCAACTCTTACCAAGACTACCAGTAATTAGCAAATAAATCCACTTGCTGCTATGAAACACCTGAATAGAGAGAATGGGTTTGACCAGAACAAGCTCTGACATGACTTCCAAGTTACAGCCTGCGCAGACAGAAGCAATGAAAAATGCAACCAGACAAGCACTTGGAAAGCATATCCTTGGTAACATCTGAGCCTAATACACTGAAAGACGTAAAGCATGGTGAGTGGTCTCTGTCAGGTTGTTTGCATCAAGTAAGAGTCCAGTGACCTTGCCATATTAGATTGTAGAAAGCAACTTCCTGCAATCTGTATGCAAGCATTTAATAGCAAGCTCACTGGAGTGAAGTAACAAATTTAGGGCATGTAGCAAGTAACTTTAATTCACAGAATTCAGAATCCAAAGCATTAGAAATCAAGTCAGCGAATCTGTACAGCACATATAATCCAACACATAACAAATATAAACTCATTTGCTAACTGTAGACAAACTGGTCAAATTTGTGGCAGTCAAAACCAAACAAAAAAGCATTTTAATTCCCCATGGGGACATTACACACCTTAACATTACCTTTTCTGTCAAGTTTTTTCCACTGCTCTCCAGACACAAACATACCTTATTTATCAGTACAAAGGGCCACTTCTGCGCATCATTGCTCTAACCACAGTCTTGGCCATGGGGACAGAGGTCAACCACATGAACCTTGGTAGGGAAATTATTAGCCCCAGTAGAAGAAGCATTTATACAGATACATCCCTGTTGGCTTTCCTGGGTGATGGATTTTTCTGTCTTCATTAAGGCATCATGTCCATTCTCAAATGTGCTAGACTTCTGGAAGTACACAGTGCAACTGTATCTTTTCTTCCTGCTAGGAAAATACACAGCCTGATGGGAGCCAATGAACTTCAGCACACTATTACAGAAAGCTATACAGATAGCTATTTCCTAAACACACCTTGCATCAATGTCCAATACCCCATTTACAGAATAACTCTAGCACCTATATACACTTCAAGCTTTGTTACCATGTGGACTGACACTGAAAAAAAAAAAAAAAAAAAAAAAAAAACCAGCAAAAACAAGGTCATGACAGCAAGCATAAATTTAGTAGAATATTGTCACTACACTGTAACCTGCTTAAGAACTCAGACTAATCCATCACTCCGGTGTCACTTGACCAACTGTGTCCATTCAATGCAGTTACATCACAGGAAAACACTGCCAATATGGACCATAATGCTTAAAACTTATGAGATTCCTGTTGGTACCTTATTAGAAAAGGGAACGCTGTATACTCTGTCCACAGGTTCTGTGATAAAAAAGGACTGAATCAAGCCAGATCACACACTCCCATGGATGTATTTCAGCTGTTACATATTTCTGCTTCCATTAGTAAAAAAAAAAAAAAATAAAAATAAAAAAAAGTGAGTTTACCTTGCACATCAGGAGCTCAGCTGTGACCTGCATTAACAAAGTTGGACTTACCCTCACATTTGCTAGGGGCAAGTTCCAGATTGACCAATTACACAAAGGCAGCAAAACATTTGCCTTATATAAACCTTGTATTGCTAAATTATTCATAAGACATACATTGTAAAAACACCATGTGAAAACGCTGAATGACAGCATAGGAAGAATAAAGCTGATTTTTTTTCTCATTGACAAGTAACCCAGGCATAATGCATTCAATGTTTTTCTGCTCTCTAGATGTAACAGGACACCTTCCAAGAAGAATCATCTCTAACCAGTGCTTGAGGAGAAAATGAAGGTGGCAAGTACTACATATAAAACAGATGAGATTGCCACAGCTTCAGGGAGCCTAGAAACTGTTGGAATAAAGCAAACCTTGATCAAAAGCAGAGATTACATGCTCTGTGACAGAACACAGTCACTCTCTGCACCTTCTGTTCCTGAAGAAAGAAGGGAAAAGTGCATTTCTGCAGAAATACAGAAGAGTCATGGAAGATTCTCTAGTCAGAACACATTTTTTCTTCACCCGCTTGTGTACAATTTTGTTCTTGAAAGACCTATTATCTCAGTCTTTCATCTAAAACCACTATAGGTGGGAATCCAATTTATTCAAGGGATCTTGGTCATATACAGGCACACATCCAAAGATGTATTGAAGATGAAACCGTTTAGTCCTTGCCTCAGCAAAAGCTAGAAAGCTTTGATTGTGTTGCCATGGAATACAAATTTTACACTAGATTTCAAATTTAGGTCCAGATAAATGATTCTGGAGATTTTAGTATGTCTAGCCCTCCACAGTAAGGGAAAGTAATCCTGACAATTTAACCTCATCCTTTGGGACATATTAAGAAATTGCCCATCTAAAGAGTTTTTTTTTTACCTATTCCCTGTTATGAAAAAGAGGAATAAAAAGCAGATCTGTCTTATCAGACCTATCAAAGACTGATCACCAAGACAACCTTAAGACAACTTGGCTAAAAGAAGCTGGCACATAGAAAAAAATCATTTCAGAAAAAAACACTAACGACTTTTAATTAACAAAATGTGACAGTAGGCTTCAATTCTATAGTTACTGCAACTGCTTTACTATTTGGAAAATCTGAACAATAAAGTCTGAAATGGAAATTTTAAGAGATCGTAGAAAAGAAGAGAAAAAAGTAGGGTCAACAAAACCTAATAGGAATATAAATAGGGTCTTGTGAGGATAAAGAAAGGAAGATGTACGCTAACAGATGCACTAAAATTTAAGTGTGAAGCCTGGAGAATGCCTGTTCATATACATGTCTACTGTGCACATGAAAGAAGGGGAATGCAAATATATGTAAATTGTTTATTTAAAATAAACATTAGAGATTAGAAATAATTATGTAAGAAAGCATTGTGATGTATGCTCCAGTGGTATCAAATAATTTTCACTTCTTATTTTATGTTTTGCAAATTACATGAAAAAGCAGAATGAAATACTGACTAAGCAATAGAGTCTCTTCTTCAATCTAATGTGCAAAATATAACAAAACATTTAATCCTAAATGACCCCCACTATAAATAAGACAATAGTGCCCTACTATTTAGTGCTTACCATAATCAGGTCTCATATACAGTAGAATAATGGATGATTAAGCACACTGTGCTTTCCTTTTAATAGTTTGATTTACATATTTAGACAATCTCGCTGTAGTAAAAACTTTATAGAGGCCTAATGCACACATAAATAATGTATCTTTACAAGTTTGCAACAGGTAGCAGGGAGCAAGCTTGTATGCTAGCAATAACTGAGCTGCAATTTAGTAGTATGTTAAGCTCCACACTCTTCTCAGGTGTAACACATCTCCTAGGGGAACAACACCGCTGCACCATTAAACACTTTTTTTTTTGGGCAGCACTCCACGTCTATAATGATTTGGGTGCTGACTTTACATGGTACCACTCAATACTCATCCAAACAATACTTTAAAACTCAGAGCATGGAAGGTGTGGCATTTAAGGCCCCTCTCTATCATGGTGGAGTACACGTAGCACAGGCATATGTGGAAAAGTGCTGGCACACCTGGCAAGGACATGTTGCCATTTCAGTTCCCTCTCACCGAACTCAAACAGCTGAATTCCAGGAGAGCCGGCCAGGTGTCAAGTTCCATGTGTTTTTCCGATGTTTACAACAGTGTAAACTTTGCAAAGCAAACTGGCACATTTCCAGGCAACTACTCAACAGGTTATCAGGTGCCGGGCTACTTCACACTGGGGTTTTCTGAAACATCTTGAACCGAGGTGGAAAGCACTGAAGGCTGAAGGCCTTCATTAATGAACACATCTTCCTCTCACATCGACTCAATCTACCTCTTGAAGCATTCAGAAAGACCACAAGGTGAACAATTCTCAGTGATATCCTTGGGTTTGAAAAGAATTTTTTTGCATGCATTCTGTATTGCCCTGAAAGCAGGCATATGGATGCAAAGGACTTAAACTAAGGGTTGTTGACCCTGACTATCAAAAGTTTTCAGGTAAAACTCTCAACCTGACATTATAAAAAAAAAAAAACTAGACAAAAGGAAAACAAAAGCAGAACCTACTGCAAACACAAATGTGTTTTTTTTGTTTGTTTGTTTTTGGTAGTTGGAATAGGAAGCATTTCATTCTGTGAAACTACTGTGTGGAAATACATAGATACCTGAACATACACATATCAGAGAGCACTTTCTATCAGGGAACATAACCTAGGTGCTCATCACTACTGGACATGTATATACACATCCCGACACACTAACAGCACTTCACCAGTTTAAAAACAGAAACTATGATATGGAGAAGCCCCTGTGTGTATAAAGCCATACAATTTTCCCCAAAACACACTAAGGGTTAGCCTAGGTAGGGTGACACTACTGTTTTTGTTCTCTATAGCCTAAGTTCTTGGCTGCATAATCATCTGGAGAGTTTGCACCAAAGTAATCCAACCAGAAAAGGATAAACATCTCATTTTATATGAAGTAATCTGTAAAACCACTACTTCTGAAAAACTTAACTCCTGTGCAGAATGCAATTGACAGTGAACTTTGATTCATAGGGGAAGTCCTCACTGAAACATCATTATGTCAAAAGAGATGTTCTAAAGAACATGAGACAATTTTCTTGTTAGGATCAGAGATGGTAAATTTTCCCCAAGATTATCTTAAACTCAGAACTGCAGTTGCAATGTTCTTTCAAGTCTAGGATAAGAATTCATCTCCTTTTCCTTAAACAAGGTCGCACTAAGTGTGGCACCAAGACAATAGGTGAAGCAGGTTTATGGCCTAAGGCTAACATCAATCTCAGAAGGCAGACATCTTTGGTCAAAATTGTTTCTGTTAGAAAATTGCATCAGCTGGTAAAGGTGGCAAGGAATATTATTTCAAATCTATTGAAAAAGATTTCAGGGATCCTTATCACAAGTTACCTTGATTTTCCTAAGTAGTTCTTATCACTGGCAAGAAGTTTACTTTTTAGGTGAAGTACTCGCATAGAATTTTGTATTTGCTGATGGCATCCAAACTATACTTGAGTATGAATGTGGTGAGAACCTAGATTTGTGTCCTTAATCAAACAAGCTTCATCAACAAAATGGGTGACCTCAATTGGTTTAAGAAACTACAGAACAGAAATGCACCTGGCTAAAACTGGGTGGTACAAATTATCACCTATCCTCTTGAGAAAGTCTTGAAAAACTGCAATATTCAGAGTAAGAGAGGTCTTTACTGGATCCAAGAATAAGATCGCTACCGGAAACCATGCCATTCATTCTCTACAGTTGTGTTACAGTAACTTTCCTCCTTCACCACTAAATAGGATGGGTCCAAAGACAGCCTCTACAGAAAGCATAATTCATTTCAGTCCAGAAGTATGAACATACACAACTGTCTAGAGGAATCTGTTCAGGAAAAAAGCATTTCACACGCTGGGCTAGTTCCAAGTAGTTGTGGCAATGACATGGTCAGAAAAAGTGGCAGAAGAAACATTCTTAATGTCACATACACGAAGAAATGGAAGAACTTCTTCCATATGAGGAGCTTGTTACTTCACCATGAGGTGCTGTGGTTCTTCAGAGGAGCCTTAGCACCTGCTACAGAAAGAGGGATCTGAACTTCAACACTGTATTGGGGTATAATCAGCAGAAGTGAGAATCACAGTCTGAGGCTGGTATCTGGGCTGAGCTCAAGGCAGAACATCTCACAGCAAAGAACTCTAAGATCAAACTGGCATCTGTATCTGTAGAGTTAACTCAGTGGTCAAAGTTTCCAGTAGGGCACAAACGGAGACCAGTAACTATAAGAACAGCAGAACCAGAACCTTCACCCTGTGGTATAAATCTAAACAGAGTGCTCCCAGAAGACACTGACATGTGAAATGAGAGGGGAGAAAAAAAGTAACTTTCCACAAAGATAGAACAATTCTTCACTATACTGCTTTTGCCAAGAAGCAGACACACTCAGCGTGGTAGTCCATAGATAGAACAAAACGTCAAATGGTTTGCTCAAGACTGCTACATAACCTTAGGAGATATTACTGGTTTATATTATTGAGTTCAGACTGAAAAAGATGCCAGAAAAGCTAGTGGGTATCGGACATTTCTGTCTGCTCCAGTGAATATCAGGAAGCTAGGTCACAGTGCTGGCCACAGACTATAAGGGCCAGTACAGTGGCCTTATAAATCCATCTACCAAGAGAGAGAACAGTGGGAACACGATTCTCCTGGCTGCAAGGGTCTCAGGTATAAGCATACACCCAAACTGGGAACGTGTGCATAGCTTATCACTTGACAATAGAAAAAGATACTGAGGGAGGATTATCACAGCAGAATATAGAAGACTGTATTAATGTATGTGGGTAAAAAACTGTGCACATTGGAAAATTTTGGTATTAGCCAAATGTTTCCCAAAATAACGCATCTATAGCATCAAGGCCACCAGATCTTCCTGCCATAAAGGCTTTTTTTAAAAGAGCATATGTACAAATCATTAGCAACATATACTGCTAGGCCATTAGAGGGAATCATTTCACTTGAGCATAACAGAGACAGGCAATTACAACCACACACAGTGGTAACAAATATAAAATTCTAGTGTGCCAACCACTGTGATGCACCAGATATTATTTCTCAGCATACAACTGAATGAGAACAATAACCAAAACCATTGTGAGGTAATTTTAAAAAGCAGTACAGCAAATCCTGCTACTGTAACAATTGGTCTACTCAGAGCAGCGGGCTGCTGGGCATAATCTGTACTATCAAAAACGGTTTTAAAGCCAAATTACTTCACCACAGCAGTTTCTTGAAACAAAGTCAAGACAATTAAAAGTACTGCTTTAAACTACAGATCACTAATACCTTTCAAACATACCAACTACCTATGAAGCAAGAAAAAGAGCAATGGCATTAAATATAGTAGATGAAAAGCAACCTATCAGCTCATTTTTCAGGCAAGCATTTATTTTAGGCTGTACCTGGCTGATATGTACAGCAGAAACCTGGGCAGAACACACAGATGAGTGACTTGGAGAGTTCGGTAGGGATTTGCAGGGTCCAATCGAGAGCTGCTGTTTCTTCCTTGTTGCGACAATCTTCTGAGCAACTGAAAGAAACAAAACACAGGGGCAGATAAGCTACAGACTACACTGGAAAATATGTTAAATCTAAAATACACAGAATACACAAAATACTAAACAGGGCATGGCTACTAAGCAGTTTTTCCCTTGTCAGAAGTTGCTCCAAAAACTGAGTGCAATACATCCAATTAAGATGACAGATGCTGGCTTTCTACAATATGCTCCACATGAGACTCCACCTCTGTTCTCCACATGGATGAAATTGCCCCTGAACGATCAATCCACCAGGTAAGTGCCACTAAACCAGTAACATCGAAGCTGAAGGGGAAAAGGTAGGCTTTTCAGGTATTCAACAGAATACCTGGATTAGTGGTGCTGCACACCACATCCAATTTAAGCTAATTACAAAAAGAAGATATATCATAATTTCCAGGTTTAGCTTTTATTACTTAGCACTACTAGCACAGCTGGAAAAATGCCGGATTTATTTTGCAATTTAATGAGAAGTTTTCTACAACACCTAAAGGAAAGCAGCATTTTCCAAATGGAAACATTAAACAGATTCACTGGTATCTCCATATAAAGGTTAACACACTCTTCATAAAAATTTGAAAGAGTTGATCTGAAATACAGCAAAATCCATACACCTCTCCTGTAACTTTTCAATTTAAAAAAGTCCAACTATTTCAGAGACTCTGGCATTTCAGCTCATTCTGCTGTTAAGGCCTTAAGATCTAAAAGCTCTTCTTAGGTCATCAATTTTTAAAAATAACGTCCTTAGGCTGCATTTGTCACCCACCTTCCTGGCTCACAAATCAAAAATTAAATAAAATTTCCACCTTTAGAAATAGAGACTAGTGTAATGGTTAAGTAAAAACACCAACTAAATTTAGTAGTGATCTTCATCAAGTGATTTCAGACTAAGCAAGTTTCATAAAGATTCTATAAACCACTAACTGAGGCGAAGGAGGCAAGGCATGGGCAGCAGTTCCACGTGGACAGTGGATACTTGGGAGCACAGAGCCATGAGATGTTACATGAACAGCAACAAGTAACTTTGAAGGAAAATGCAATGGATTGTGAAAGATACAATTCCTTTTACTCCTCCAGGGTCTGACAAACAGGCTATCCTCAAAGTCTACAGGAAAATGGAAAGACAGTAGCACGCCCTGTGTCACTGGATGCGGTGTAGTGGCATTTTTAGGCTCCAGTACATGTGTTTTCCCCAAGCAATCTTGAAGTAATGGATGGTGCATGCAGTTGTTTTTATATGCCATTAAGGAACAGCAAGTTCTGCCTTCCTTACCACAAGGGATACTGCTCAGATCTTCTTGTACTTGGAAAGGTGCACGTTGTAATTTAGATGTTATTTTTGAAGCAACTGTCTACTGGCACACAGAGGAAAATTGGGATTTTCTGTGGGCTATGTCTACTGCGGAAAGTTTAAGGGTTCCAAGCCACCTTAGGCAATGAAATATTAACTCCTGCCGTGGTATATGGCACAGGACGGGCAGGTATGACTAAGCATGGACAGCATAATGACAAGACTTATAAATGTCAGGATGTTTTTTTATAAAAAGGGGGTGAAAATTATGTTGCACACATTAAAAATTCATAAAATATCAAAAAATCTTTTCCAATCTAAGAAACAGCTTTATTTAAATTCAGGACTGCTAGAGAATACTAAAACTTTAATTTGTATTAAGTACACTGGAACTTTAATTCAAACCAAACATACAAACAAATTCAAACCTCAAATTTCAAATTCCATTGAGCTTACAAACTGATGTTGGATTACATTAATACTTACTCATTACTTCAAAATCAAGTCATCGGTTTATTTTAACTGCACTAAAACTCTGCATAGTCTGTCACCACTGAAACAGGTCAGTGAGGCAGAACTGCAATGACTTTGGCATATTCGCACAGAAACTTGCTGTGATTAAACTAATAATATTCAATCTGTATTATTCAGAGAATATAAGAAGATAATTACGTAAGTTCCATGATTGCTTTGACTCAATACATTGCAGCATGAGCAGAGATATTGTTTAGCAGCATAAGCATACAATTTCTTCTCAAATATAATTTTAATAATACACTGGTCTGAGGGCTTATGTTTTTCGTGTAAATGAATGATGGCATAATGATGATTTAGTGCAAATACATTGTATAAAAAATGGCTTGTATATATGAAGAAGCAGCTTCATTAGTCACATCCCACCTCCAATAGGCCCCTTATCATCCTGAAAGGATGATATTAATTAATTTATTTTCCGCTGCCATATTGATCATAACCTTCATCAGCTAATCATGTTTAAATTACAGAGGAATATCATAGCACTCTGTCATTTCAGAACCATTGGTTTATTGATCCCAAGCCTGGAAAGCCATATATAAAAATATTTTAGACCACATTAGTGAATGCAGAGAGCAAACCTAAGGTCAGATTTTAACATATGCACATAGATTTGTCATCCCATGTCTTAAACACCTAAATTAAGACCAAAACTGAATTAAAACCACACACAAATGAAAACTACCTTCTCAGCAAAAGCTTCCACTCTCACTTGGGAGAGGTAATTAGTCAAGGAAAATATTTATCTCTTGCCTTCAGTCTGAATATCCGTGTTTGCAGCATCACAGTAACAGACACAATGCAGTCTTGCCCAATTATCGTTCTAGGAAGTCAGTAAAAAACCCACCACGACAGCCTGAACTCACCAACTCCAACGGGTTACTTGAATGCTAGCTGAAGTACCACAAAAGCAGACACTTTTTTATTAGCTCCTTTCAGTGCCATTTGAATAGAAACACAGATTTTGGCTGTAAAAGAGAGTTCCTGCTTACTAGAGGAGGAAGATGGGACACTCAGCTGCACAGTTCGCCCTAACTCAAACCGCAAAGCTCATAAACACACAAACAGAAAGGATGCAAGATGAGTTCAACAGCTGAGCCAAGATTTTATTTTTTAAAGGCATATATATATATATTAGCATAGAGCTAGAAATATGAAGAGCAACCCACAAAGCAGCTGGAAACTGTACTCCAAAGCTTACACAGAGCAACACAAAGGGTAAATTATCCTGTGTGCTGCAAAAATAGGAAAATTACAGTGGAAGATCTAATGTTCTTTAAATTGTGTTACAAATTCTAAAATAGACCATTCTTATCCTCAGATTTCATAGCCTTTCCCTCTGTTAGAGAGATGACATGCCCCCTAATGGAAATCCCCACCTGAGCTGCCAAACCTTCCCAATTCTTCCTCCATTTCGGCAACAAGCCTAATGTGCCCCACCAGAGCACAATTCTTCCTGCCTCTCCCCCTCCTTCATTAGGCAACCCGCTCTCCTTTGAGACACCAAACAGTTTTTGCTTCTTTCAGTGCAGCCACGTAGCTGTCACTCCATAATTAGACTGCATTCAATATTCAAGTGCTCGCGGCTACTTGCCCTTGGATATTATGGGGATAGGAGCTTCTGAAGTACCTAAAGGAGTACCCTGACCCTTCAAAGTTTGCAACATATGAAAGACGTGACTGATCATCTGTGGGGCAATCGCCGGACTGTCAAAAGACCTACTGTGCTCTTTCTAAAGCTACCTTGAGAGAGGAGATGAAACCTAAATCTTGCCTATCAGAAGTCAACAAAAGGGGTTCAGCATACATCTCCTCAGCAGTGCTGCAGCAAAATCACATTTTCTACATCTTCTATTCTAGAGAAAAAAGCCCTGAAATACACAAAACTTAAAATGGCTGGCACTAAAAACCCCACAGACCTGCTAACTCCTGCTGCTGAGATCTTCAGACACAGTAGTTAGCAAGGAAAAAAACACAGTGAAATGGTTGTGTAGCAAGAGAAATATACCATAATTACAAGAACACTGGATCCAGAGAACAGTCGAGCTATATTGCCCGTTCAGCCTCCAAACCTGTTTCTGTTATTACATCTTTGTTAGGACTCAAAGTGACAACTCATTAGCCACTCAGTGCTAGGAAAAATCCTTAAACCAACACACTTTGTTTCCACAACTGCAACTATAAATAGGTTCACACTAGACTTGCAAGCATCTTTGTCAGAGTATTCCTAGACAAGAATATGTCCACAAGCATCGTTTTTTTTTTTTTTTTTTTTCCCCCCAACAGCAACAACAAAACAGTTCAGGCAACTGTGCGGCTATGTGGGACCTCTGCTGAAAACATGCAATTGTTCTTCAAGAATGCCTGATATAAGCTGTGGATACGCACAAATTCTTGCTGTTAACAGAAGCTAACCTGTGTACATCATTAACCAGTTTAAGACTACATATCTTCAGATTAATGTTGAAGAGCCTGTAATTGAAATGTCATCCAGAGAAAGCCAGGCAATTAAAAAAAAAAATCCAAAAAACAAAACCTGTTCCACAAAGCAAATAGAGAAAGGAAAACAGAAATATTTTTGCCCTAGAGCTTTCAGGTGTCATCTCATCCAAAAGATTATTCAGCCCTTCTGAATTTAATACAAATATACTTGCTAAGGGATGGTTCTAAACCAAATCAATACCAACTTAATCTGTTTGGCAGGTACCAAAAATAATCAAGAAAAACATTTTAACTTTTTTTTTTTAAAAAAAAAAATCAACATATTCTCTGTGCTTTCACATACTCAATCAGAGATGCTACTGTAGGCCATCTATCTAGATATGAAAAGCTGAACAAAATGTATTTGGGAAGTCAAGAACTTTTCTGCAAATAAACAGGGATATGCCGAGAATATTTAGAATTACAAATCAGGAGAATTGATGTTTAGCAAATATTTTGTCATTAGGGAAGACCAATGCCTCTGTTGTACATGTACATTTAATTTCACAAAGTAGAATGACTTGAATATGTGTTTTGCTGTAAGGTTTAGTTAATCAAAAGCATGTGAAACTCCTGATCTGTGAGATGAATAAAATGTTCAAGTTGGGATAGAAAGCTCTCGACTTGAATGCCTCTTCTTCCATGCCTGACCTAGCTCACCAAAACAAAACGAACCTTCCACCCCCTGCCACTTTCATCTCGAGCACTACTTTTTGTTAGTCAAACCGCTCCTTTGTAAGCAGCTCCTACCAACTTTGCAGCGGCTCATTTATTTCATCTTGATTGGAAGGACAGCCATGCTAAGCAGGAGAGCTCGGTGCTGCAGCAGCCCATGAGCCATAAAGCACCGCTCAGTGCCAGCGCGCTCCCCCCAGCCCCACAGATCTGCGTGCAGACCACCGCCGCTTCCTCCGCTGCCCCATCCACGCACTCAAATTATTCACTGTCGGAGAGGAAACTTGGAGCGACTCTTGACAGCAGCCAGCCAAAGCTGACCAATTCCTCTCTCTGCAGTACGGAGGTGGAGGGGGACGGGTGAGCACCACCAAGCTGAACACACTCGAGGCGGGCACATCAGGTCACCCCCTCTCCCCGAAACCAAGAACTGTGCCTCCATAATGAACCAACTCCTCATTGTGCTCAATTTCTGAGCTAATCACCATTAGAAACACTGTTGCCAGAGTAACTGATCTGACAGAGCTGTCTTTCATTGGTTCAAAGGGCCGTTCATATGTCAACTTCTTGTGCAGCGTCAGGCTGCTTTGGCAGGGGCAGCTGGGTCTCTAAAATCTCATTAGCACAGCTTCATTCAAGTATAAGGACAAGAAAGTCAGAGGCCTGAGGGAAAAATGCTCCTTACAAGAAGTTCAAGATACAAGGTAAGACGTCTCATCTAGCTCCACCTCCTAAAACTTAAAATACAAAGATAGCTCTGCGCTGCACAATGGATTCGGTTCGGGAAATCTCGCCTGAGAACTGCTCTCTGCCCATTTTTAAGGCAGGTCCTGGAAAACATCCAGAGGTATCAACAATTTGATCGCTGCTCCCTTGCCCAGAAGGCTGTGAATAGGGTTACCGCTGCGCCTTTTACACTGCTTTTTACTAAGGAACGCTCAAAATAATGAGAGGGAAGACTCCAGGCACACACTACCTGTACAACTTGGTGATACTTACCATTTAACACTGTTAGAAAAGCATCATGTGTTTAGAGGAGATGAAAACAATTTTCTTGAATTACCACTAATTTAAATAAAAATTGGTTTCCCATAAAATTGCATCCAAGACTATTTATTTTCAGTGTCTCAGTATGAGAAAACCCTGGACCCAGTTAAAACCAGAATCATGCAAAAGACAGGAATACATGAATTGTGCACTGAATTTTCTTCCACTTACTGAAAAAAAACAGCTTTCAACTGAAGTTGGAATGCTCACGGCTGACTGGGAAACAACAGAAAGGACGAACAACCTTTTTCCTGCGGAGTTTACACAAGGCTTACCCCCTCCCCTGCACACACACACAGCATTTTGAAGGAAACATTCATGGCAATTACTGATTTGGCTGCTTTTGCAGACCACAATGAGACCTCTGCCTACAATAAGCACAGACTATTAGCCTTAATGCAACCAGTGCCAAAGATGGCTCTTGATAAGATGATGATTTATTAGGAAGGCCAAGCCGTACCTGCACTACACTGAATCTTTCAAAAGGGCACGCTCTCCTTATTATCAAAGGCCACCGTGATATTTTTAAGTAAGAGAAAATGAATGCTTCATCACCAGGCTTACATAAGAAATCTGATTCTCTGTTTAAATGCATTTTTCACAATCTTCACACGAGCACAAGGTCAAAACATCTGTTTAGTGCTTAAAATTCCAAGAGAGGGAAACAGGCTCAGAAACACCACAAAAACTGTCACCGTCCAATTTTGGACACCTGGGAACTCCAGCACCCTGCTTGATCCAGCACTGCTGGCATCCCTACTCCTCCCTTGCTCCCTCCCCTACCAGATTTCAGGCTTCCTAAGTCGCATCATAGTGAGTCTGACATTATTTATGTATGTCCTGGTGTTCAGCACCTGCCCACATAGAAGCTAGAAGAACCCTGCAAGTCCTTCTGACTGAGAGGCAGCAGAGAACACACTCTTTTCATGTCCAGTACTTAACACTTTCCTTGTCACTGCCTCATTCTTGTTCATCAATTAACACTTCCATGGACTAATCCTTTTAAAAGGTATTTTATGACACCAGCAGTGGTCACCATAGTTTATTACTGAAATTCCTACAGAACAGAAAAACCAATACAGCAGAAATTATTCTAGCCAACATCTCCAGGCAATAACATGAACATCAGGAAACAAAAAACGTTAGATGTATTTAAATCAACTCCTACAGAAGTCATGGGTCCTATAAAAAAGTCTTTAGCAGGACCTCGTAGGGAGAAGGACAGAGAAAGTGGAAGCGGCACAGCTAGCTGTGGTGGTTCAACACCAGTGGGTAGCTCAGCACCACCACACCACTCTCTTGCACACCTTCCTCAAAGATCAAGGGAAGAAAATATAATGAGAGAGGGCTCGAGGGTCAAGGCACAGATGGGGAGATCCCTTGCCAGCTCCCGTCACGGATGGAGCTGGGCAGTGAGTGCCCTGAGCAAGCCAGAGCTGCCTTCCCCTGCTGCCCTCCTCCACCTGCTGCCCCCAGTGAGTGGCGCAGGGCAGCGGCAGATGGATGGGGACAGGCCAGGCCCTGGGATGTGTCTGCACCACCCCTTGGTGCTTGCGCTCCGGCCTGGGGCCTTCCCCGCATGGCCACGTCCACCCCCTGCACCTGGGCTCCTCTCTGCAGCATGCAGCATGGAGACCTGCCCCACCGCGGGACCCGCGGGCCGCAGGGGGACAGCCTGCTCCACCGGGGCCTCTCTCCTGCCCTCCTGCACTGACCTCGCAGGCTGGAGCTGGCTCTGCTCTCACATGGGGCAGTGCCAGGGCCCTGTGCAAAGGCCTCCCTGCAGCCCCCATCACCAAAACCTCACCACGCGCACACAGCTATGTGCTAGCGTAACTGACACGTCAATAAATCCCATTTCATTAGATGAATAAACTTTTTCAGCTTCTGCCCGTAAGCTCTGCTGATGACAGTTTACTTGTTTCTTGTGAAAAGCACTACCTCAGAAAAACACTACGGAAATTTAAGACAGCTAGCAGCTCATATATTTACAGTAGCTCCATTTTACCTTAATATTTTGTGTTTATAATAAATGTGTTTGATAAAAATAAATTTCTTCCACAATTACATATTACAGGACAGCAGTAGTAACTGCCAGAGCAAGCACTAACCACAAATGCTTTTAAATGGGAAGCATAAAGATAAGCATCCACTTTTAAAGCCATTGGACCTGTTATTTTAATTCCATTCAATTTCCAGGCTGGAAAACTTTTGTACTTCTTCCTTTAAAAGGAGAGGGATGGACGTGGGCATCGCATGCTGACAGTACTGCTGCATGCCAAGAGGAACGTGCGCCTCCCTGTCCTGCTGAGGAGCTTCCCATTTCTCGTTAACGTATTAAAAATGCTCTAAGCCTCATTCTCAGAACGCTCACCTGTTTATTGCAAATAACAATTAATCCATTTCATATAATGTTAGCATTCAATTTATTATGGTCTTTCTGTGTGCAAGCATGTAAAATGTAAAACCAAGGCAAGTCAGCATACAAGAACAGTACACAACACGGTATGCAGCTGCATTAGATGCTGCCTTGAGCAGGAAAATCAGGTTAAGAACTTTTTAACCAAGATCTTTCAGTGGTCCACGGTCCAACAATTGGCTGTATCAGCATGGCTGAAGTGCACCACATAGCCAGAAATGTGTCAAGCTGTTTTCCCCTCTAGAAACAGTGCCTTACAAAGCCATACCCAAACACATGAACTACAGTTCTGCTCTGTACACAAACCCATTTAACCTGCTAGCAGACTATGGCGATGCTTTCCAGGATAAGCTCAATTTCACATCACAGGGTGACCAACAAGGGTGGGAAAATTAAAATGTACAGGTACCTTCATCATACACAGCAAGAAAGAAGTCACTCTGATGGAAAAAAAATCGTACTACATGGCACCAAAAAGCATTAGAAAGTTTTACAGAACAAAATTCTTGGCAAACAAATCTTTACTTAAAAAACAAAAAATGATTACATACACAGTACCCAACTTTAATACTTGACTAAGACACACCTCACTTTGAAGCACTGGAGAGTCACATTACCAAATAGCTTTTGTTCTTGTACTGTTTCATTCTTGAATTTATTTTGCTTTATAACTTGTCAAGCACCCAAGCACAACCTATAAAGGAAAGCCTTTTGGTTACCTTCTTCTGGCTTCCTTCTGCCTCAGGAAGCAAAGCACTTAACGAGACAGCCCTCCTCCCTGGCAAGAAGGTAAGCAGGTATTCCCTTTATCTCACTTCATTAAAACAAATTCATCTTCATTTATGTCTCAATTACCTTGTAGGCCTGTTAATTTGCTGGAAATGAAGCTATTGTGTAATCGCTGTTACTACTTGGGGGATTTAAATGCTGACTGTAATAAACAGTTACCTTCAGGACAGAACAAAGTCAACAGCATTAACGTTAATTATGGAATAAAAAACGGCAGCCAAGTATACAGCTATGAAGCTAGAAATATAGCTGCTGTGAAACATGAATGAAGTTAGCAGGATACAAGACAACTAATGCTATATACTTTGCTTATCTGTATTAGTCTTCAGCTGTAATGCGTGATGGCTGAAACACTTCGAGCTACACACAGTCATTGGACATCATTATAAAAATTTCTAAGGGCAATAGGAAGAACCATTCAAAATGAGATTCTCAAATTAAGCCCGTGTACAAACCCTCTGCAATGCTTCACCTCTGAAAATATTAACGTTGAGTAGATTGACCATGCAGGATTCTACCAAAAGTGAGTGCTCACCCATACCCGACGAAAGCCCCTGCTGATACGAGTACATTTAAATCAGTACTTTGAACAGAGTTACACCGACCAAGTTATTTTTCGTGTTTAGGTTATCCTGCTAATATAACTTTGCCCATAGCAATAAACTTTTGTTCATATAACTACATTTCCAGTATCACTGCACTGCAGAAGTTGCTTGTTCTTTTGGTGGTGGAGGTGGTTTTGTTTATTCAAATGGAGATTTGGGTTTGGAACTAGCCAGGTCAGTACACCCACAAGGTAAGGCACTGGGGTTGTTAGAACTTGGCATTTACTAAGAAATTTCAGTCACAGTAATTTGAACTGCTGGAATAGTTCAGTGGCAAAGCCTCAGCATCCTACAGAGTTCCGCATGCAACCTAAATCCATCCTTCACACATCAAGAGTAATAAATTACGAAGAAAAGTTGGTATTTTTACTACACATATTAGACCATCTCCTCAAAATGTCTCGAAGTGCATCTTATAGCTAAAACCATAATTCTTTCACCCTTCTAGAATGATTTTTTCTACCTATGCACATCCAAATAGTTCCCAAGAACTACACAGGTATGCCAGGAGTTGAGTGAATAGAACACACACGTAAGGCCTCATGAATTTCATACTATAAAACACCATTTTATGTTCGCCACCGTTAAACACTTTCAGCTACAATGGGCTAATGTTATTTCTTCTAGAAAACTGTAATAGAATTCCCCTTAAAATAAATGTAACACTGCACTGTAATGCTACTTTTCTTTTTTTGTTTGATGCTATCACTGAAATTCATGTTCTAGCTCTGACTCTGTTCTTGTTTTACCTGGTATAAAAATACAGTTATAAATAAGTCTTAGAATTAAGTATCTCTAATCAATGGCAATATACATGTAATTTTTATTTACATATCTAACTGTGATTATCACTGCATATCACTTATTCATAAAGTTGATGCAAATCACTGTATCCCGAGATTAGGTAAGCAAATATGCCAATAAATCTGCTAGACAATCTGGAAAGCATCTGGCATCTGAAGAAATTAAAAAAATAAACAATTTTGCCTCAATAAACAAACTGTGTTGCCAGTAAAAACATATGGCTTCAGGATTTATTAAGGCAAACACTGTCAGATATTTGGGTTAAGAAATCTGCACATGCATTTACCTAATCGGTAAATCATGAAGCTTTGTTCATCCGTTACAAGGGGATCAAGTCATAAATCCTGTTACTTCCACTCAGAGTTACAATTTTAAAGAAAAGTTTAAGAGATGTTAGAAGACAAGAATAAGGAAACAATTTAGAAAACAGCATATTCAAATACAATGATGTCAAATTAAGGCTTCATTAAATGCCCATAAATATTTGTTGGTTTTTTTTTTTTTTGAACCACAGAATAACATAATGTACAACAATACTGTACTTCAGTTTTGGCACATGACAAAATTTCATATTTACCTTTTGCTTCATGAAAAGCTTATTTCTTGTGGCGTGCTATTAAACTACAGCTTTAATAGATGAATGTTTGTACTCGCCAAAGATTAATACACATTCAGTAAGCTCACTAACAGCACACAGCCAAGGACATAAAATGATCGATAGCTCTGCATTTCATTAGGAAGACTGAGATATGTCTATCACTTATAGAAGGAAATAAACCTGTTCACATTTACTATACCAAATAAATTCAACTGAACTTGTGCCTTATTTCAGAGAGTATTATTCCTTCACCTGTGAAAAGGTTTTCATTGCTACCAAAACCAAAGGCCTGTCATTAGAATAATCAATGTTTTTTTTTTACACTACCGAAATGATTTGAAATAGTTTCCTAAAAAGAGGAAGCCAGTGAATCCAAAGGTGCAAGCATGCCTCGTGCTCACAGAGCTGTATGGTCCCAAAACAAGGGCTGTGAACCGAGCATGGAGAGATGGAAAATGCAGTTTGCAGATGCATCATTTCCATTCGCAAAGTGTGAAGGATCACAGTGCTCATAAAGCCAGCTTGTTCATAAGCAAGACGAGCCAGTTACATTTGGGTATTATCTAGTTATCCAACAATTACTTAAGACTTTGCATTGGCATTCTGTTGAAACTCTCTTATGTTATTCTAAATTAATTTTCAGCAAGTATCGAGATGAAATAAGCCATAGATGTGGCTCTGTCATGAAGAACTTGGTTCTCTGTTGTTTCCTTATGCTTTTAATATCAAACTTCACACATGCAGAGAAATAGTAATGCATATATTTCATCAAAACCAGCATTTTGTCTCCTAAAATGGTTAATTTTATCCCTTTTTCCAACCATAGCAAGCTTTACCTATCACTTTGTGATGTAAGGATGATGATATTATTCTAAATGGCATCTTGATAAATAAAACCACTGAACTGATGGAACATTTCAGTTCTATAGTGAATTGTCAAAATTCATTGCAGGCTATTTCTGCCTTCCCCTGCCCTCCTGGCATTTCTGGTAGACACAACCTCCACTCATCTGGCAGACTGAATACCACAAAAAAGATTATTCACAAGCAGGGGAGTGATCCATTCTTTAATTAGAAGTATCGGGGCATGTCAGATGACCACAAAACAAACAAACCTATGACAGCAACAAAAACCAAACAACTTTAACTTTCCGTTTCAACCCACCTTCTAGGGTACATCAAAGATTTCATGCTCCCATAGCACTCGTCGGTTCTAAAATTAAGGAAACATCAGCAACAAGATCCTATATCCCTAAGCCACTTTATTTCCACAGAAATTTGCACAAAGATTATTTCCCTCATTTTGAATATGGAATTTCTTCCTTGAGATGTGAATATTCTACTCAGGAGGTTAAAAAACAACAACAACAACAAAAACAGGTATCATCTTTCATGTAGGGTATTTCCAGCCTGCTATCTTAAAGATCAACAACTCACTGTTTTCGAGATGTATTGCATCTTAAAAGAAAATGAATCTGATGGCTTTTGAACACTGGATTTACACCACACATTGGTTAACCCTCACTAACAGAATATTTCAGAATAAAAATCAGAGGTACTCTTAGACATTCAAACTTTATTACTACAGTACTGATGCAACTACAGCCAAAGAAAAACCTCCCATGTAGAACAGAGTTGTACTATAATAACGTACACAGACAAGTGAATACAACTGCACCCGCATCCGAGATGTGCATCACCTCTTGCATCACATCTTCTGAAGCACAAGTTATGTATGCCAATCACCATCAAGAAATAGCACAATATTCTTGTACTTTAAAGAAAAGCCTTCTCAAAACAAACCAAGTAACATGCCTCAAAATCTAACTCTCAGACACATTAACTCCTACTAGAAAAATAGTACCTTTTGCCTTAAGTCTGCTGCTTTAAGGGTTAATCTTATTGTTCCTAAGACTGTTGATGAACCCTCAGGTAAAATAACCCCTTATCAAAATGATCTCATTAAGTCCAAAACTAGATATAAAGTCATATATTCTATACTAAAGGCTAAATTCTTTGCTTGTTTTTGTGGCATTTACGTACATTCAATTGTCAAAATCTCTACTCCAGAGCAGAAGCATCACAGAGCTTTTTGCATAAATCTCACAAAACATATAAGCCCCCCCACCTTCGCACTTTAATCATTTGCTAACAGTTACAATAAGGTTGTATTAAAAATTTAAACTGCCCTACTTAATGCAATTTACCTTCAAAGGTCCATTTCCAGAGAATGAATTTGAATGATATAAATGTCGAACACTTGATCAGATTTATTGCACTGAAGAATATTTCTCTTGATACAGATCTGACGAGTGAAGGCTAATGACTTCAGTTTTATTACTTTCTAAGCACTTAATGGGAAAATTTAGACATTTTCACAAGACTAAGCTTCAGCAAGAATGGTACATTTACAAAATGACAGCACAGAAGACAGCTATGCAATCTCTTTAGAGATGACCAGTTCAACGGCATTATTAATAGAGAGAGAAATGGGAAGGATTTATCCAGGCGATTCTCCACACAACAGCCAGAGCTGTGTGCCCCAGAGGCGTGGACGATGTGCCTGAAACACTGACTACGGCCACGTCCCCGTACTGAAAGCAGCCAAAACACACCATCCCCTAGGAGATACGTTTTGGGAAATGACAGCTGAATTTACACTCAGATTGCAAAATTAGGAACCAAATGATACTCTTGTACGTACAAATTCGTTCCTATAGGCAGCTACACAACAGTTATTTAAGCACTAGAAAATTATTAAACCAAAAGACCAAGCTACCAGCCTCCCACCTCTCCGTCACAACCATGTTTTCCATAACCATGAGAAGTACTTTCAAAATACTACAAAACAAATGGTTTTAGTTGTCCAAGAATATTTTTTATTATTATTTTTTAAAACTGAAAGACAGCTGTGAGTCCTCAGGTTTCAATGAGCATCTAGATACTTATCCAATCAACCACCAACTGCTATAAATTTCCTATATTTCTCATTAGTTACACTATTGCACAGCTTAAATATAAATATACCTTTCCATAAGACTGTAAATTATGATGCTTAAGACACAAGCAACTGTACCAGCCATCAGAAGAGGCATAAATGATGAGAGCAAGTCAATTGTATATATGCTGAACTGAAGCTGATTTACTCCTCAATTATCATTATTTTTCTTATATATACAAAAGTATCACCAAGAGAAGCCATCACTAGCATGCTACATCTCTCGAAGCTTGTATATGTGACTTGAAACCAGTAATGACCTGTCTTTACTGATATTAACAAGTTTTATGCACAAAATCCAATTTTCTATGGAAAAAAATATTTCTTCAGCATCTGCCAATAATGTTCCTTCATTAACTGCAGATAGGCAAGGGGTTTGGTAGTTGGTTTTTTTTAAGCTCTAAATTCAGAATGGTTTTTGTGATGCTGAAAACCATTTTCAGCCTTTTCAAAGGGCACGCACATAGCAGGGAAGCCCAGAAAGTACCGAACAAAGCAGCACCTCGGGAGCCCAGAAACCTTGGGGTCTGCTATACTGACACTGCAAAGAATGAGCATTCACACATTTATCTGCAAAGTTCTGTTGGCTTTTGTAGCTGTGTATCAGCTTTACAATGATTTCTCCTTCTGTCCTAGCCCATGACAAAGTGACTAAAAGTTCTCCCTGGTGATTAGCAGGAGGACTCTGCTCCATGAGGTGCACTGCCTCCCTCGTAGTTCACACCACACCAGCCAGCAGAAGCTCGCATCTCAGATCTGTCGTCTTCCTCAGGAGAGGCTCTACTGGAAATAAAGGCTTCAGTCGTGCACCTGTGTAGGGCACAACATAAATTTACCTTGGTGAAAAGCCTACAAATAACTGGGATGATGCAAGGACAACGCACGTGACACACGCCTAAAGCATGCTCAGAAAACCTGCCTTCTCTTTATCTGTGTAAAATTTCTTAAAAAGTCAATTCAAGGCTTTAAAAGCTCGAGAAAACTTTCACTCAATAGCTCTAAGCTAATATACGCACACACAAAAACAACCCACAACACCAAAGAAAAGCAAGGACCTGCAAGCTAAGGGCCAAAGGAGCACAGCACGGCTACTTCACATCAGTTACCGATTACCAGCAGGTAAGGAAGGCAGATGTGCTGACAGGGTAAGCATCAGGAAACCCCTCTCCCCTCCACCCCAGGCACCCATCAGCATCTCATACTCAACACAATTTAAATAGGCAAGAAAAAGCTTCTGTTTCCACATTAGTCTTTTTGTACCACATGTGAAATTATACTCATCTCTTCTTTACGTATCCACTGCATTTTCAAGCCTACTAGCAGAGGAAGCCATTTCACTGGTGGGGTATTTGTACAATTCCAAGCACAGGTCGTGCCAAAAAAAAATAAAAATAGAGCATGTCAGACAAACTAGTTGTCAACATTGAGTAAGGAAGTTTGGACAAAGAAAGTATAGCACTTTTTGGAACAAAATAGAGCCTGCGTTGGTACAGTTACAAGAAACAGAAAATAACTGAAATAGCAAAATACCTGAAAGGAAACTTCAAAAAAAGTACCTCTGTATTCTACAGACTTACCTCCGAGTTACCCATTACAATACTAGGCTGTGTTTCCCATTTTTCACCGAGTACTACAATGGACAGAGTCCGGCCATGCTTCTTTGAGCACTCTCACACCCTTGGAAAATTCTTAACACACATCCTATGAGAAGTCTGAACGACAACCCAAGAAATAACTAAGGGAAAGACACAAAAGATCTTGATGGAAGTGAAAAACATTCATTTACAAAACACACTTTTAACATTGCAATATCCCAAGAATGGGATTTCTAAATGTGTCACTAAGAACAGGCCAACAAACTTGCAAGGGATGTGGCATGCCCAGGTGGCTACAGATGTCCTAGCACAATCCCGCATCCTGCTGAAGTTTATATCCCAAAATACCCCTGGTGTGGTGGGTCTGACCATCCACATGCAGTCTCAGTGCATGGCCGCAAGTAATGCTGCTCATTAAGCAGCTCACTGTGTAAGACTGCTCAGCACACAGACTAATGCCATCTTAATTAAAAATGGGAATAAAACAATAGCTTACAGGTATGACACTGCACATTTAATGCTGACAGAAGTTGTATCACGAGAGTGGTGCTAATGTTGTGTTTTTTTTAAAAAAAAAAATCTTAAGGGGGAATTCCACCTTTAATGATCACAAGTTTCCAGCTTAGCACTGCAAGCAGCCTCATCAAATCAAAAGCTAATTTCCAAGTTACATTTATAGGCAAGCAGACTGAGGATTCTCTGCTTTATGCAGAATGGGAAAAAAGATGTGGCTTTAACAGTTCCCCAGCAGTGCCGGAGCTTCCTGGCATAGGAAGGAATTCAGAAGGAACGATGCCCACAGTCATTCTGGCTCACTCCACATGCACCACCTCCACCCCTTCTTTCAGGCTTTTGCATTCTGAATACACGTGTGCTAATCCCACAGAAGCAAACGGTTTCAATAGGATTTGCATATGCATACGGATTAGTTGAAAGGGAATGATTTGCAATGCAGTTCAGAAATCGCTTTAGAAGAACAATCTATGCTAATAATACACTTTGAAGTTTAAAACGTGTTTGGTACACAACAGAAAACATTACAAAAGGATGATGTTTATTACACAAGTTGGAAGTGTTTGATAGCTCAGACAAAATCATCCCTGTATCGTAAGAGGAAAAGAATGCTATTCACTTCAACACATTATGAAATACACTACAAATACACCAAGGAAAAGACAAATTATGGAAACTAAGAGTCATATTAATATAATATCAGTATTTTGGCAGAGCTTTTTGTTTGTTTTACAACTCAGATCAAAGAGCTTTAGTATGCTGTATGCTACAAGTAACAAATACATCAGAGAAATAATAACAATTGGGAAACTCAACAGATGGCCGGGAATCCCAAGGCCTGATACATCAGAAGTGGAGCGTGCCACGGCTGCTGCTCAAGGAAAAGCGATGTGTTCTTCAGGAGACTCCCCAGGTCTGGCATTGCCTGCTGCCTTTATTTTGGAAGCAGGTACTTTCTGCCAGCAAAGAAGAGATTTTATTTCCAGGTGTCCTGCTGATGCTCTGAGGAGGTCGGTGTTATTCTCAAAGTCAGTTTATAGTAAGAGGCAGGGGGGAGGTATGTTTCCCTGCATCTGTCTTGAGACAAGACACACTGCATGGCAGGTCTTCTCCTTTCATTCATCAATACTATGCCAGCAAAGTCACTTTGTGCTAACGAATTCAAAGCTAAATCCACATCAGACTTAAAACCAACTACCAAGGGACAGCATGTTGGCAATAATTAAAGAGATCAGATTTTAGAAGTTTCACGCTGCCCTCTGCATTTCAGGAGTTGTTGGGCAAGCTGTAAGGAATACATGTTCTAAGACAGCAGATGAGGTGTTAACACATTGTCTTAAGATTTGTCAATAAAAATTCAATTTTAAAAATATTTTTCAAAATTGAAAAAAAAAACAGATTAAGTGATGATATCATAACATAGAGCATACCAGTATATAATAAGAATAGCAGGAGCTACTAGCGGGGCAGGCTATACCCCCAACACACAGCAAATGAGTCGCAGTTTAGACAGGCCTCTTAAAAATCAGGGGGATGTGACTAAGAAAAAGAGCTTGTGATACCAGCAGTTTTTTATCGTTGTGGCTGGACGCATGCCCTGTGCCTGCGCCCTTAGCGGCGGTGCTGTCACTGGTACTCAAAGCTGCATGATCTGTTTGCTTTTCAGGTTGTTTTGCTCAAGCAGAATGGCTGCAATCATCATTGTTCTGCTCAACTTCTACCACCAGGTCCACCAGGAACACAGCATGAGAAAGTTTAACAGATATTTTTCATAATTCAACCTCTGACAACCTGAGAGGACATCTGTCTTGTTTTCATTGGTTTCCCTTTTTTCCCCTCTATTTGGGATAAGGCTCTGCAGGATGCAAGACAGTTTAGCAGCAGTTTTATTTTCCCCAGGTACTAAACACAACAGCAACACAAATGTCTAATGCAGACTGTAAAACAGCAAAGCAGAAACAGATTAGAACTGAAAATATAAGCAAAAAACCTGAAAGTGTGTTTCAGCATTACACTAGAAGTGCAATGCACTCAGAGAAGCTTATAGCTACATTACCCTGCATTTTAAAAAACACTGGCTGATTGCTATCAGATTAGAAGTAATACTTGATATTAAAAGTGAGAGCAGACTGTCATTTCTTCAGATTCATTTACGGGGCTGACAAAACCTACAGCTCTGCAGAAAGAGCCACCACGTGCCTTCAGATTAGCACACACATCCACATCACACTTAACTAAAATTTAATCTATGGCTCAAGTACTGACATTACCGACACACACACATTCTAAAGTCTTGTTTGAGCACCAAAAGCTTACATTTCACTGACATTCAAATTCAAAAGAAATAAAAATATAAATACCGCTCCTCAATATCAGAAATTAAGGTGATGACAGAGCAAGGCTTCAGCTGTTCTTCAAACAGTGAGCATGCACATAAAAAGTCAAGTTTCAAACTAAACTTGGTGACTTGTCCACACTTGGAAATAAAATCCCCAGCACATACATTCTTTAAAAACCAAACAGAAGAATGTACAGCATTCATCCAGGAGCTCACCTTCTGTAGGGCACCTGCTCTCACCTCAAACTCCCCTTCCATTAATTCTCAAGTTTAAAACATTGCAAATACAGAATTCTACAGCATGAGTAAACAGTGTAACAAGGGGAAACGTATGTTGAGAACACATTCCAATGTTCAGATACAGATCGTATTTCCTATTGAAATAAGTAATGCAAGTCAAGGTAACGCTCATATTTCTTCTCATATGTAATTCAGGAAGAAGCTCGAAGTTTCTGTAACACCTTCAGATAACCTCAGCGCGCCATAAGGTTCAGAACCCTGTGTTCCTGTCCTTCAGAGACGGAGCATGCTGTTACACTGCTCACCAGCCCCTTTGGCCCATTTATGAGCAGCGTTAATGGACTATAACACTAATTGTCCCAAGAACCCAGCAGAGAAGCAGACCCTGGCTACACAGGGCCCACTGCATGGACTTTGTTGAACACAGAATGAGGCTGGAGGCAAGGAGAAGTGCTGTACCTGTACCAGGGCTCTGGTACAGATGGAGCAGAGGACCCTTGTGCCCTGGGCACCGCCAGCAGCCGGAGCTCATGGTGCTAGGGGTCTCTGCCCACAGCCGGGGGGCTGCTGAGGCCCACAGGCTCCTTGGATCCCTCCTGCCCAGCCCTGGAGGCTTCCCCACCTCCTTTCTGCTTCTGAAAGCACTGCTGATCCAGGAACCTCACGGAGCGTGTACTGCTGTGGGTCTGGACAGGCTCTTCAGGTGATCCCTGTTGGCGGTCTGTGTCCTCCGACAGCGGAGGCACGGGGAGGCTGCTGGTGCCACCCTGCACAGCGCAGGCTGAGACGCCCGGCTCCATCAGCAGGTGGCAAAGAGCATCAGTCTGCCCATGATGGGAACTGGTGAGGGCTGTTCCCATCATTACCCCACACCACAAGGGTTTCCACTGTACTTCCCATTCTTTTGAGGATTGGGTGTGTGAGAGAGCAGTGTGGAGGACTTCATCAGTCCATTAGCATGAAACCACCACACCGTGCAGATTTTTGCAGAGCTACCGCATCACCTGGTGCTTTAGAGCAGGCGATGGTGCTGGCGTCCCTGTGGAAATAACCACTCCTGGAAGGAGGTGAGGAGCCCTCGGTTAAACCACCGCACAGCGAGGGGTGCTCGGCTCAGCAGGCACAAGTACCGAGCACAAACATTTAACCTAGTTCCAGATATAAATCTCAAATACGCTACATCAACCAACAGCAGCTCACTCTTCCTATGTTTTATTTATACTAAAATTGAATATTGAAGTGCTAATTTTAAGTTTATTTATATGCCAGTGAGTTCTTAAAACGTATGAGGTCAGAGGTTTTATTGCTACAGAGTAGACCACAGCATTACAGACAAAAAATTGTACTTGTTGCTCCTCCTTAAGAAAGTTCAGAAAACAAAAATAGCTGGACCTCATAAAACTAGGATTTATTTCCCAGTATTGTTACAGAATAGGGGAAAAAAATCAAAGTTTAACAGGCTGATAGAGGCCATCTTTGACAAGTCTAACTAATGAGTAATCAGAGCCGCTTGTCACTTCTGATGCCGTGCTGCAGCCATAAGCACTCCGCAGAAAGGTCACAGCTGTACGTTGCTGAAATCAGAGTAATTACAGGAGCCAGAGGACCTGCTCTCCAGCTCTGCACGGCACTTCGGGTGCACAGAGCTTCAGCCTCCGACTTCGGCACTGAAGAACCCTTAGGGCCATATCTAGTGCAGGAGTGAATACTGCCTCTCCCTAAAAATCTGACAGCATGATAGGAGTAAGACTTTATTTACTTCCCATTAGACTGATTAACATTTCTTAATGAAAATACATCTATAAAAACTGACTCGTTAATACTGATAACAAGTGACAGCCATTCCCTGCAATCCAGGCCTACAAGGATTAATTTGTCATCTTCTATCCTGTAATGGACAGTTTATTCTTCAAGGTATCCCTTTTAGACACAGTTCAACAAAACAGTGGAAATATTATTTGGTTTTGAAAATAAAACATTCCGCAAAAAGGATTTGGAAATAAATATCCGATAAACATTTCTACACATACACTCCCTAATACAAGATTAGCTTAATTTACAAAGAAAATGTGCAAAAAACCCGCGACAGCACAACACCCAAGCTGAAGGTCCAAATTGTGAGGCAGCACTGACCTGCTCCATCCAGTGACATAACGTAACTAATTCCTGCCACAATATCCAGGGATTTATTGCTGTTGTGGGTGTTAATTCAAAATTTTTGTGTCACAGCCATCCATATAAGGTAAAGCATCCCGAACCTGTGCTTGATACCTCAGGTATAAAGGATATATATATATCCTATATCCTACTGCATGTACAACAGAAGACAATTTGAAATTTCACCTTCTCCCCTGTTTAGGATACATGCCAAACTACCAAGAAACAAACCCCAATCCAAACACTTATTTTTCATTAAGACAGGACAGCATCATCCACAGTACCTGAGACAGTATGTTGAAGGTATGCTGTATCAAAAAACTTCCATCAAGTGCCCCTTCACAGGCTCTAATTCATCTGACAATACCTTAACAACGAGGCTCTAAACACCAACATCACAAAATCCCTTCCCAGCAAGACTCATAAGTAACACACACACAAAATACTTTTTTCCCCACAAAATACATTGCTACAACCTATGCAAGTGGGTTAGACCTCAAGCCCTTAAGACTGGCTTTAGAACCATCCCCTCCAACTAAGAAATTGGGGAGTTATAAAAACTAACATGACCAACCAGAAGATTTTCAGCATTTTGCAGCATTACATTAATAAGCCACAGCAATCTAGAGAATCCCCACATTAAAACACAATGCTGAAAAGAGTAACTGTTTTCCACTTCCAGCTTTAACTGCTAAGATACAAGTAACAGAGTCAACACTGAATTGAAATCAGATTCAAACCCTTTTTTCCATACCCGCAATACAAGTTGCACTGATGGTAAAAGTTTCTCTTATAAATATTTGAACATTTCTTTCTCCTTTGTGATTTAAGAGTTGCATAGCACACAGTTAAATGGGTCAAAAAAAATTGAACATAAACTAGGGAGAGACGTGCAATTATGAATACATCTTGAACAAAAATAAAAGCAATTCTTATGCATTAATGGTACATCAAGCTAATTCAAGAAGGCTAAAATCATTAAAAAGGCATCCTGGGGCAGTACACAGTCATTACTATATTGCGCTGACAAGAAATATTAAAATAATCATTTCCAGTGTAATTGATAAAATTCATTGTGATAAGCAGGAAAACCCCTCTAATTCTTAACAATGAAATCTGTAGCTAGATCAAATACTAAACAGACCCATTTTATCTTTAAAACCCCAACTCCCCTGTCCAGCAATCCCCAGTTCCAAATATCAAGAATAACTGATACCTTATTAAGCTGGATTTTTTTTTTTTTAAGACTGAAATTCAGGGCCTGCTTGTGCAGATCCAACTTCAAAGAGCATCAGAGATGAGACCCAAGTGGGACAACGCTAGGGGTTACAAACAACCCCTCTAAAGCGTTCGAAACCCTGCTTCACTTTAGCATACAAACTCTTACAGCAGATTGTCAAATTGCATATCTGAATACTTACCACACTTCAGAAATTACAAGCTGTATTACAGTATCAAAGGAGTTTAATTCATAGATTATTAGGACATAAGAAAATGAGCAAATCTTAGTCTTCTGAGCTGTGTATACAATGAACAACCCCACTGACAACTTGTGATTACAAATCTAGTTTTCAACTTCATCCAACATGAAAGAACAATCATCTAAAAACATACAGAAGTACATTAACCATGCATCAGCTTCCAGAAAACATTTCTGCACACAAAATAAAACTGTTCGTATTACAAAAGCATGAACCTACTTTGCTGCAATCAACAGTGAGCTTATCAAAGGTAGGGAAAGGAAGAATTGTAAACAATCTATTGGGATTTATCTAAAGAATGAAGTAACAATTTCATAATAGTTATTCAAGTTGAAGTATTCTAACACTCAACAGTGGGAAAAACAGGAACTGTATTAGATGAAAGTCACAACAGATGATCACTAACAGAGTTCAGTGCTTGCAGATAAAAATTAGAAATTTGATTTCTAACATGAGTACAATGAAGGTGTGAGTAAAAAACCCTTCACTGAAACTTCTAGTTTCTTCAGCAAAAAGGTAGGGCTACATCATATTAATGTATAAAAGGAAAAAAAAAAAAAAACACTAATTTTTTAGAAAAGCTTGTAAAGCTGCACCTTTTGGAACAAAACTAATTGCTATGTTTAAGGAAAGCCTGTTGGGACTAGGACTCGTAGCAGGGTTTTGGACACTGGAAGTTTACAGACAGTTACAGATTTAACACCACCCTGCTGGCAATTCAGACTTCCTGAAAAGCAGCGTTGGGTTTGGAACACCAACTATACAGGTAAATCACAGCTGATGCAAATCATTACATACAGCATTGGACTTGATGAAAACAGGAGTCATAGCATGCAAAACAGGAGCACTAAAGTTAAAGGGAGTTAACCAAAACTGACCTCTCCTGCTACATCCTCTACAACATCCACATTTAACAAAAAAGCCCATGGCAATCAACATCATTCTGAAAATTTAAAAGCAGTCCTTCAAAGCTACGAACCAACAAAAGTAGGCCTTTGGACAACATAGTGAAATGTCCTTACAAAACTACCAAAGCAGCCACCCTGGAGCATTTCAATACCAAGCAGAAGCTACCCTGGATGTCATGGCAAGTGGTAAAGTCCTGAATCTGAATTCCAAGAATGGATATCCACCCAGTTGGAAGCAAAGCCTAGAAACAATTCAAATACACAGAAATACACGGGAATAGTAGCTCTGTATCTTGCATACTGTCATATTTGCACATAAGTGTGGTCAACAACACTTTCTCCTTAGCAGAAAAAAATACAAGAACCTGTCTTATGCATCCATGTATTAATGACCATTTTTAATGTAACAGTTGGTCTGTACCCCTTTCATGTTTGCTAAAAAAATGCAGTTATTTTATCAAGACTGCTAGCACTGTCTCAGGGTTCCCTCAAACAGTAAGAAACGCTCAACAACATCATCTTACTGGGTGAAGAGCTAGCCTATCCATCCTTCCCTCATCGTTTCTCCTTTTTCATCACCAATATCTACATCAAGAAGTGTTGTGGCTTTTCGTTTTAAGTCAGGCTAGGCTTCCTGATCTTGGACAGGTGTTGGTAATTATTATGGATAGCATCTGAACACAAAGAGAAGTTACTGACCACTGCTGACAGTTGCTTGCTTTTGAGTGAACTGGAAGGGCTTGTCCCTCAAGGGCTGTAGCAGAGAATTTACCTGTAGACCTACTTTTCAAAACAAAACAAAACAAAAACTATGGGTATGGGATCAAAGTCTAGCAACCAGGCAGGTGTTTGGCTACCCCACTGAAAAGGTGGCCTGACAAATTTAGGATAAGGGGAGGAAGAGCTGCTCCAGTTGAACACCAGCTTCAGAGAGGATGAGATGCTAAGCACACCCAAGCAATGCACCAGGCTGGCTGCACGCAGTCAGAACCACACAGAAATGAAATCTTTTCATAACTGCCTGCCAGCAAGGTCAACTCACATGTCAGTGTTGTCAGTTTCACAGAATTACATCAGGTGTGTGCTGTTCTGTACATTTTATATTTAATGTCTATCAACATACAAAGAAGTTGAAATAAAATTAGCGTGTGTGTATAGATCTAGTGTATATTTCATGATGCTAGCTTTTAATTCCTACTGAATAAAAAGGCAAAGTTATTCTCACTAAGTGATAGGCTCTCACGGCATGAATGGTCATTAAAGCAAAGGTGACAGAGTCATGGTTCACCCCCAGCTGTAGTTGGCGCCCCAGTGACAGCCCTCCGTATGACACAGTCTATATCCCAATAAGTCAGCCTGCTGATGTACAGGACAAAGATCTCTCACATTCTGGCAAGTTTCCTTTTTCTAAAGGAAAGAACTTAAAAACTTCGCTCAAAACTGCAGACCTTTTGAAAGGCAAGGGACAGGAAGACAGAAATTTGTAGGCTATACAATCCCTCTGAATCAACCACTAAAAAAAATAACCCTACATTCAGCTTGAGTAACATTGAGTTGCATAGACCAAGAGTCATTTAGTCAATTCCTCCCTATTAACAACATGTACTGTTCATTCACACCCTCTCATTTAATGGGGTTAAGAAGCTCCTTTGCTTCTTGCCGGAAAAAAAAAAAAAAAAAAAAAAAAAACAGCAAAAATTATCAGGAATTGGATTTGCTCCCAGACATGTCTGGCAACTGTAACATATTTGTACAGAAGCATTTCTAATTCCATTAGTTGGTAAACATTAACCGCCATGTAGGTAAAACAGAATTTGAAGTTTCTTGAACACATTTGTCAATTCTTTCTATTTACTTCTGAAATTTAGTAGAGATAAGTAAGCTTCCTGAAAGTTTATGAGTTTATCAAGCTATCTTTCTCAAAAGAAATTTCTCTCTCAAAAGCTCCTTGAAAGGAAAGAAAAAAAAAAAAGAGTAGACTGTACACTAACACTTAGAATATATAATTATAAATCTAACTATAGCTCACGCTCAAAAATAAACGTACTAACAAAAACTCTAAATGGTTCTTTGAAATTCATTCAATACAGAAAATGTAGGCAGTGAAAACAGTAATTTCTGCAACTAGTTCAATAGAAAACATTGAAAAAATTACAAAGATAATGCTTTACACATTATTCTGAGATACTTCCAACAGGCTGGTTGAGCATACCCTCATTTGGAATCAAGCACAGTGCAGCGTATGTCAGTGATTTCCATCTGAAAATTAGAACGATTTGCTTTTTTTTCTAAGCCATCTTTGCAGATACATAAATCTTTGCACTGATATACACAGATGTGACACCATCTCACAACAACCACCAGTGCAGGTCTTTGCAACAAAAAGCTGACAACAAAACAAAACCCCACAGAACTAAAGACTTTTGAGCAGTAGTTCAATGTAATTAAGGTTTCTAAATGCAGAACTGTCATATTCAGATACTACACATCAATCACTGGAACAGAAGGCAACAAAATCCCAAGACACATGGCTGAATTTCCACTAGAGGGTGCACGAAGTCCATTTCAGGTACCTAAGATTAAGTTCACTGTGGCTTCGCCAGGCGCTGAAGTTATTCCAAGAGGTTAACTTACCCAAAATAGTTACAGATAGTCAAAAAAGACTTTTGTTATTCTTTTTTTTAGATGGTACACAATGATCCCTAATACCTCATACAAGTCATACCAGAACATTGCTGTTATTCGTGTTTTAAATCATCCTGCAGCAGCCAATGTTACTTCGAAACACCTACACAACTGCCAGCTTTAAACACTCCATGTATGCCACAAGTTACTTCATGATTATTCTATTCCTATCAATTTTCTCAGTTTATTCCTGATTTCTCAAATGTGGAAGACAATTTTAAACTACTTGGCACAAGTACACTCTCAGCATCTCCACAAGCACTAAATCAAAACAAAGTAAACTACTAATATAAAGCAAGCACAAATGAAAATAGAAAAATAAAGACTAAAAAGTAGCTTAAGCTGCCAAAAACTAAAGGTGGTGGGTAGTAGACAGCACAACACTGTGCACATGCCTTGTTAAGCATAATAAGGCCTCTAACTATCTTACATTATTATAAAAAAATAATAAATCCCTAGAAACAAGTATTTTCTTTACCTACTCATTAACAAATACTTGCAAAATGGGAAAGCACCACACTTGTCGGACATCAGTGGTTATTTAAAAAACAACTACAGTACTATGTGATATGCTAGATGAAGAAAAAGTAATCTTTACCATCTTGAAAGACTCTCTCCACGTTGAGCCCGTACGTAGCACAGGTTTCATAGTAAGTGCATCTCTTGAGATCGTTTGATAACTTCCTTGCTCTGGCATCATCTATGACACGTGGGTTACTGGAACTTATAGCATCTACAGCAACAGGGGTAAAATATATATACAAACAAATTTAAATGTAATTTGAAAACAACATCGTAGAATTACCAACACCTAAACAATGAATTTAAATACAAACCATGTGACTTTTAGAATTTTTAGAAAAAAGATGATAAAACTCCAAATTTTATACTTCAAAAAGTCTTATATCTTACGTAAAATCAACAGCACACTGATTCATTCTAAAAAGCTGGGAAAAAACAAAGTAGTTTTAAGTTACCCTAAAATATGTTTGGATCACCAGCTCAAGTAAAATACATAATCTTACGAAAGAGAACATAACCTATGAAGAAATATTTAGAAAAAAACACGATACTTAGAAAAAACAAGTGGCTGATAATTATAAACATGTCAAATTATTTTTTAACCTCCTATAAATATCAGCAGTGGCTCACAGGTAACCTTCACCTGTAGAATAAAGCATGAAACATTTAATGCTTGTAAGAACAGAACACTTTCAGTAGTGAAATAATGAAATGCGGTGAATAAATGGTACCACTCATTACTGCAACACTCAGAAAGTTAGATTTGCATAAGATATAATTTTCTAAAGAACAGAAACACAACAAGAAGTACTAAGACAGCTGGGGAAATAAAATTCAAGATGGCAGATCAGAAATAACACCACTGTATGGAATTGCTAATAAAGCTTTGCTAAAAATCTGAAATCCAATTCTTGTTTCAGTTCCTCAGCATAACTCAGTGTAACTATGCTATTTTTTTGGTCGATTCCTTCCCGGTGGACAGGTTATTTCTCTCTGCACTTTATTTAGCCATTGAGAGCTAGCAGCCAGCTAGGCTGAGCCAGCATCACAGGACTCCTCTTGCCCAAACCTAGCCCTGCACATGCCCACCACACACACCTCTGCCTAAGCAGTCACTAACCAGGTTAACATATAACTGGGGTTGTGCATATATTCATGTTGCACTGCTGACCTGACTTTCAAGTCACAGCCAAGACCGGATCCAGTAAACTCATCATAAATGGCTTTGAATGAGTCTCAAATCTTGATTTAAACCTTACTGATGAAATATCGTGGGCACATACTGCAAAGCTAGTAATAAAACAGTGATTTATTTTTCAGAGCTAAGTGACAATACTTTCAATCTCTCTGCAAGAGCTACGTCTCAGGTGTGCTTTTTAACCACAATTTCTAGGACTTATCCATCGGAGCTGAAAAAAATTGTACCACGAAAAAAAGCATGCTAAGGAGAAATCTCTTCACTACTACCCTCCAGCATAGCAAAGAACTCTAAGTTTGACTATTTACAAAGTGATAGCACTACGATCAAATGTTCAAAAGCAACTTTTTTTCCCCTCCCAGGAATATCATAGTAGTTAATTAGCAGTGGCAAAAAAAGCTGCAAGGAGAGACAAAAGTACAGCCCCATCTACAAAACTGCAGCTACCACCTGGCCACTACAACAGGCACTGATTTCAGCATTTAGAGGTGCTCAGAAAAGTTTTTGGTTTTTTTTTTTTTTTTTTTTTTTTTTTTTTTTTTTTTTTAATCTGCTGTTTTCCATGGTGGCAACTATTTTCAGGACAAAACAGCCTCACTTCATCATGAAGTCAGTGACTGCTGCAATGCTATAGCTGAGACTCAGATCTGAGCGTGATAAGACCACTGAGGTTACTGCTCCATTCACAGCATCTGATTACTAAAAACAGAGCAGTTAATTTAGAAAGCTAACCGCAGACTTTTTTTTAAGCAGCAGAGGGCGCTGACAACATGTAACCAGAACTGAATACCACCAACGTGATACCACCACGGCTTCAAGAAGTACAACTTGCAAAGTTGCAGTGCTGCAGGCAGTCCTGTGCCTCCAGGGCTGAGAACCTCCACTTCCCCTTGCTTCCCAGGGAGATGGCAGAACACACACCTCTGTAAGCACCAGGCGAGTTCTAATGTCTGGGGAAAGCTTTCATTTCACAGATTGTGTCAAAAATACTGGTTATATCTAATAAGCTGGGTGTCAAATGGGTAAATTTTGTAATAAAACACAGCACAGTTTGACAGCTGCTGTAGCCAAAAGGCTCTATTTTCTGCTGATGCTTCCTCAAAAAGCTAGCAATATTTCTGTCTTTAGTCACATATTAACAATTCCCTTTGCATCGATGTTGCAACAGAAAATGAGCTTTGCAAAACAAATTCCTTTCTGGTACTAACTGGAAGGAGATGAGACCACACTCCGAAGTGACAGAAATGCATAAAACCGCCTCAGTGAAGCGTTTCCCCCTCCCAGTTTTCTGGAGTTTCAAGTGGACTGCAGGGCCCTGCAGGGCAGTTCATTTCTGCTTTTGGCTCTAATTTCTGCTATCCTAAGACTTTTGTTGTACCTACTTCCCTTTTCATGTTTTTATCATCTGTTTCCGCCCTGAAGCCCCATCGCTGTTCTTCCTCCTGTGCTCCCCACGCTTCCCCCTGTTTCCAGTGGCACAGGGCTGGTGTCGCAGCTCTGCGGGCATGCGGCTGGAGGCAAATCACTCTGACCACAGGACTGACAAAAGCCACAAACAAAAGAGAGCAATCAAAAGCATCAGCAGCACTAAAATCTGTGGCGTACACTAAGATGCCCACAGTCAAATCATAGAATGGTTTGGGTTGGAATGGACCTTAAAGCCCACCCAGTTCCAACCCCCTGCCATGGCAGGAATTCCACCCACCAGGATCAGGTTGGCCAAGGCCTCATCAAACCGGTCTTGAGCACCTCCTGGGATGGGGTACCACAGCTTCTCTGGGCAGCCTGGGCCAAGGCCTCACCACCCAAATCCACAAGAGTAGCTCATGACACTTGTGCTTTCCCTCTAACTTCGCAATATTCAGCAAACAGCGCTTCAATACAAAGAAACACTAACATGTCTTGAACTGTACTTCTGAAACAGCAGGTCTCTAAAGCAAGGCATCTCTGCAGCAAGTCCTATTTGGTAGGAGTTATTCCAGGACACCTACATGACTAGGTACAGGGAAGCCTCAACTCTTCTGCCTCTGTTCCAGCCAACCAGCAAACCAACCACAGTGCAGAATACTACTGCACCATAAAGCTGATGCTGCCGTCAAGCAAGGCAGAGAGTATCGACCAGACAGCTCAGACACAAAAGAAACTGAAATGTTACCAGGAACTTTCCCTAACTAGATTTCTTCCTCTAATAGTTTAAGCCAGCTGCTGCTTCATGATGTGTTTTGAAAAAAAACAATTGGGGTGTTCTGTCTCAGGTGACAAAAGGCTGCACTCCCATTTTGTGGAAGGTTTTCAGTCTCTGATGTGTTTGCCTCCTAGGAATGCCACAGCACTGACCACTTTCAAGACTCCTAATGTAGTGCAAACTGGTCCCTCTTCACAACTTACCCAACTGATTCACCTGCCTGAATTCAGTGTTAGCATGTCTGCTGGTCAAGAAAGCCACCATGACTGGCAAACACTGAATATATATTTATTTTTAAATCTAATGAGAGAAAAAGTTATTTACTAGCTTCTGGAAGGCACTACACTGCCTTGGAAATCTAATTCTCAGATTGCCATGGAAGAAGCCAGATCAAATTACACATTTAAAATGTCTTTTGTGCACTGTCACATCTATCATCATTTTTGGCTGAGTACCACAGTACAACCATTCTAAATCATGACAGAAAGCTATTCTAAATCATCATTGCTAATACCCTACACTCTTTCAGCATCCCTACAGCTCTGCGTGGACATTTGTCTCTCATTTTAAACCAGTCCTCGCAATGCCAAGGCCCTGTACCAAGCCAGCTGAGGAGACCTAGAAATCACCTTGCTGATAGGGAAGGACAGGACATGGCACTGCCGACATGGCACTGCCAGCTTGGAACAGTCTGTACAGCCACAAAAGTACACTCGGGGGAAATGTTGTTGTCAAGATCGTACTTACCCTGAGTTCCCACTAGTACCATTGGAATTTCACTAGTGTTACGATAGTTAGCCATACGGCTGTAGTAGTGGTAAACGGTCTGGAAGCTGACTTCATCTTCCAAACTGAAGACAAATATAACAGCATCCACCCACATGGCAAACTGCAGAATAAAAATGGAAAGGGCAGACTGAGCGCAAAGCAATAAACAGGAAAAAAAGAAAAACATTCTTATCTGACATAAGGGGAAATAGGAAATATACATCAGAGAAGCTTTGTTAGTGACAATAAACAGGTCTTAAAAAAAAGTGGTGTATTATTTATGAAATGACTAATCAGCATTTATCACTGTGCAAGGTAGTATCTGGGATAAGCAAAGGTTTTTCCCCCACACTCAAAATTGTCTCTCTTCTTCACTGGTATATGATATTGTAAGCCCAACTACTATCGGTGCACACTGATTTCGATTCATAAAGAAAACGCCACAGCCTCAGACTTCTGTATTTGTGAATTATAAATGAAAAATTCCTACCCCTACCACTCGGATTCCCCATTTAGTGCATTATTTTCCGCATCCTGTGCTTTACGTGCTTGCATGCTGGTGTTTCTGTCAATGCCAGGACAAATATGGCTGTGGTTTACCAAGCACTGAAAATAATACTCATATCTCGATCAACATCCAAAAACATTAATTTCAAATTGTCTTTGAGTTTATAATTAGAACTCTAGTTGGACAAACAGTACTGAATGTCTCATTCAGCTTCCAGTGTGAAAGCAAACTCTTCACTTTTGGCATCAGCAATTGACTAAAAGACATGAGTGTGCAAAGGCCAAGACAAGGTGCTGTTTGGTGACCATGCAAGTGAAAAAGACTTAGCTTGCAAGTGAAATAACACAGTGTAAGCACATTTAACCTAACAGTAAATGTATACAGCACATCAAAAAAAAATTAAGCTTACCTCGCTTCCTTTATTTTTCCCTAAGTGATTCCATTCCTACCCAAATTTAGACCGATGGAAACAAGTTTCAGCTACTAGTATTCATGCTTGTTATCATATTACTACTACAACATGCCATGTAGGTTAGGGACATGAACAGAGCGGCAAGCAGGTCAGTTTTAGAAACATTTTGGTACATTTTGCAGTTTTACATAACTAGTCTATGTTTGTAAGCACTTACTTCAGTCCTACCAACTCTTGCAGTTTTGTTTCTGCTCTGCTGACAGTAGTTCAGCTCTTTAATCACAGAGGTCGAGATTCTATCCAATTATCCACAAAAATATAGGATACTTTTGCAAAAAGCAGAACCTCAAGGCTGAAATAACCAGTCCTTTCTATATTATAAGTGAATATTGAGGTGAACATTATTCTTCAGATTTTTGTTATAAATATTCATTAACCCAGATATAAACTTTTTATTGCAGGAATTAATAAGCAGATTAAAGACATTTACTATACATGCAACTTGAAATTATGCCTACAACACAACAGAGAGAATTTACAAGTGAAATGTGTCTTCTGAAAAGCAAAACAGCACTAACACCTTAGGCCTTTCATTCTTTTTCTGAAGAACAATCTCAGCCACAGCAGTAATTAAACACCCCCAATTTACCTAGCACAGATCAAAGGCAAAACAGTGCCTGATCATTAGTTTGCAGTTAGTTCAAATGAGCTCTGCAAAACCAATTCTTCAGGTACACAAATATTTAGATGGCTGTGTGTACCTTTATAATTGCAGTATTACCATTTTTTTTATGAGTGAATACTCTCTAAGCTGTGAGGCTTGAGAACCGTTGTGTACTTCAGCCAAGTCATTCACAGACCAAAACAGAGAACTTCATTTAGGCTCATGCCTCACATGGCTGCAGATGTGTGAACCAGACTTCCTTCCAGGATGTCCCTTTTGGTCTCCGTTTCCTCTACCTCCTTTCTCTTCTCCTTTGCCCAGCCACCTTCCCCCATGCTCTCATCCTCCTGCAGCTAACCAGCAACAGTGGAGCACTGAAGCCCAAGCTGCCGCCGCTGGCACCACTCCCGCTCAGCTGTTTGGCAACAGCACAGCTCCTGCTGCTAATCCGCTACCGAACAGCTGAGCAAAGCGAGGCCAGCGCCTGAGAAACCTCACTAGTGCCTACCTAAGAACAGGTAGAGGGAAAACCAACAGGATGCCTGAAGACAAGGACACTGCCCTGCAGCCAGGCTGGCAGAACCTTCACAGGTTTGAGCAATAAGCAAATGTTTCACCTCACTTAAATAGCATAACAGTGTTAGGTACGGACACCCAATTTTCTTCTTCTGATGAGACTTCTACGGGACAAGGAGGTGACAGTATATAGAAACCACGTGGCAAACCCGAGACCTCAACAGTGAGCTGGAAGTTGGAAGGTTGAGGCTTACAATGGCTCAGGGAAGAAGACACGGAAGCAATAAGGAACACAAAGTCATACACAACTATGATTGTCACTGTGCACATGTGCATCTACTTGATCTGTATTTAAAGAATTTAGAGATTCTAACTCAGAAGAACTCTTAAGACTATAACATGTGGTTTTGTGGTCACTGGAATCTTAATGATTAAGTATTCAACAGAAGGTAGCTGATACCTTTAAATATAATTTCTATTATACTTGAAATCCACAATATTTTTTTTACCTGAGAGCATTTTATCAGCTGAAAGATAAGCAGACACAGAAAAGAACAAAGCATAACAAGTTCTCTTAAAGGAAGAATCGGGTACATTTACGAAAAAACAAGTGGAAACCGTGATTTTATTTCAGTAAAGCTCAATACGCAATGCTCACCTGTGCCTCTGGAGGGCCCCCTTCATCTCTAATCAGCAGCAGATAGCTTTGTCCATCAACTACTATCTCCTTCTTGAATCTCCCACCTGTTACACAAAGTAACTCATTACAGAAATGAAAAAGTAAAACAAAACACAAAACAGGAAAAGGCTTCACTTGTGGAAAGAGTATATCTAAGATCTTTCACAAATACATGAACTGCCGGGAATATAAATTCAATTCGTATGCACTAGCATTAAAATTACTGAAGAAAGTTGCATACTTTAAGAATAAGGCTAATGGGAAAAAAAAAGCCAAAATGTCATTGCAAATCCTAACTCTCATAGTAGATGTGCTTTGTTTTGATATATGCAGGTAAAAGATAGTTGTCTGATTTATGTAACGACGAGAAAATGCATCTCTGAAAAGGGCAACTATGTCACAATTGGATACAAAAAGATCATGTATTAGAACCAGAATACTTTGCTGTAGGTCTTAGATTTTCCTCAAGAGAAGCCCATTTCTTACAGCACACATAATGTTATGAAAATGGTACTTCTATAGTCACAAATCACAGTTAGGGGAAAATACCAGACACATGTTAGACAAAAAACTACAATGGTGGTACCAGTGTAGAGATGTACTAAACTAACAGAGAATGATGTGCCCTAACTAGCAGGATGAATTAAAGACCTATTTTTGAGATCTAGATAAAAAGAGCAGAGCCACCCACATTTTGTTGCTGGGTCTATTACTGAAATGCAGAATACTGAGTGCTTGAGAAGAGGAAGAACTGGCATTGAATTCAAGGAACTAAACCAGGGCAGGCAGCTGCACTGCTACCTTCCCTTTGCACTGTCCTAATGGGGCCTTCAAGCATTACCCAAGGGCAAAATTGGGATTATTTTCTTTTGGGGTTAAGTATGTTTCAGGCATCCTGCTGCTTCTCCTGACAGACTTCGGGTAATGACAAATCACGTTTAGGAGTTCTGGTGTGACCAAGCCTGAACCAGGATTAGCACAGCACGGCCTGCTTACGTATCTCATTTGCATTCGGATCTCCCTCCGGGAACCAAGAAAGCTCTCATCTCACCAACCATGCCACAAAGGTCCTAAAGCCTCAACACTGAACACCATCCAGCCATTGCACATCTCAACTTACAACTAAGGCAAAACATGTCTACTAACATAAAAATTATTTCCTCACCCTCATTTTCAATCAGGTCTATTTTCAGATTTGAACCCCACTTCCCAACTATGCTTGCTTCAAAACCTGCAATACTATCCCAATAAATGCATTTACACACTTGCTGGGTGAGTGAACAGCTCTCACTTGTTGTGCAAACAGGCTCTCCAAGCAACCAAGTCAGCACATAAAGGCTAGCCCTGATCCTTCAAGCAGTCACCCAGAAATGACTAGCCTTAGAGGAAGGCACAGGCCCACCTTTCCCCCAGCCCATCAGAGGAAGCTTCAAGTCAAGATCACTCAACAGTTCAGCTATGTGCAGTATGTAAGCATGTTTAAACACATTTCAAGTTTAATAAAAGACACAAGAACAGGGTTGTTTTATTTTCCTATGTTTTCATTTTTTAAATCTACCCCATCAAGAAGAGCTCAGCACTACCAAGCATGCAACAATTAACAATGTCACATTTCTGACTGTTTAATTGCACAGAATGATGAGAGCACATATGGACAGGCTTTCATTATCTTTGTTAAAAGAATAATTCAATTTTGCCTTCCAAGATCAAGCAGCTGATAAACATATACCATTAGTGAACTTGAAAAGAATAATCAAAACCAAAAGATAGAACTTTGAAAAGAAACTAGCCTCAGCTCTCAGGATCTCAGTTTCAATTAACCACATCATTATTGCTCTGTTATCAATTAATGGTATATGCTTCATAAAGAAGCGTTAAATAAAATGAATTACTTAATACCCAGCCCTCCAGAGGGACACTTTAAAGCTTTAAGTAACAATGGAAATGCAACAGATGTGAGCAAAGAGTGAAAGTTCTGTATAATTACCATTTCCTGTTTCCTTTAATACTGAAAGTTTACCCAGCTAATTACAAAATACCATGAACACATTTAAGAATGACCTCATTATTCCCCTCATCAATAGGATGCCTTTCAAATCTCACTGCATCTTCAAACACAGTCCTCAGAGGCATAAAGAAGTTACAGACAAGGTGAAATAGAAGGCTTAAGTAGAAAACTGAAAAAAAAAAAAAATCCATAGACTTAGTATTAAAATGCATACGGATCACACATGAGCAGTGATATGAAATTTGCTCTTGAGAGCCACTTCAGGGTCACTGAATTTTTATTCATTTATTTTAAGAGAGCAGCTTTGAGAAATGTACCATATTTAACAAATATACCTGTTCCTTTCCTTCTCCAAAAATACTGTGCTTGGAGCTCAGTGTGATAATTTAATTTTCAGTATGAAATTCAAATCTTAACACACTGTACCACTTCAATAAGGTCCGTCTTGCCGGAAGAGCAGCACTGCAGTCAAGAAGCATACAGTAAACTCGCATCTATTCAAGTGGCTTGTTTCTCTGCCCTTAAACCCTGACTATGCTCATTGTCCGGAATATGCATCAGTCTCATCTGTTCCTTGTGTACCCCCCATGAACTCATCGGAGTACAATTTTGTTTAGATTTAGATATTTCATGATAAATAGTTTGAATCTGAAAATCCCCCAAACCCAAGTGTTTAAAACCATGCCCTAGAATGAAGACGTTCAGCTGGAAGGGACCTATGGAGGCCATCAGGCCCAGCTGGCTGACCCCTCCAGGGCTAACCAAAAGCTATCGCACATCACCGAGGGCAGTGTCCAAATGTCTCCTGAACACTGACAGCCCCGGGGCAGCATACTCTTCGCTAGAAAGCCTGTTCCAGTGCTTGATCACCCTCCATAGCAAATAATTTTTTCCTAATGCCCAGTCTGGGCCTCCCCTGGTTCCTGTGTGTCCCGACATCGGGTCGCAGGGCGCAGAGGCTGGCACCTCCCTCTGTGCCTCCCCTCAGGGAGCTGTGGGGAACAGCGAGGTTGCCTCTTGGCCTTCTCTTTTCTAGACCAGACAACACAAGTGTCCTTAGCTTTTCCTCACAGTATGTGCCCTCCAGCCCTTCTACCAGCTTTGTTGCCCTCCTCTGGGTGCTTTCAACATCCTCTTTTGATTGCGGAGCCCAGAACTGCACACAGCATCCAAAGTGAGGCCACACCAATGCTAAACACAGCGCACAGCAGTGCAATGGCAGCTGTTTCGGTGTGCTTCTGCATGGACAGCACTGCACTAGTAATTTCTGTAGAATGCATCTCTGGAATTTGTAAAGCATCACAGGGCCACAGGGCACAACAAATGTGACAGATCAACCAGTCGGAATACTGAACTAGCACTGTCTGTGGAAGAAGTCAAGAGGTCTCCCATGGCTACAAAATGCCACTTTATTTTTCTAATATCCTTCTCTACGATGGAGTCACAGCACACCACCTAAGCTGAAGACACTGAAAACAAAGAAATGACCTTCAAAATTAAAAAAGAAAGTCTCAGAAACACATCAAGTAGTCCCAAAGGAGGCAACTAGCTTTGTTCTAGTCACATCACTATTATGACACATGCAGCTTTTTAATGAGCAAATTTCTCAGCTCCCATATGTACCTGCCAAAAGAGGTCACAGAAATAACAAGACTGGCAGCATGGGCCACAGCTCTGAAGGACAGAATGATCGCTCCTGCCATGCCCTAGCAGGCACGGCAAAGCACAAAGACAGCAGAGTGAAGGACACCAACCAGCAGCTGAACTGCACTCACTTGCATCCCCAGTCCCATCTTTAAAATGGTAGGAAAGACATTTCCATGAACGCCTACATAACTATCTGCAGCCAGGTGCAGCTGGAACAGATTTTTTATGAAATACAACAAATTTAGAGACAAAATCATTGAAACTGTGTAGAAGTTTCAGTTTGGGAAGATTTTAGCATGTGGCTTATTTTCCTCTCCAAAGCTCTGCACTTAGAATTGCTGCACTATTCTGAGCTTTCCTGGGAAAGATCAGTATCCATTCAAACGGTCTCATCTGCAGACGTTTCACATAAGAAGGCAAATATTATTTCTCCATATGAAGTACACCTAATACCTACCAGAAGATACAGAGCAGTGCCTGTGATGCAGCCCACAAGAACACTCAGTCAGTACGTGCATTAGGTGAGATTCCTAATACAAAATGCTCTGGATAGAAATACAGCTTTGTTCCATGCAAAGCTAAATACAAGCTGTGCATCAGCACCTTGCAGCCAGGGCTAGAGACCTAGCACAAGTCAGAACACTGGCTTGATGGAATCAACAAAAGCTTCTTAATCTCATTTCTGTGCGTGTCAGTTCTACAAAGATTAGTGGTTTGAATCAGCAGTAAGAAAAAAACCCGCATCCCTCAGTGAAAACTACTATTGATTCGAAGTACTGCATACATTTGTGACCAAAGATGCTCTGCATTGTGAAATCTTTGTGTCGCAGAGGGAATTCCAGAGATGAAGGTTTTCATCCGGTTAGGAAAGCCTGGGCACCCCTTCATCTAGCTGATAACTGTTTCACTGAGCAATTGCGCACTGAAGCAACCGCTGATTTTCATACTATGTCCCCAGGCTCAACTTCATTTGCCAGACCCTTTATTCAAGCAAATTGCCACAGGGAGGAAGTTATTTGGCCGTATGAGAAAGATAAATCTGGGGGGTTGGCCATATGACAAATCCGTGCGGCAGCTGAACGCCTACCACGACGTGGGGGCAGGGCAGGCAGGGGCTGGGAAGGAGAGGTGCAAGATGAGGATGAATCTGCTGTAAAAGCCTCTGTTTCGTATTCCCTGTGACGTGTGGATTTTTGACAACTGGGGTTACAAATAAGACAAGTCTTCTAAGTGGAGACTGTCTCTTTTTTCTTAAGATAGAGAACACCATGTTGAGAATTGACTCCTTTTCAGGAAAACACATTCAGAAGTCATTTATTCCCTCCCTTCATACATTCATCATCTTGGGACCAAATACATATATGAACACTTTTGATTAAGCTCAGAAATAACAAAATTCTCGCAAGATCTGCATCTAAGAAAAATTACTTCAGCAGTCCAGTAAATCAATGCTAGCATCTCTCAACATTACTTGGAAGTTGAATTTCAATAGTTTTTTTTTTTTTCTTCCCCTAAGCATCTCCCAGTAAAGCACATTAAGGAAGCAAAGCATACAAAAAGCACTGAAATTATTTTTCACCCGCATCTAGATGTGCTCTGTGCTTGATGTCCATTTGTGTCAGCAGCTGAGAAGCCATCACAAACTATTGTTCAGCCACACGTAAAGTCAGCTTTTGGGTATTTCCCTAACACCAAAAACTATGCTAGAAAATACCTAAGAAACCAAATTGTGGTTGAGCTGGGTTGAGCGTATAACCACGTAAGCACAAAGATCGGGGAACCACCACTTTCACACAAGACGTAGCCACAAGCAGCTAACTGCACTAGCTTCCCAGAGAAGTACACGGGGGTGAAAAAAAAAAAAAAAAAAAAAAAAAGAAAATGAAAAAGAAAAAAACAACCTAGCCTGGGCTTTTTTTAAAAAAAAAAAAATCTACATTTTTTAAAATGTAGATTTATGATGCATTGTAGGAAATGCATGGATCAATTAATGGGCTAGAATATCAGCATTCTCCTCGAGGTATAAAGCAATGCCCCTGTTTACACCAGGGCATCTTTTTTGCTCACAGTAACCGAAGCACCCAGGGCTGCCACTGGTCCCCTCATACCTTACCACGGAGAGGAAGTAATTCGGATGGCAGCACATTACCACCTCCCTCCCCACCAAAATCAGCTGGTTTTTTTAAGTGGGTGGTAATGACCCATGCAGATGTATTCTTCCCTAACTCCTGCTGATGATCTTTAACCCATTTTGCTCACTTTTACTATTAAAGCCAACGGCACAAACCACGTGTTGTATGATATCACCACATCACGTGGATAATTGTATAGTTACATAAACACTGCCAAGGAAGCACTGATCTCTTCCTCTTGCGATTCCATGGAAGAAGGTTTAGAGGTCTTTACTGCTGGAACCTTAGGAGCAGCTGCAAGCTGCAGTGACGTTTAACCATTTGAGATGCATTCCCTGACATATTTGCAGTACTTGTGCAGAAAGCTGTATCTGATGGGTCCACAAAACCTGGTGGTGATTTGAATGGACATCTACTGATTTTAGGCATTCAGGGAAATTACAGCTTGTGCTTCAAAAAAGTATTAACCACTCAAATTGCACAGAACAGAGACTGTAATTGATGCCTTTAAATATGGTTAGATAGAAAACAGTGTGGGAGTGTTCATCTGGAGGACACACAGAAGCACTATGCTGAATGGTATTTCTGCAAAGGTGCCGGTCTCACTCCCAAGTGGCATAAAATTTAACAGAGCAGAGAAGCCCTGAACTGCAAATTAAGCAAATAAGAAGCAGCCCCCTGACAGGGTGATGTCCTTCCGCCACACACTCTTCGCTCAACCAACCAGCCAAGTAGAAGGAAGTGTACAGTACTTGCTGCCACTCACTTCAAATAGTTGCCAGGCTATAGAGGGAAAACAAAAAACGGTGCTGCTTCACAGACCGGTCTGGAAAGAACATTTACTTGAGCCAACCACGTTATTCCTCACAAATGCAGTTATTAGAAATTTGGGTGCAGCTAATACTTCCATAGCAGATTGCTGCTCCGTTAGAGGAACTTGGCAAAAGGAAAAGAAGCCACAAGCACAGCAAACAGGCTGGGATTCCCACCCAATATTCTGCTTCAGACAGAAGGAGAACAAAAGGATGAGTTAACTACCAAGATAACTGTGGGGAATAAGAGCCTATGAACAGTTAAGGTTCTTTCACTATCTGGAAACAGGCCTGCAGAGGAGCAGTGCATGATATATTTCCCGTATAAAGCTTCTGACAGTCAGTGGAATATTGCTTGCAAGGCAGTAAGAGGAGCCCAGTCACAATGAACGCAGTAATGTGAGTGCAGAAGTAGGAGTAAGCCGTACTTGGTAGTCATCAAGTGACACAGAAAAGCTTCTGCAGGAGTTCTAAGCTTCATGCAAGTATTTTATTAATAACCTGGAATATGGAAGTAACAAGATAATAAGTTGGTAAAAAATGAAGCAGGAGGGACTGCAATCATATTAGAAAATTGGACCATACTTCAACACAGCTGTAACAAGTTAGACAAACAGTGTGGAAAGAAAACAGAAGCCACATCATAGGGACAAACACAGTTCTCCACCTAAACAGAAACAACCAGCTGCAGCAAGATGGGTAGGATAGCAAACCACCGGCACTGCAGAAGAGCAGGTGGGAGTTACTGTGTACTGCAGACAAGAAGCTTGCTCCAGCCCACCAGGAGCTTACAAAGCCTCGGCCACAACTCCCTGCATCGCTCTGGGTAGTGTGCTGTGAGGGAGGGAAGGAACAAAGGAATAGAGCTCACAAGCACTTGCAAAAAAATAAAAGTTAACAGCGGAGAAAATAAACAGTGGGTGAAAAAGGTGAGTAAACTGAGGCTATTGGAAGAGAACAGACCAGGAAGAGAGAAGACTTGAGTACTCCTCCTAAGGAATCATCTGCAGATCCCATTCTACAGCAAGGGAAAGACCTAGTGCATTTTTCAGAAATTTTACAGAGTGCTTTGCAGTAGCTCAGGAGCTGGAGGACATGAAGTGGCTTACAGCGTACTGTCAGCCAGACTGACAGACAGCAGGATGTCTGCCCTCCCTCCTTTTCACATCTCTATTGCAGAATGCACTGAGGGCTGTTGCAAGTCGTATCTCTCTTCCTAATTTCCATGTTTGTATGAAATTCCAAAATAAGGTTATGCCCCCTTTATACACCCATCAAAAGCTCTCTAGCAATGTTGAGTCAAAACATTAATACGTACCTTCCAGATCTTTGATATCTGTTGCCTTATAGACATTAATGTTTAGCCCTCACAGAGGAAAGTATTCATACTGAAATAAAAAGCAGTGTAAAAAATATTAGCTAGGACAGCAGAATGATGCCTGTCACTTTGCACAGGCCTGGAAAGAACTTACAGTTGTCCTTCCTCCTAAGAAGGGCACATTAACCCGTGTGAGACTTTAAAATGTTGTAAGTAGGCTTGAGATTTTAACTATCCAAGGTTCTAGCTTGAATATGCAAAAACTTTGAAATATTCTCTTCTAAGGGGTAAAGGCCTGTGCCTTGCAAGTGAGCACTCAGACCTTAGAAATTACTGCACTAGCAAGGTACCAGACACCCATCAAGTTGATGAGATGAAGTACCACATTTTCATCCATTTACTGCACAAACATAGGAAAATTTTGACACTGAGCAAATAGAAGCTGAATAACATTTTATGTGTTAAGTATGCCCTTTCTCATAATTCATTCAAGTGAGAAAATATCTCTGACAGTTTAACGAGGGAAAACAAACAGCAGGAACCTGCAAGAATCTCCCTCCTCCAAGAGTTCCCCAGATCCCGTGTTTGCCTCCGCCTCCTAAGTGCCAGGAGACCTCTCTCAGCAGCACCCCCGCTATCACAACACCTGCACGACTTTCTCCCTATGCTGAATCCTGTGATTACAGCTTGAAATGGCTTTTAGACTGACTTACCGCTGCACTTCCTGCACTGCTGCTTCTGTTACTTGTATTGAACATTCTTTCCAGCACTATAATCTCTCAACTTAGCACAGCAAGGCAGAGCCATGGGTGTCAGATGTTCAAGCTTTATCAGACAGCAGAACTCTTCAGGTAAACATGCTGAGGTACTTTAAGACCTACACCAAATTAAGTACTAAAATGTAAAGCAAAAAAAAAAAAAAGGTATTTGTACTTTCATAGGACCTAGGATTACGTTAACAGTCCTATTTCTACTCATAGGGTAGGAAACCAGGCATTCCTGATAGCCTTTTTCCACTTGCTGTTGACTTTTCTGGTTAATTTTATTGACAGCAGGTGCAGACAGATGCTTGAACATATCACACCCACTAATTGCACGTATGCTGCCAGTCTAATTTTAAAGGTTTATTTTTTTCAAGGCAGCTGGAGACGAACAACAAAAAGCAGCAATCAACTTCTTTGGGCAGGATGTGATGCTATTTCAGTACACTCCTACCTACCTGTTTCCATCGACCAAGGATTTGGTTTTTGTTTGTTTTAAGAGTCTACACACAAAAATACCACTTTCCAAACAAAGTTCTTTACATCTTTAGCCGCATGACTGAAAATAACATGGCTCTTTACTGCAATTCCTTAAAAATTAAATTGGTTTATCACACATTCCATCTTTCAGACACCAGTCTATTCACTCAGCTTCTACCTTTCAAGCTAACAAACTGTCTCCTGACACCATCCACTCAGAATTTCTCTACACAAGTTGAACTTTACAAGCTTCCCATGTGACTTCAAAGATATTAGCACATGACAAACCCTAAGCTGCATAACCAAGGTAAGCCTAAAACTCCTACAAGCAAAGAAGCAGAGATTTCAGGCTTTTGTTTGATTGCTTTTTTGTTTAAATATTTCTTGGGTTTTTATACTTAGGCTATAGCCAGTTTTTTAGATATCTGTCCTTTCATTACAGTATTACATTGCAAATAGTAGCCCTGAATTTAATATTGGAGTTATCCAGGTGCAATTATGCTTCTACCTATCAGAACACAAACAAACAAAAAAAACAAACAGATCTACTAAGGAAAAAAATCAACAAATCAACTACCATCATCTCAGATTTAGGGTTTATTTTGTTTGTTTAACTGTGTTCCACAATATTCCAAATCATATAGGAGAACAATATTCCAATTCCAAATCCAAATATATGAAAACATTACATAATAGTATACTATATAACTTACGGGTAAGAAGAAGTATTTTCCATCCATATGCTGTATTTTAGTGTGTTCTCTTTCCACATGAAATATTTTTTCAGATGCTCCTACCTAATGCCAAGTGACAGCCCTAAAAATATAACTAGAAGATTTTAAAAATCATCATCATAGACAGCAGGCTGTCAAGATGAAATCTTGCTATCCTGCAAGGTGGAAGGCCTTTACAATTCCTGTAATGTGTAAGAAAACAGTAGTGACAGCCTGCTGTAGCAGCAAATTCAAGTTTGTTGAGATTTAGACACAGTATGAATGCAGTCAGAGAACTTGCCTTACTTTCTGATACCATTCCCCAAAACAACAAAAGGCTAAATCAAAGAAATAAAAAGTTAGAAACAATGCAAGCTAAAAATACAAAATAAAAATCAAGAACATGTTCATGTTTTGCTTTAAGACTAAGAGCTAAACTTTGGGCTGTGATTTTAAAATAAATCCAGAAATAAAGTTTGAAAGAGAGAATGAAAGACAGGCTTTTCTTCCATCTAAAGCCACTCCAAGCTGAATTCTGATTCAACAGCAGTACAAAGCAAAGAACACTGGGGACTTAATACATTGTCTCCTTTACTACTATTAAGAGCACGAAGTTACAACTACAACTATAAACATAAATCTCGGTTTTTACCTGGGATGGAAACTTCAGAAGAACCTTTTTGTAAGAAGGGAAACCAATCCCACAGACCTAAGTCATCAAAATCTTGGAGTATTCAAGTTGCAGTGCATTCGAGACATTATCTTAAAGATCACTCTGTCCTCAAAGCACGCAACCTAGAAAGGAAGTCCCTTCGAGGAAACTGCATCTTCAGCATCTTCTCCTTGGGAAAAGAGCAAATACTAACCTCTCCCTTAAAATAACTGTTCCTTATTTGCACAACACTTAAAACAGTCGTTGACTTGCCTGCTGGAACAGAGAGGTTTTCAAAGGGTTTACTAAACCACACAGCTAGTCTCCAGGGGATGAGGAGAGGGAAAGAGAGGAAGATGGGCTGCAGAATGGAGATTTCAGAATACATAAACACGCTCTTTTATGCTAAGCCTGAAAGGCTCCCAAAGCCCAGGAGAGCCAACTGCAGAATACTTTACAGTGATCAAAAAAGACAAGTGTTATTTCGTATGTGGATGTCAGTGTGAAGTGCCACATAAAAATAATTAGATGATACTGTAATAATGAGATAGCGGACAAAGAACTAAGAGGAGATCACTCTGAAACCCCTGTCTAATGTTATCAATGCCTTCTGCATGAAGCGTTAGTCTGCACTTCCGCAGATGAAGAAAGCACTCCACAGCTCCAGCTGCCCCAGGTGCTGCCTAAAGCCCGTGAAACACTGCATCAAGGATTTAAACACAATGGGAAAAATCACAGCTCCCCCATGTTTTTGTTTTGTGGCGCAGGCGTTTTAATGGATGCAACATCCAGCCCCTTGCAAGGATGTTATCCTAAAGTTAAGGATGTTATTTTGAACTTAAACGCACTTGGCATTCTTACCAGGTCTCACTGCATAAGCTATGTGTATAAGCTACAAGTACAAGGAAGATTTCAGGGAATTCCAACAAACTACAACTGAAAAAGCATGAAGTTTCTCTTCCAGAAAAGCATGCAAGCACATATTTTAGAAGAAAAAATTTATTACATTACATTTCAGTTGGCTTGCTCACCAAGAACAGAACACATGGCTTAATCTGGGACAGATCCCCTCCTTTTATACCCAAAATGTGTATTTGGTTGTTTAGTAGATACGGCCTACAGATTCCTAAATATTTGAAAAACATTAGCCAGATAAAAATAGCTAACAAACTTCTGTGAGCAGGTTTTTGAATTTAGGAACTTCATTGTTCATAGAAAAAACAATTACATTTTTGGCCTACTGGATTATGGTTACGTGGGGCCGTTTTGGTGATGGGGGCAGCAGGGAGGCTTCTGTGCCCCATGTGAGAGCAGAGCCAGCTCCAGCCTGCAAGGTCGGTGCAGAAGGAGGGCAGGAGAGAGGCCCCGGTGGAACAGGCTGTCCCCCTGCAGCCCAAGGCAGGGCAGGTCTTCATGCTGCAGCCCGCGGAGAGAAGGCCAGGAGCAGCGGGTGGATGTGGCCATGCGGAGAAGGCCGGTGTCCTGCGGGAGGGACCCCAAGCCGAAGCAGGGGCAGGCAGCGAGCACCAAGGAGCGGCTGAAATTCCCACCTGTGACCTCTATCTCTACTAAGTCTTCCAGCACTTCAAGTATAAGGACCATCAAAATAATGTTCCTTGTCTGTCTACTTAGTTTTGCAAACCAAGAAACAGCATTCCCCACCCCGCTAGGAGAACAAGCTCCACCGTTGGTTCCATCACAGAGATGAGCAACTCAAGCATTAGATCTTTTCTAGGAATGATGTAAGTTGGAAGGTTATCTAGATTAACAGATTATACCTAGATTCTCTGTATACATGTTTTCTAATATTACTTGGCCAGACAAAAAGCTCATAAGGGGATGTTGAACACAAGCAGCTTAAATTTATAACTAGTCATGTTCAATCTTCCTTGTAGAGTTACACTCTGCTGAAGTAGTGGCTAAAGTAACTCTGAGAGCTTCCCATGCCTTTCCTTTGCGCTGCGTACTGCACAAGAAGCCTAGGCACCATCAGCCTAGGAAGTATAGCAGAAACACATCTGACATTTTCATTTCTATTCTACCTTTCACACACAGGTACATGAAGTTTCCACAGACTGTAGCAGTTACTTGCTCTCTGGAGGCAAGGTGTTAGATAGGCTTTATATGCATCTGAGAACACAAAAACATTTTATTCTTCCAGGAAAAAGCAATCTTAAATATACCCCCAAATTTAATTAACTTAAAATGTATGTCCCCTCATTCTGAAGCAAACTGACATTCTAGAGCAAATTGACACTAATCATTACTTCTCAGAAAGCCAGCAGCAAATAAGGTAATTTTCAATTTCAGGAGAGAAGTTAATGCTTTACGTTACTTTTAACCCAGTCTCATAAGAATACTTTATACTGGAGATGTGCAGCCATAAAACTTTTTCAAAGCTTACCACAGATAAAACCACAGCAGTTGTTATACCTACTGCTTTGGTTTTCTCCCTTATGTTTAACTGCCTACCCAAAGGTACCACGATCTTAAATCTAACTGCTTCCTCCACAAGGAAGCTGCTTTCTTCCCAACTCTCATTTTATTTTTTCTGTTATTTTCTAACTTAAGGGGATTGTGTTCATGCAACCTCACGTTACCATTGTTCATAACAAACAACAAACTTTTGTCTTCATAAATGGAAGATATCCTGGACAGATTCAGCAATGCACGTTCACATTCATCTGTTCTCGTATTTTACATATCTTCGGCAATAAGCCAAACAAAAATCTTGTTTCACAGAATCACAGAATTTCTAGGTTGGAAGAGACCTCAAGATCATCGAGTCCAACCTCTGACCTAACACTAACAAGTCCTCCACTAAACCATGTCACTAAGCTCTACATCTAAACGTCTTTTAAAGACCTTGTTTCTTCCCATCCTGGGGATACCTTGGACAAAAGTACTTGATCAGAACTTTGTTCTGTGCTTTTTTAAATGTTATCAGAAAGAATATTGAAATAACCATTATATGAATTATGGCACTCACAGGCATACAAAAGATCTGCAAAGGTCTTTAAGCCATGTTCCATGCCTCTGTGGCTGTTTATGAAAGAAAAACCCAAACGGTAACAAATAGCCCTGATACTCAGTATTCCTGCAAAGTTCAATTCACCTTCGTCTACAAGTTACTTAGTTTCAAATTGCAAACACATATGTTTTATTATGCCTCTAGAGGTAGAATCAAGTTTTAAAAGAAATTAAAAAAAAAAAAAAAAAAAAAAACATTAGGTTGCACCCATCTTATTTGTAGCTCTCCTACAGCTGTTTCAGCTATGTAAAAAAAGTTGCACACTAGTTTTCTTCCAACAGCTTGGAATGTTCCACAAAGACCACAAATCACTGATAATACTCTATTTCCAGTAATTTTCTTGCTGTATCATTATAGGGGAAAAAATGTACATCTCAAACTACCGTAATTTCAACTTGTTATAAGGATATATATCACTTGTTTTCTTACATCAAAATACAACTGATTTAAAAACCTGTCACAAAGGAATGTAACTACATGCATGTTAAATATGCAAAAGAAGAGTCTGAAAGTCATTTTTCTCTCCAAGTAATATTTACTCCAAGGATCCAAAGGTTTACAAGTTACAGTAGAGAATAAAATTGGGCCAAACATTGAGAGAAAACTGGCCTATCCTTTAATGTTAAATGATTCTTCCTCTTGGTGGGGGATGTAGCAGGAAAAGGTTTGGGGCAGAAAAAGAAAGCCTCTTCTTAAAAGATCTGAGGGAAACATGAAACCATCTTTATAGACTGAACATTCATTTACTGGAATGCTGAAGCTACCTTACAGGCCTAAAAGAGATCTGGTACTTGTCTAATTTAGGGCAGGTTTCATGGTAATTGTAGCAGTTTAAAAGGCAAAGGATAGCAGAAAGCGGTCCCTGGTTGTAATCACCGTTTGCACATAAAGTATGCATCAATCATACTACCAATTAGATACTACTTACATGATGCCTGATATATTTCACTGTTAGTAAGCCATTTAGTTAATAAACTTTTCTTCTTTCTTTCTAATAAACTAGTCAAGCAGCTGAGACCTTAATGCCGCGTATACAAAATGGTCTTTATTCAACTCAAGAAAACAGCACGTTTAAAAAGACCTCAGAAAAGGACAAAGGGAAGAACTGCATTGATTTATCTAACGCTACGTCTGTTCCCATGAAGAATGTAAAAATCCTAGGGCCCACGCTGCAATGCAACAGAACCATCCACACTGATGATGCCTTTTATACCCTATGACAGTGAACAGACTTACAATTGGATAAGAAATAAAACACTAACAAATAATTTATGTAGATATATACTAGAGAGAAACTATGAGTTGAATTTCCTTAATACTAACTTGATTAGAAATCTTGACTGTGTTGCTTACAAGGTGAATTAGAGCTCTTAATTATTTCAGTTTTCCTACCGTTAATGAGATGGAATGGTGTCATTAGTGAGGCTTGTCAGCTACACTTACGTGCAAAGAAATGATTTGACACTGCTTTTGAAATCTAATCCTTTCGGGGAAAACAGTCTGAACATCACTCAAGCACTGTAAATAAAAATCCTTGAAGACAAAGAGGACAGATGGCAACGCTCTCAAGGAACACCATCTAAAATATTCATAGTTTAGGAGAAGAGTAGTATTAACCCCGTAAATAATCTGTATGTTTAAATTTCACAAGAAAAAATATTTTCTGCTCATCAAATGAGGCACAAAATCAGCAGAGATGCTTGTTATTTCCTGAACACTTGTATTCTGTGGATCTACATGCTGCGTAACTATTTCTCGCTATCAGTGCCCAGAAGCTGCAAACATAAATGTCATCTACATGCAGTTTTGTTGCTAGGCTGAGTTATCACCCCACCCAGTCCTAGCTACAAAGAAGCAAAATCACATAAGGGAAGGTTATAAACTGGAACTGCAATTACACAGGAGCAGCCACAGCAATCCCTCCCTTTCCTTCTCCTCCCATTTTAACTACAATTAAAGACTGTTAGAAAGTCAGGTAAAATGCTTAACAGCTTCCTTTGGTAGGAGTTAATTCAAAACAAATGTTATCAGAAATGCATGAAGCTACCTACTACTGCTGAAAAGACAACTACAGCAAGGGACAAAAACAGTGAGATGTACTAAAGACTTGAAATCAAAAGGAAACAAATCAAAATGATACACAGAACAAGGGGAAAACGCTACAGTACAAAAACCGCCTTCTGCCTCTTCAAAACAAGAGCTGCCATGAAGACAATGTATAGTTACCTGCATCCATATCTGCAAAGAATGGAACAGCCAGTAAGGAAAAGAAGGAACCAGAAATTCAGTGTCTCAGAGTTGGATTTAAAAATTCATAAGGAGAATAAATAAAGAAACCAAAAAAAGTATTTAGTGTAAGACACGCTTCTGTAAGGCACTGATATTCATGATTTCAAGCTACAGACTTGGATTAATGTTAAATGCTACAATCTTTCCAGGTATACATTAATTTTCTATGGCATAAGAACAGGTTTTGTTTTTTAATTCTTCCTTTTTTAAATTTCAAGACCAAAGATTTAACATATTAAACAAAGAACAACTGACGTCTTTGGTTGTGGGGTTTGCTTTTATTTTATTTATTTTAACTTCCCAATGTGACAAGCTGAAGAGCCCAATTACGCAGAAATCCAGTAACCCAGTACCAGATAAAATAATTCTGTCTTTCAACAGCCCAGCTGAAAGCAACAGCACTGAGGGTAATAAACTCTTCTCTTTATAGGGCTATAAGTTTCCCTTGTGGACAAGCAATGGATGAAAAAACATTTAAGGATGCTAAGAAGTTATGAAAAGGGTAAAATTACACTTTTCACATGTACTTATCTCAGTTTGGAAAATGTTAAAGGACAACTCTCCATGAACATTGAAAAGAGCAAATAGGATTCTTTACCTATTTGTTTCTGCATGATTAAAAATTAATAAAGATGTGGTCTGTGGGAAAAAATAAAGAAATTTGCATATCCACATACCTTCAGGTGATTCTTCTTGGACATATGTGCCAGTCAGATACCGGTGTACAAGTGCAGACTTGCCACTAGCTAGGTTACCCACAATCCCCTGGAAAAAAAAGTTAAACTGCAATTAATTTCCATAAAAAGCAGGATATTCAAGCAAGATTTTAACACAATTTCTCTGACTTGAGGAAAAAGCTTATGTCACAGGAGCACCTCAAAATATGTCAACAGCTAAATCATCTGTCAAAAACCTAAGGCTGTAGCAGAAAATATAAATGATACAGCATAAAACAAAATTAGTAGTCTTCCTTCACTCTTCTTGCCGCTGATTAGTGTCAGGTGGGAATATGAGGCAATGTACAGATTTCAAGGAAGAAAGCTGAAACTCAGAAGAAGGTTTGCACCTCTGTACTGAAAATGTAGATGAGCTTTAAAATCATAATACTGTAAAGTATCTCTGCAGACCATCCATCGATGTGATTCACACTGACTCTATTTAAGCACGATCTATATGGCTTCTGAGATACAGATATATATATATATATATATATATATATATATATATCATATATAGGATACAGATATTTATGGCTATAGAGATACAGATTTGGGCATGTCTACCAGGACTTACTGAAGGACTTAATTCACCAGCTGAACTTTCCAACAAACTAACAAGTCAAACTGTCTGTGCCCAAACACCTTCTCTGGAACAGATGACGAACAAATGTAAGTACACAGTCTTAACCCGTACAGGATTTTTTTAAAGCTGGTTTGCTCGCAATTGCTTTTAAAGAACAAGCAGAAGTGGTAGAACATAGCTCAACAACAAACAGTTTTCTTCCTCGAGGTGCTCAAATGCCAAAAATCAGCTGACTCCATTCTTCTTTCAGAAGGGGTGTGATGCAAGTCCTCCTGTATTACTCTCACAGTCCCAACCCAGCCTGCCCCTTCACAATGCAGATCTGCATTAGCAGAGAAAACAATTCCTGCTACATCCCTGGGCCCGTCAGCCCACAGTGGAGAGAGAGAGCAATACATGCAGCCAGACCCAAGCCCGGCGGCCTGCCCTGCATGGTCTGGGGGCCACGTGGACCTGGAGAACACACCTGTACGTTTCATATTTAAGTCTTGCTTTCTTGCTCAGGAGTCACTCACTTACTCAGCTCTCCCTGTGAAACAGGATTCCACAGAGACGGTACTTCCTCAGTTACTGGAGATGAGATGGGAACTAGCTTCCTCTTCTAAACAAACCTAACCCTGCTCTGTTGTACACGTCTATCTTGACCCTGACCAAGAGGTTCAGAACAGAAGCTCCCTGGAGATGGGATGAACTCTGCTGGCTGGCTTAAGGCTGCCAAACAGACAGAGGCCAGATAAACAAGTTCCACATTAATACACAGTCCCTATTCCACTTTCTTAATCCTAAGTGGTGAATAGCTATCCTCCTTATTAAAAAGTTGCTTAAACCAACAGAACGGTGTCACCTGTGATGACAGTTTTAGAGTCAGTAGGTTGGGAGGGGCAGCAAAAAACAATCTATTCTTTACAACCGTGAACAGCCTTCAATTAAGACAAATACAACAGTGCCTGAAGGATGCCCACCTTCTCTCTACAGCTGGCATGCAAGAATGGCTCAGCTAAAGCACAAGTTAGACAGGGAGCAAATTGAAGGCAGTTCTGCATGCCCCATAAGCCCCCATGATAGCATAAGCTTTAAGTGTAGTAAACAGCATGGGCTGCAGCCAAAGGAGAAAAACCAAGAACCCCAGCAGATTTCAGAAGTACCAGGAAACAAGAACACATGGCATAACGTGGGGATGAGAAGCAGGGAAAAGAAACCCCAGATCCCATTCTGACCTAATACCAGGTTCGCTCTTCCTCTATTTGGGTTAGTGGGAAGGTGCTTAGACAGACAGAAAACAGGTAGAACTAAAAAAAAAAAAAAACAACAACAACAAAAAAAAACTCAACACAAGAAACCCACTGCAACGGTAGCTGCTACCAGAGGAGTCACATAAGATCAAAAAAGAAGCCAGAGCCCTAGCAGCTGTACAACAGACAGCTACTTACTGGTCTGTGAGTTGCCTTTGAAGAATGTTTAACCCACCGTACTGGAAGTTTTAAATCTAATATACATCTAAGAAATTACAAGCCATGCTAGCATATAATCACAGAACGGCTTGGGTTGGAAGGGACCTTAAAGCCCATCTTGTTCCACAAGCAGGGACACCACCCACCAGCTCAGGTTGGCCAAGGCCCCATCCAGCCTGCCCTTGAACACCTCCAGGGATGGGGAATCCACAGCTCCTCCAGGCAACCTGTGCCAGGGCCTCACCACCCTCCAAGCGAAGTATATGCCAAAATGTCATCATCTAAGCGTCAGTGCAAGATATGTGGTAGAGGCAAGTGCTACCTGCACAGATGACTGAACCTTGCATTCTCAGCCAGCACTTCCATGGGACTAGGCGCTGGAAACACAGAAGAGCTTCACTCAGGGCTGGCCATGACAGAAGCACTGACCAGACCTGCTTTCCCATTCAGGGCTAAGGAACAAGTAACTTATTCCAGTGAGCTTTAAATTATAAGCACAACTGCATAACTGAAATTCCACCACTGAAATTCAGAAATCACCTCTGACATTTTCACTCCATGTATGTATAAATGCTTAAAAAAACAACCCTAAATATTCATTGAAGTTCATAACTCATGGACTGGCTTAAATCCTGGCTGTAGCAATACTCCTCACAATGAACATCTTTTTTTCCTGGGTTACAGAAGACACCCTTCCCCCTACAAGTTTTTGCTAGTCACTTGTTCTTTTCTGTGGAGTTGCAAAAGTACATCTTGAGAAGCAGGTAGCCTCCACAGGTGTGTAACTTCATCTACCTGATAAGCCTCACCACGTAGGAAGATAAACACCAACAATGAAAGGATACAGCTAATACTTCAATCCTCTTAAACCATTAATCTGCTCTATATGCTCTGCTTCGCAAGCAGGTCAGACATGCAAGGCAGTGACGGCCCGCAAGATGCCCACGCTCACCTGCTGACACCAAAGGTTTTGAGTCTAGAAAGAAGGTCTCTTGATTTGAGTGAAATCAACATTTTGGGTACACAGATCATTTAAGTCCCCCTGGGCAATCTACTCAGGAAAAGCTACACTGAAGAGATTAGCATTTATTGAGAAAGAGATAGAGGTGCTTGCTAGTTGTCGTACCTTCCGCAAGCAGCTAACCAGCATGCCATACTCACTGAAGCAGCAACTTGTTACGATTTCTAGACCAAGAATAGCAAGAAAACCACAACTCCCATCTCTGAATCAGATAGGAGATGCCATTTCAGCTGACTACCCTGCAGATAAACAGCCTGGCCAAGGCCCTTTATGAGTAATGCACTTTCTGAAAAATTGAAAAGCAAGCAAAATTCACGTGTTTTCACTAGGAAAATAACATGAGAGAAGAACATTTTGTGTTTTCACTTCTACAACCAACAACTCTAGACCTTTGGAAATATCACTGATGCAGTTTCTGACCTACTTTGTAGCCAATGCAGCAACACCACTTATGAGCAAAGCCATTATGTCATGAGGTACAACCACAGGCACAGAAACTCCCAGCAGATATTTAAACCTTCATTTACAAGTGACTCTAGTCCCGCCTGTACACAAATGAATGCTATTTTATATTGTACTGGTGCCAAAAACCTAACTACTCAGAGGGCAAAACTGCCAGGACCAGAAAAGCAACAGCTCAGGCTGCAGTGACAGGGAGCTGCTTGGTCCTTGGCCTGGGGCTAGGAAGTGATACTGTTGTTAGCCAGACCCCAAATATTTGTAGGACATTCAGTGATTTCAGAATACAATTCAGTTTGCTTTCCCCCCCTCCCCCAAGCATCCCGAAGACCATACCAGCACAGGACATTTTACAGCACTGGATGTTTGCCAGTGTGCTCCTCCTTACAGGCACCCAGAAAAACATGTCTGCCTGGCCAGAAGAGCATCATGAAATGGGATGCTACGAACTGATGCAGAAAACAGTGATGGGGATGAACAAGATGTGTATTTCCATTGAGAACTGAGCTCAAACTGAAAGAAGCAAACATGAAAAACCATTAACATTAGTATTCCAGAGTAAACCTGTGCTAACTTCTCAAAACCACAGGAACCCCAAGCAAGTCACCTCCAAGCTGCCCACAAAATTAGCATGTCTAACACCGCTTCACTTTCTCCCCAGACAGCCAGGTCAGAAAGCAGGCACAAGGAACTGAGCTCCTCCTGTCTGCCCACAGAGGGTTCCTTCAGTCTCACCTGGCTTTTCTGCCAGCTATGGAAGCAGAACGTGAGATTGCAGCCTGGCACAGCCGGCCTCCTGTGGCTCAGTGATACTGTACTGGGTCTGGCTGGGATGTTAACTTTCCCTGCAGCAGCCCATACAGTGCTACGCTCTGCACTTGTAGCTAAAACAGCAGTGGTATCACACCAGGGTTGCGTCTGCTGCTGACACAACATCAGGAGTGCTGAGCACAGCATCAGGACTTTCTCTAACCCTCCTAGGGGGTGGGCAAAAAAGTGAGAAACATCACCAGGGCAGCTGACCTAAACCAACCAAAGGGATATTCCATACCATGTAATGTCACACTCAGCAATAAAAGGTGGAAAAAGGAAGAAGAGGGGAGGGGTGGGCTCTCGTTGCGAAAACGTCTGTCCTCCTCCCGAACACCAGCTATGTGCATTGAGGCCCTGCTTCAAGGACGTGGTCAAGCATCGCTCATTTGTGGGAAGTAGAGTAATTTCTTTCCTCTGCACTTCCACATAGCCTTTACTTGTTTTGTTTTGGTATTCCCTTTCCCTCTCCCTCTTCCCCCTTCCCCTTTTTTCCCTTTAGTTGATTTATTTAATTAATAATAATATTTCCTTAATAATATATTTTTCTCTTTATTAAAATTATCCTTATCTCAACCTGTGAGTTGCTCTTTCCTTTACTTCTTCCCCTCCTCATTTGAGCAGGGGGAGTGAGAGAGCAGTTGTGGTGTTCAGTTGCCTAACACGGTCAAACCACCACAGATACCGTTTCCAGCCTCCATCCGCTATTAACCTCTGAAACTAGGAGCAGCAGATTTCACACTGACAAATTCTGACTCGCAGTAACAAGCAATTGCCTTCAGTTGGGATTTCTACTTGTTTTGGGGACGATCCTACACTTTATGACAAATATCCCAGCATGCTTTCAGAGTACGTGTACTCCTGTCCCCCACACTCTAGATGCAAACGCACCAAGCCACGTCTGTTTGCAGATCCACGTGAAGTGCGCCACGTCCTTACAGCACCTTAGGGAACAAAGCCACCACCCAGCTCTGAAACTAGAAGTCCCTCTGATGAGGACGTAACGCATTGCCCCACCAAGACGACTGAATCATTTCTTTGCATGTCTGCTCAGACATAATTTATAGACCCCAAACCACTGTGCTTATACCCTACTGAAGCATGTTTATGGAAATGCCTCATGTATTGATAGCACAGGGCATTTTAAAGCTACTCAGCACAGCAGGTTGACTGCACCTGGCACTTTTTTTTCTTTAATAAATGGAAAGATTTTGTCCAGAAAGTTCTCCTGTTTACTCTGCCCACCACAAGGCTGTGTTTGAAGTTGCTACAGTGACAGGAAGGCCCTCCCTGAGCAGCAGGAGCATGGTTACAGCCAGCTCAGGACCCGCTGGCAGCTCCCAAGGCAGGGTGAAACCTGGCAAAGTGTCTGTCTGCCAGCAGCACCCCCACGCCCCACGAGCAGCAACGCTGGCATCCACCAGCCCCAAGACACCGAAACATGTTTCCTCCTAAACAGGCCAGCAGCTGAAGGGGGCAGACGGCCGAGCAGCTTAGCCAGCTGTGCCGTGCGATTTGCTATGGTTTGCAAGGAGAACAAGCGATTATTCTGCATCTCCATCAGCAGGATCCAGGAGCATCGCCATCACTCAAGAAATGGACTTCTCCCTGTGTGTTTTCCTTGAGTCCATTTCTATTCCCGTTAAACTTCTGTGGGGCCTAGAAGCGTAACAACAGCTGCTATAAAACCGTTAGCCTCAATGCAAGGGCTGCCTAGACACTGCAGTAAACAGTCTCTCCCAGCAAGCTACCAGCCACCTTTTCCTGCAGGACAGTGTCAGCTCGGGCAGGGCTTCCTTCATAACCCAGTGACATTAGGCCTGACTGTCCCACCTGCACTGCACGGTGACAGGAGCAAACACCCCATGCTTCTCGTACCTCCCAGCAGCCCAGCAGAGCCCAGCTGAAGCAATGAGCCCACAGCTCTCCGTGGTGGTGACCTGATGGCTGTGCTGTGGCCAAAGGGAGGGCTGGCTCTCAGCATGACCTTCTCATTCCTTTGCCACAGCCCAGAGCCGCCAAGTACTCTGCGAGCAGGCAACAACACGGAAATGACTTGCTACATGCACTCCTTCATGAGGGCACATTTACAGGAGCAGATTCCTTTCCAGACGGAAGACCTAGTTTGCCCTTTCTGCTGGACCCAAGTTCACAGCTCCAGCTGGCGCTGCTCACTTCAGTCATTTTCTGTGGTATAATCAAATTATTATCTGTGCAACGGTAAGAGTCCTGCTTTCATCCGGTGCTAAGCAGGCTACAGCCTTACAGCGATCCTGAGGCTCATGCATGCCGACCACTTAAAATCAATTCTCTACAGCAGCCACACAGCAGAAGTTTATTTCCATACCACTGCTTCACACAATGTGGGGAAAAGATACCAGAGACAAAAGTATTCAGATAATGCAGCCTTGGTGTCACAAGAGGTGACTGTGCCCCAAAACCACTCCTAATGCCCTGCAAGCCATATTAGAGCACAGGGATTACAGCTTTGGTCTGACCTGCAAGCCATACATTCATTACTGGATGTTGAGAATTGAAAGGGCCAGGAGAGGGACAGGACGACGAGGAAGCCCTCCATAGATAAACTGCCAGCATAAACTAGCAGCCACCACAGTGGACTGGACTCCAGCCAACATTTTCCAGTCCTAAGCTCTTCAGAGTTTCTTTTACAAGGTATTTTGGGAGATATTTGTCTTCTAAAACATACCATCAGTTAAACCCAATCTGGTAAACCTTCTGCAGGTCCTTCTGGTGCAATATATACATTTCTATCCATTGACTATGAGATTTCTCTTTTACTTACCTTGTGCACTGCTGAAATAAAAGCAGGAAGGCAGCTGCAATTAAAGCAGGAAGGCAGCTCCAGTTAGGAGGAAGCTGTTCCCATTGGAATGTCTTTGCTATCAAGTGCATTTGTCATGTCAGGTTTGACCTATGTCTTCCCTCATCTTCATAAACATTATCACCAACTCAGATTTGGAAAAATAAATTTACCGCATGAGAACTGGACTAATGAAGCATGGCCCCAGCTGCGCATTCTTTAATTGAGACTGTTTTGTCCAACTCACTTTGCTGCTCAGCAAGTGGACATTCAATCAGAACAGCTCTGACCAATACAACAAGACACCAGAAGTGATTTAGGCACAAGGTGCTGTCCAGATATCTGACTATCTGGAACAGACTGTGGATGCCCAAAGTTATCACCAAGTAAAATATACCATACTTCTCCCTGTGTCTATGTGATCCCATAGTGGGTTTTTTGTTTGTTTGTTTGTTTTAGGCTTTTAGAAATGGATCATATTTAATTAAACCCAGACTTGCACCTAGCAAACAGTGATCTGACCTCAACAACTCTACGCTGCTGGCTTGACAAGCAGTGGGTATCAAACTACTGTTCGATATCCAGTAGTTAGATATCCACTGCTAGGTCTCAGCCCCCATCTCCAGCCTCCATGTTTACAACTTTAAAAGAACAAATCTGGGAAATTCTCCCAGTCTGTCTTTTCTTATTTCATATGTGAAATGGCTCAGCCAATAGAAAAGCTATTGTAAGCAGCTATTAAGCCACTGTTCGCTCATACTAAACTGTTGGTTTCGATTCCCTAAATGAACCTCCCCAATACTTCATTTTTGTTAAGTATAATAAAGAGGTCCAGGAAATATATGCAAGCAAGACCCCAGATAGAACATTTATTTTTAAAGTCTCTTAAGACAGGGAAGAAAGACATTTAGTCCTTGAAGAAATTGTGAAACATTACTACAGGGAGACAAAAGGAACATTAGATATCACCTGCTAACAGTCACTTCCCCTCTTACAGAGGCGCAAGACTCCCCTGCTCAGATCATCACATCAGGAAGCCGGTTCCAGTAGGCAAACAAGTTGAAGCAGAAATAAAACACAAGTAGGTCTTTGAAGCATGCTTGCAAAACCAGAAAATGCATAAACTTCAGAAAGATAGTTTTGTTTTAGAAAAATGGTTCACTTTTGAAAATCATTTTCTATGTTTTTTTATCCTACAGGAAATGTAATGAACCTGAGAAGACTTTTCCCTTGTGCATAGCATCTTCAGAATGTTTTTCAGAGAGAAAAGTAAGTAAAAAAACTCACCACTTTCAGCTCTGGTACAGATCGGCTTAGTGTCCATTCTTGGCTATTTACAAAGGCATCTGTAAAAGCAAACAACATTTACAACATCAGTACAGCACCACTTAACACTCTGCTGCCCAAAATTTCATGTTAAGGGGTTGGATACTCAAGACGGAGATCCACATTTCCTCTTACAAGATCGATATCCAAGCTCCAAGTGTTGGTCTAAGTCATACAAGAAGTCAAGAAATCTGGAAGTTAATGTTCTGCAAGCCTCAGGGTACCACCTTCGCTGGAATTAACAAGACTAGAACCAACTCAGTTCTGCGTTACAAAAACAGTCCTCCGGTTGTACTCAGTTCAACTGCCTCCCATCCACCACAGTGTAAATTCTGCTCCACAAGGAAGGCCTTGGACTGCCCATCATACAAAACGTCAACAACCACTGTTACCACCTTTAGCAGCTTGTCCACCCAGACAAGTGAGAACACCTGTCTGTTTGGAAAACACGTTGCTTCTTTATTGCACATCACACAACTGCAATTGCCAGCATCAGCAGTAACTCCCCTACCCAAGGACGCGAGAACGTTGGCTTCTTTTAGAAACTTGGTATTTTTCAGGAGTAAATGTGGAGTCACTAACCATTACACATTGCACACAATCTGACTGCACTTCGATTAGATTCTGATGACGTCTGTCCACGACTTCTGAAAAATTCACCAAAGAGTAAACTAAACCAAAGCCATTTAGACTTAAACCACAGAAACATTTCCTACAAAACAAAACAGAGAGGGGATTGATTTCTAGTAAACTGGCAAGTTAAGTTCATCATTGCTCCCAACAGAAAGTCAGTCATTGGAGCTGCACCCATGTCCAACATCACTGACAAACCAACACACAAGAAAAGAAATAAGGCTCAGTTTCTACCTCCAAAAACATCTCATTTTGTTCCTTCTTTAACAGTCTAATCAACTGAAAGCCAAACAACAATCATGTTTCAGTTAAGAGTTCAAGCAGCATTACTCTGCAACACCATTTAACATTTTCCAAAGCCATGCAAACCTGATTATGTTACTGCATGTCCCAGTCACAGAATACTCCTACCCAGCAGATTAAACTCTACAGAATTAACAGCACTGAACTATCACCAGCACTACAGATCCAATTCCCACTGTTCCAGGAATTAACAGGTGAGAAGTTATGCTTGACTATCGTGTCCATACGCATACAGAGCTTTTGAACGCAGCTACTTCAGGACTGATACCCCATGCAGAAGAGGGCTACTGCATTCTGTCTCCATCCAGAGGACAAAGAAGTTGGAAGCAGTTTCTTACCCAAGTGGTGTCCTCACCAGATTAAGAAACTCTCAGCCGTAAGCAAGCTTTCCCCCGCCTAAATAAAGACAAACCTCAAAGCAAACTTGTATTTTGCACTACAGCTGCATTCCCTGTTAATACATTACTTTGGTCAGTATTACAAAGGCGCGTTAGCCATTAACTCTGAAGCCTTCTCCATCTTTTATTTAGTGCATTGTTTCACATTTCAGATACAAGTAGAAGCTCATGTGTACTAGCAGGACATGCATTTACATGGAGACTCTTTAAACCAAATTTATTTTGGTATATTACAATCCTGAGCTGTCTCCCAGTCACTCACTGGAAGGAGAAGGAAAAACAAAGGCTTATATAAAGACTCTCTGAAGACTGTTGCTCCGTTGTGTCATACTGCACTTGCTGTTCCACTGTTTTGTTTTACTTGCTGCTCATTAGCAGCAGTATTCCAAAAAGACAGAATGCTATTTTGAAGATTATGTTTGAACTGGGATGCCCTGAACCCTACCTAATTTCTACGACTCAAGCCAGGCAGCAGAAGCCTTTTAGTAAGCTCTAAGAGAAGACACCACGGTCACCAGGCTCCTGCTTATGATTTGAACTAGTCAGAAGTAATCAAGATCTGAAGTCCCAGGGTTACATCTGTACTGGCTGGCACTTTGACAAGTTTTGACAGGGAGGCAGCACATGAGTCATTTCACTGTGACACGATGCTTCTAAATTCTGCTTCATCTATTCATGGTTGAAGCAAGCAAATACAGCTTTAAATTACTGTTCTTTTTTTTTCCTTCAGAACCGTATCAGCCTTTATGGCAATATAGGTATTAGTTACAAAAGAAAGAACACCAAGGCTACTAAATACATTTTGGATAAGCAAACTAAGCATTTCTGGGTTTACGCGTTACAGCTTCAATTATCAGGTTAGCAATGACTTGAAGCACTGTGACAGGGTGAAAAATGAGCAGCACTTCCTAGTTATCACCTCATCTTGAACTCAGAGAGAGCTGTTTATGTCGCGTAGCAGGCAGGCATTTGTCAAACACTATCACAGCCTCAGACCAAACAGACCCCAAGCCAAAGAAGGGAAAGATGAGGACAGAGGACAGCAAAGAATGAGCAGTGCTTTGTTCGGGTGGAGAAAAAAAAATGCATGCCTCAGAAGTCATCACAAAATAGTCTTCTCCAAAACATTCCTTGCTTTTAAGTAATTCAGTGCAGCTGGAACACATTTACTTCACTGCTTAGGAACTACCATGTTGGTATATAAAAAGGCTGCAGGGGATCAGGCCGAAGAGTCGGCTATGGCAGTGTCCTATTTCTACAGCAGAGACCAATAGCAGATACTTAGGTAAAGAATTAAAGATACTTAGAGGAGAATCTAAATCTCCTCCAGGCTGACAGCAGTTTAGTTCAATGACTCTCTGAGCCAAGGCCGTCCTTCCTTTTAGAGCCAGTTAGGATTCAACTTGGGTAGATACCTGACCTGAGCAACCACTGCCTTGTTTTCTTGCATACAGAACACAGTCCAGAATTAGGCAGCACAGTTTTTGCAGGTCTCCAACTAGAGGAGCCAGGGACATCTTTCTCCAGCATGCTGTAGAAGTGATTCTTCCCTCAGAAGGCGGCGAGGCCCTGTCCCAGGCTGCCCCAAGGAGCTGTGGGTGTCCCCTCCCTGGCAGTGCCCAAGGCTGGGGACAGAGGGCCCTGCCCATGGCAGGGGGTGCTACTGGTGACTCTGAGGTCCCTGCCAACCCAAACCATCCCAATTCTATGCTCCTAGCATGAGACCTGCTCTAGAAACCCTGTAATTAAGAGCCCACTACTTGACCTAAGAGTTTTCCTCCAGGAAGGAGAGTCATCCCTTAAAGCATGCCGTGGCTGATGCAAGATCACGGCAGCACAGACACGAGAGCCCCAAACACCCCAACAGCAGGGCTCCTCCACTACAGCAGGAGTGCGGAGCTGAACACATGAGCGGTGCCAGACGTGCTGCACACGGCTGGTGGGACAGCATCACCCCAGCTCCCAGTGCTTCTCCAGCAGCCCCCAGCAGGCTGTGCAGCACCAAAGCTGCAGCAGATCCAACTCCAGCTCCAGAAGCCTCCTACAGCCCTTAGCTATAAAGTTGGGTGAGAAGGGCACTCCTTACCCAACAGTGAGCTACCACAGCTCTCCTGGATTTACTTTGACCTGCTATTCCTTTGCGAAGCATTGGAAAAGGAGAAGAAATTTCCACTGAACTCCACCACAATAGGAAAGAACTGGTCGCAGCGAGCAACTAACAAACCCAGCAGTTCCTTTCTATTATTTCTTCCTTGTGTAAGGTACAGATTCCCCAGGTAATGCTTCTGGAGCATCACAAACCCATTATTTTGGTCCTCACTTGCAAAGCAGTAACAAAGACTAATATAACCAATGCATGAAAACCTGCAGGTGCTGATGTAAATTCTATCGCTGTGTGTTCACCCACTACTACCTCCCCAGTAAAGACACCAACTAATTTATACTTACAGATCCGATGCTCTGGATTACCTGTTTTTTTTTTTTTTTTTTTTTTTTTTTGTCCTTTTTAAAAGGGAACAGTCAGCCTGTAGTTATACAACTACAACTTGAGCAGTTCTTCTATTGCCCCTTTAAAAAAGCCTATTAGGAGATCTATGAAATCATCTTCCCTCCCAGTATAATTTTAACTGGCATTTTTACAAGGAATAACGATTTATAGTTAAAACCAGAACATGTTGTGAAGGAGTATCTGGTCTCTTCAGCAAAGAGATTAACATGCCATCATTCATGTGAACATGGAAGCACACAGCTAACTTGTAGCATAAATGCCATTAAGTAGTGGTTTACTCTGACTTAATCCCCAAATCCATGGAAGTTAAGGCAAAAAGGTCAAATACTTGCAGATAGGGCATGACAAACAAGCCTGGGGATTTTGCGGTTATGGGGGGGGGGTTATTTCGGGGTGGGTTTGTTATGTTTTAAAGCAAAGAAACTGCAGCATGAGTATGAACCATCTGATGCATCAAACTGCAGCACACAAAGCACAAGTTGGGTAGTCCACAATCTGCTAGAGCAGCAAAGCCCCAGTACTGAATGTTGATTTAAACATATTGGCAAAGATCTGCATAACAAATAGAGCCACGTGTGTGAAGCTGATCAACTGTCTTGTTTGCATTACTTTCTGACGGGAATTCAAGTGAACTCAACCTTCATATCCAACCGCAGACTATACATACAAAAGGAAGTACTTTGGTCAATAATTAATCACACTTGTGTGTCCCGTTCGTTTAACTTCTGCATCAATGATCAAAAGCTTCAAATATGCATGGTGTCAACCATCTAGTTTTAAAAATGTGCACCAAGCTAACTGAAGTTGCATTTTCTTAGCCAAGTTTTCCACAAAATAGCCTTCATATTTCCCTTTTTACTTTCCTCCTCTCCCCCTCCTTTTGGGTATTTCCACCACTGTATTTAGGATCTGTGTTCTACTTGCACATCATTACTTGATGTAATGCATGAACTAGCGAGGTCCTTCAGTGTTTTACAACCTCAGCTTGGTAACTCAACTCCAGCCAGAGGAACCTCCTCTGCTAGTTCCCAAACTAGGAGTCAGGTGTATGAGCTATTTTGGTTCCCCATTAACACGCCGTTGTGGAGCAATGCTGGGACTTAATGGCCATTCTTGGCAACATCTATGTTCTCCATAGCTTAGCACGATGGCAGATTTGCAAAAAGGACTGTTTCAACACATTGGACATAAAAGCCCTGCTTAGAATAACCATCGACAAAGAGAAACAATTTTCCCCTTTAAAACCATTAGCCATCACTAAGAAGCTAAACAAACATTAGCAAAATCCAGTCTGTCCATTAACTTCACTACCCTGGGCAAGAGGTTTGAATCTCACATCATGCAATTAATACCGATGCAAAAACGCGACGTATTTCATTAACAGCAAATGTGTAAGGAGTGCACCTGCAAACACAGCATTACCGGGAGATGAGAGCATGAAGAACTCAAAAAAGCAGAACAGCCAATCACTGCTTAAGTAGAAATACAGCCTAGTTGCATTAAAAGTTTAAATTTCATTTCCATAAGAAGACCAAGTTGCTTTTATTTAGTTGTTAGCTGCTGCACAGGCTAGCAAGCATTAGATCCAAAGAGAACAGCTAGGAAAAAACAAACAAACCACGGGACCTACTGGTAGGTGACAATGCCAAGCTCAAGCAGCAGGTAACAGAAGGTGTGATAACCACATGGCTCCGGGCAGGCTCCTCACGTTCTATGAGGCGCTGAGTGCCCAGCAAGGCTTGTTAACAGCTGGGCAGAGAGCTGGCACAAGGGGTGGGAGACTCTTCTGGGGCACTTAACTGAGGAGTCTCTTAAATCAGATCGAAGGCCACAAAAACCACAAATGTTTTACTAAAACCAATGATGGTTCCCTATGAGGGATTTCCAAGTACTTTGTCTGTTAAAACAACAGAAAAAACACCCTGCTGACACAATATACCCCATGGAAGCAAGGGAAGACAAGAAGTCACCTCCTGAAGGTGCTTGGTCCCCTCCATCAGGTGCCACAGCCCCTGACACACAGCTGCCAACACCAAAGTGAGATGCACGCAGCAAGCTGGCCAAATTCACACTTCTCTAGCTGACTGTATTCTTCTCAGAAGAGCATTGAAGAGAAAAAAATTCAAAACCCCCTCATCTGCCTGCAACAAGCAGTGTCCCAGCCATGCCTGAAGTCTTCCCGAGAGCTAATGAAACAAGTAGAATGAACCTCACCGTAAGATTACAGCTTCCAAGGCAAACCTTAGGTTTTCTTGTAGCAATGGGTCACTTTTGGCTGTTCCCCACTCAGCCTTCTCCTCTCCTGCTGAAGCTACATGAAAAAGCTTCAGCTCTCTGCTCTAACCACATTACACACTAGCTGACTGTCCCAGTGGAACATCTGAAGAACCTATAGACTAAAAGAGGGCAGCTGCATTTGTTGGGTTTTTTGTTTGTTTGTTTTCCCCTTTAAACTGTCCTGCAAACACAACACTTCCCTAGTACTTCAGTACAGACTAAGGGAGCTCAGGATTTTTTTTTTCCCCAAACAAGACACAGCCAGCAAGGATGCCCCCAACACAACCGCACGTACAACTCAGAAGCAAGTCACTGAAGTGAGCTCCACTTACTACCCCAGGACGCAGTAGCGAGGCAGCTACACACCCACAGAGAGGGCTCATTAGATTTACACCACCCTCACCATCCTTCTTGTCAATCCTATTAAAAAAAAATCCATCTTTTTTTGAATACCGTGGGAGAACCCAACCTGCCCTGAAGTCACCATGGCACCCTGCAGCCCACCGTCCCCAGTGGTGGTGCAGGAGTTGGTGCCTTGTTCCATACACCGTGCTGTTCCCTGCTCCACTACCCTTATTTCAGTGATGATAAAGGAGCAAACAACTTAATTAGCAGTTTAAAGCAAAGCCTGAGAAGCTCATGGATTTCTTTTCTTTTTTTCCTAATCGAGATGAAAATGTAATGACAAACGTGTCCAAAAGAAGAACTGAGCAAAGAGCTGGCAGGAGTGCTTACAGTGTGACATGAAGACTCACATCTTCCATGAATCTTGGACAACTTAAGAGTTTCCCTCAGGCTATCCCAAAGTTCCTTTGCTATGCTTTTAAATGGGGAAAAGCTATTAAAAAAAAGCTGGGGGCTTCTGGAAACTCTCAGCAAAAGATCCTTTTCTTTTTAAGAACAGGAGCCCTTGAAAACCTGGGAACAAAGAACCAACTGCACCACTCCCTGACCCACCACCCCGAACATCTGCATGACAGGCAGTATTTAGAGCTATTTCCTACTTTGAAATAAAAACCTGAGACCAAACGGGTACAAAAATATGCATGCAAGCTCCCACTTGCCCACAGAGATGCAGATGGATGCACACATTGCTCTTTTGGAGCCTTATCAAAGGAGCACTTTCAGAACGTGTTTCCCCAAAGCTTGTGTGCTAATTCCCTCAACAAAGCAGGAGATAAGTGACTTCTGGGTTGAGACTCCCGACCCCAATAAAACATGCCTTTTTAAGAACAGGGTAATCTCTCTGCATGCTCTCTCTCCAATTCAGGCCCCAGCATTTTGAGTTAAAGCACCACCTCTGCTTCAGCACAGGTTCACAGGATCCCAGGCTATTGAAGGAGTTAAAAAAAAAATCAGCTTTTGGTATTGAGCCTCTGCAGCCAGCAGAAGCTATGCAACACCGACAGTTGACACAGCAGCCTCTTCTAACACACGTTTTGGCTTGGAAATTTAAGAGCTGAAGTTGGAAAGTAATTTTGTGAAGTATTTGCTGAACTGCAAGTCCCTCCCTCACCCAGCCTGCGCCCAGGGCTGGGGCTGGCCTTGCTGAAGCCGCTCAAGAGCCTGATCTCAGGCTGTGCTCCGCACCCACAGCTGGGCACTGCCTCTTCTTGCTCTGATGAGAAAGGGATGGCATTCAACCTTCCAAACAACATCTCCTCCCAAAGTAGTTTTGTGCCTCAACTTTCACAGCTAACACCACCAAAACATTTGTTTTGTCCCCAAACGTAACGCAGCTCCAACTGAGCCCATTTCTCTCAGAGAGCGAAGATGTTTTTCATCATGAAGAGCTTGCAGCCTAAATAAATGACACTTTACAAGCAAAAACATAGGGAAGGCAAAGTTTTTTAATAGGTAGGGTCCTGGAGCTGATGCACAGCTCTCACTTAAGTAAAAATAAAATCCACAGATAAAATGAAGGCTTTCCCTTGAGGCAACACTGCCACCAGATAACACAAGCACACTTCAGAAAAGGCAGAGCAAAGGCTATACAGATTAAAAAGAAATTCCAATAAAATGCAAGTTCCTTAACACTCAGGTGCTCCTCCAAGGCAATACAGCACAAAAATACTGGTCCTGGCTGTCCCCTCTTACAGACAGGGCAATGGCAATCACAGCAAGAAGCTGAAAGGAATATAAAAGCCAACAGAAATAAAAAAGAAAGCACCGCTGTAGTAAGGCCAGTCCCTACTGTTCCTCAGTAACACAGGGAAATTCAATCATTGCTTCCAAGCAAGGGATATCTCAGCTGCACTCTCTACTTTTTGGAAGCCTTATTAGTCCCAAGCTAGGGCTGTGGGTTGTGCTGAGGCCTCAGGTTACATTGATGACCTGTGATGAAAATGTATCACTTTTGGGGGCAACACTATTTCTGTGAGTACCAACACCGCAGAGGATGCAGCTAAACAAGTAATAACAGTACAATTCAACTCCAAGAAGAAAAAGAAGCCACTGGAGATGATATGTTTGGTGTCTTATTCTGCTTGGTCTCACGGGCAAGTAGGTCCATGTTGAAGGTGAGCTCTGCTTCGTGCCATCTCCTGTCTCAAGAAAGGATGGAGCCTGCACAGAAAGATGACATCAAAACACAACAGAATGAAAACCTGGCGATAAGATTTTAAGCTGCGAAAAGCCATGCTCAGGGCTTCAAGGCAGCTTTTTAAAAAATGCTGAGTATCAGCATTGAAAATACTGAACTAAACCCATGTCTGAGCAAAGATGCCCAAAGTACCCAAAAGGAGGAAATCGTCATCTGTTGCCTTTTTTGACGATGACACAAGCAGGAATTAACCTTCAGATCTGAGCAGTAATGAGAGACTTTCATATAAGGGGTGACAAAAGCTGAAGGGGGATGGATTACAGTACACAAAAGAATCAATGTCAAAATAAAATTTATAAACTAAGAAAAGATGAAACACAAAGTGGATTCTAAATGAATACAGAAAAAGATTTTATTTTGCAAGCCAGAGAGAAGAAAGTCACCCAAGAGGCAAAACATGATTGAGACGCACTGCTTGGCAGGCTGAAAATAGTTTTAGCTTTTCCAATAGGTAAGAAGCAAAAACAAAGCAAAAAATGAACCACGGAAAATTGGTGACTGCTTGGCAGAACAAAAAATAGGTTTTTACAACTCTTGCAAAGAACCGACAAGGTGGTATCATGCACCTTGCTTCCTCTTCTTACTGAAGAAGTCGTTGGTGCATTTTATCCCTCAGCTAACAGCAGTGCATCTAAGTGCTGAAACTCACAAGGTCCTACAGGGCCTCTCAGCTCAGTTACCTTTGAGTAACAAAACAAAAGAGCAGAACATTATTGGGCTGCTTTTGGATCTGCCTTTTAGCAGCCCCACAAGATGCCCCCTAGCTCCTGTATGGGAAGGGCTCACCAAGAGCGATTCCATCCTCACTGTCCCCTCTCTCTCATCTTCCCCTCCCCTCCCTGTTCTGCTTCTCTTGCTAGGTTCTTGCAGGGACCCAGCTTACTGCTGTTCTAATGCACTTTTTGTTCCCCGTACTGACTTCCACATGCAAGGACCACAGTAACCTCACAAAGCCCCCAGCTATGGGCACGCTGTTCTCCTACCATGGAGGCATGGCAGATCGCTCTGATTTTTTGGTCTGCTTTGAGCTATCCTGGGCACTTCATTCACGTTTTCCACAAAATGCAAAAACACAGAGCCTTTAATACGTTATTTAGGACTGCTCTCTTCCCATACAACCCTTTGCACTCAGCCACATTTCAGTTTAACCTGCCAGTTCAACCACCACCAAACAGCACAAGGTATCTCCGCAACTCTGCACTACCAGCTCTCGAGTGTCACTGCCTGCTACCACTACACTCTTCCCTCCCAAGGAACCCGCAAGGAAGCGGCACTAGACAAGACTGTGAGACAAGCAGCGGTGCAGTCAAGGACGTTGTCTCTTCTGCAGGGCACCAAGGGCAGCCCGATATCTGGTGAAACCCCAGCACCGTGATACGGCAAGTTTCTGCACCTAAGTTCAGGTAATTTCACACTGACTCGTGTCCCAACCCCCTTGCTTATTGACCCAGGTCTGCGCTCTAGCGTTGCTGTGTTCAGCCCTGCTTTCAGTTCTCTCATTTGTGGCTAGAGAAAATCCAGCATGTTTGCATGGAAGTACATCTAGAAAAACATTTCTCCTCCCCGCAAGGGAAATTATGACTTGTTTATGCAACACATTTCTAAAAACATTTTTTAGAACTCAAGTCATGTCTCAGAGATTGCTATGCTGGTTGTCAAAACAGAGCTTTTTTTTCCCTGACTCCACCATATGTAAGACTAAGTCCACTTTCCCTAACTTGATATCACCCATGCAAGATTTGGAGATGATTAGTGGAAAATATACAAATGAGACACTGTTCTCCAGAGAGCAGCACAGCAGGAACAATCTTATGTTTTTATATTTATTAGCCTGATGCACATCTAACTTGTTTAAACAAGGCTTTTGTCAAACGTCAAAAAAATGTTAATGCAATCCAAGGCATGCTCTCAAAGGGAATTAATGCTGAGCTGGAACCAATACGAAAGCCTTAGTTTCAACCCCAAGGAAGCAGTGAAAAGGGGCCCCTTTTTCAATTGCAAATAGATCCGCTAAGATGGAAAGGTTTATTTCCTAATAGCTCAGAGAGAGAGCCTAAAGCACAAAACTGGGGCGGTGGCAGGTATTTGAAAGACCCCGTTTTTGCCAAGTCAGAAGAAGTTGTACCCCCAGTGCTCACAGGACAAGCACCTCAATGCCTTCCTCTCATCTCTTCCCAGCGTCTGGAACCAGCTTCCAATGGGCACCCAACTCCAGTGCTCCCTCAAATGCCTCATTAGGTTTTGTTGGTATTTTTCCTGTAATAAAGAAAATGCCCACCTACTCGACTTTGTTACTGTTTTGCCTAAGAGACAGTTCACCCATCAGGACACTGAAACAGAACAAAACCGACAAAGCATCACCGTGCGTCTTAGCACACTGTACTGAGCAGGAGAAACGTCCTGAAACAGGCAGAAAGCAACCAGGCCGAGAGGTGTGAGGGCTAGCATTACCTTTTGCCTTAGAAGTACTTAGAGCAAAGGTTAAAGTTAGCACACAGCTAAATGGTCCTTTAGAAGAGCAGCTTCCTTTACCAGCTTCCTCTTTAAAATGTACTGGTTACGGCAGGGCTTCAGAAAACAGACCTATGCATACAGGAAATACTTGTTTTAGAAACTTAGAACACTTCTCAGATGAGCTTTCAACTCAGTGACTACCTACAGTCAAAAGCCTCTTTAAACTCCCATTCCCATATAAAACCATAAGTTTGTGGGAAAGAAATGCAAACCTACTGCCCAAATCCCTGGAGCTGCAACCAGCAGCGATCACTCCACCTTCTCCTCGCAGCCAACCTGTCCCCAGTCCAGCCTTGCAGTGTTCAGAAGCCTGGAGCAGAAGGAACAGAATCTGTCAGAAGCGATGCTGTGAACCTGTGAAGGGATGGAAATGAGCACTCACCGTGCCATCAGCACCGTGCGCACCAGCTCTGCTCCCAGCCCAGCACCACGCAGCGTGAGGAACTACTGCAGCAGTGGGAATCACTGGGATCTAAATTCACACAGAACCAGATGTTTCTGAGGCTACTGTGGCATTTTATCAGAATCAAAAAAAAAATCCAGGCTATGCACAATATCAATTCACTAATATATTTCTACTTGACGTTTAGGAAGCTGAATTTTAGCCTAAAACTGGTAATCTTTACTGTTTAAATACATCAAACAAGGAATAAACAATTCCTTGGTCTTCACAAAGTCCTGCCCTCTGGCTATATTCTCATTTGTGTTTCCTGGGTGATGCCAAGAAACTTGAGTGTGTTTCCTGAGCTTCAGCAAGCCCCACCACCTCGGGCATCCACCTTAGGCTCCAACTGTTGCAGAAACCTACGCGGAGCTGGAATCAGCAAACAACTGAGCTTCACGTGAGAGACCTGGACCTTACTTACAGACCAGCTCTGATGCTTTTAGCAGCCACTGTTCTGCAAAGTGCTACCCACTGGAAGGACAGCTTGGAAAAAGAATCCTGTTTTCCCCAGTTCCTCCTGCTACATCTTCATGCCGCTCTTCTGGCCTGACCTACAACATCCTGGAGAAAGCCCCACTGAAAATTAATTCCTTTCTACAATGCTGCTTCCAAACACTTCACAAGTTGCTGTCTCTTTGTAGTCTGCTCCCTATTATAACCTTAATAACCTCAGACAAACAGCCTTAAAGCCATAATAAAACAACTGTAGCCACACCAATGGCTACAGCCTGTGTGTCGTAACAAAATGTCCAAAAACCAGAGCAGCGCTTGCAGAGCCAGGGCCTGTTCTGCCCCTGGTGCTGCCCCCACAGTGAGGGGCTGGGGGTGCCCAGGGAGCTGCGAGGAGACACAGCCAGGACAGCTGGCCCACGCTGCCTGAGCCAAGCACAGCAGCGCACCAGCCCCTGTGAAGAACATTAACTCCATCCCAGCCCAAAGCAGGATGCGGCAGTGCTACTTCACACGTGGTAGCTTCAAGAAACAGTGCTGTTATTGAAAATTCACCTTCATGGTGAAAAAAAAGCTAATTCCTCCTCTTTTTTTTTCCCTCCAATTGTACACAACAGGATTGCAATATGAAAATGCTGTGGGATCACTGAGTCCTCCTGTCGTCATGCTCCACACTATGCAGGAGCAATGCAGTCAGCGCTAGGATAAAGCGGCCCAGGGACCACCCAACCAAGCTGATTTGAAGCATTTTGACACTCCTGTTCTCAGGGATGGCAGCGATCAGACCAGGTTGACACGTTTACCTGAACAGTGATTTAACCGCAAAAAATCAGCGCACCCAAGGTGGACAATTTCAGTTCAACCTTCCGTGGTGCCACAAATGCATAGCTTCCACAAAGAAAGGGAAACAAGAAACTGTCCTTTTGATAGCACAGAGACAACAAATGTGGTTATCGCATCAAGTCAGCTACTGCTGCGGATCAAATTTTTTTGGCTCCTCCTCCCTCTTAAAAAGGATTTATTTTTTCCCAGGCAAGGACAGGCAACAGGACAACCACAGTGCACCCTGCAGCTGCTGCTAACAGCTGCACTAGGTCGTTTTTTTTTTTTAATTTTTTTTAAATTTTATTTTTGAACTACAGTGCATAGGAGTTCACATCCCAAATTGAAAACAAAGTAAACCCAAAAATAAACCGCACTGTCTTACTAATTAAAGGGATTCATTCCTTCAGGAAGGCTGACATAAACCACTGCTGTGGGGTTTAGAAAATATTTTTAGCACTCCGTCTCTCCAACATTTTTACAGAGACCATATGAGCAAGCCAAAGCCCGACCATCCATGTAACCTCACGAAAAACTCTAGGAAGTGGGCTTTCATGTGAGTTTATTTGAAATGTCACAGGACGGTTGCATAACACACTAAATCTCAACAACACAGGATTTGTTTTTTCTCCAGAACCAAGGTTTTCAATCCTTAGACAGCAGCCAGTAAATGTTCAGTCATCTTCAGCTGCGTCGCCCTTTGCTGGCGAGTCACTCTCCCTGGGTCAGGCTCTGACCAGCAGCTTAACAAGCACCAGTGGATATTAGCAATAACCTATAAAGGGATTCTGCCTAATAATTTTTCAGCTGGAGATGTAATACTCTGATACTAAGCACAAACCTCAATGTCTGCCACGCAGCAGTAGCGGGATGCATCTGAAATGCAAAGGACGTGAAATCCGGCTGTGTCCCACAGCGGTGTGAGCACAACGTACTGCTTACTGCACACAGCGCGTCGCAGGGGTAGTATCACTTCTGGCTGAAGCATTCGAGCAGCAACCAATTCAAACTATAACAAATACACCTATTTTAGCCCAAGAAATCTGGCAGGGTACTAAAAATACACATTCGGTTGTCATTGCTGACCTTTCCCTTTACTGCATAGAAGTGAGTTTTTGCCATGCTGCAGGCTACAATACCGATTAGTGATATTCTTCATCGGATTACAAAAGCCTGATTCTGACAGCAAAAGAAGGAGAAGTGTCTTGGAATGACAGGGAAAGCAGGTATTTCCAGGGGAACATTGCTCTAGGAAATCATGTTCATGACGTTATGGAACAGGAAAACTTCATCCCACCAGCAGACGTTACCTGCAAAAGCATTGCCTGGAACCCAACCTACTCAGCAAGGCTCCAAGTCACCGCCACCACCAAGAACGGGACCAACGCAGCTCAAAGAAGCCGTGCCAGGCTGCTTTATAGAGCATTATCCTGCCACAGGGCTAAATCCACAACTCCATGCCAACCTGTGATATTTTGAGAGTACAAAGAACACAAACTCACATTTGCAGGAAGAAAATCTGACCGGAAAGATTAAAAAAACCTTTACAATAAAACCAAACAGGAAAGAGAATTTACATATTCACACAATATAATTACCTCCAAGAAGCTTCAAGTGACGGAAAAAGCTGACTGAACCCGGCTGCTCTACTTCTACCAATACAGAAACAAAGAGAGATGATCCTAAATTGCCTAAGACACTATTTTTTCATACATTCATGCAACAGTTGAACCAACAGAACTTCAGCTAGAGTAAGCAATCTTAAGTACACAGAAGTTGAGCTTTCAAAAGGCCAGATATCAACCGAGTACAAATATCTTGCTTTATTAAGGACTTCACTGGTGCCAGAATAGTTCTGCTCTAATTTGTGCTTTTAATAGATAGGTACCTTTCTAATCTGTTTTGAAGATTTCTACTGTTGTTCACTGTTACACATAAACATATTCAACTACAAAGTCCTTCATGCAGCCTGGGGGGGCAGGGGGGAGGGATGAAAAACCAAAAAGCAGCCAAATTTCAAATCTAGGCCACAAATGACACCAGAGGACGAGCCTAACAACTGCCTCGGCCAGCAAGGCAGCCAGCAGGGTTGTGTAGTGCAACTGCAGCCCCATAGGTTGGCTTTTCTAACAAGTATCAGCTTGACACATCTCCTCAGGAGCTCATGTCACCTAACCCCAAGAGCTACATGGCACTGAGCTGTACCTCGCGGCAGTCGGTGCTGGACAAGCAGCCTGCCTCCCACCGCAGCATATCCTGGTTAGAGAGCTCTTCAAGTTCTCATATCAACCAGACGGGCTTCTTGACCGTACATACAGGAAAATAAAAAGGGCAGGCCTTTGTCTCCAGTTATAATCCTAGAAGTGAGATACTCTCACTAACAAAATCTCTCCACTCTTCAGAATTGCAGAGTTATTTCATGTTTATCAGTGAATATAACATTTCATATCCTAAAGAGCAACAAGAGCCAGCCAAGAAAACATACGTCATTTTATAGAAAGTGGTCTGGGGAAAGGGATGCACAAGATTTGAAGTACAAACCTCCAAAGGCAGAGGCAATGAGGTCAGCTGGCTCCAATTAGCACTTCACCTTTATCACTCGGTGAAGTATTTCCTTATGGGCTGAGAACCACCCCTTATTCATGCCTCTGCTGACTCACAGGAGTAGCAATCAGGCTTTAAAGGGTGGTGTTCTTTCATATACGCAAATTGCCACGAATCCACTGAGAGCAAAACCACATTTGACATGAATGATTTGACAAGATATATCTGGTTCTATGCCAGAATATCCACTACAAAAAAAAAAAAAAAAAAAAAACACTACAGGATGAACAGTTCTAGGAGCTTGTACTTATGTTACAGCATCATTCTTCCAGGTAGTAAAATGTGCTATAAAACCCGCAAAATAAACTGACTGAGATAATCCATACTGCCCACCTTGCTTTCCTCTCACTCAGCTCACGTGGCATAATTTGCCAGCCTTTAGTACAAGCACGCTATTTACATGTTGTTAGGACCTGCTACAGAATGCTGTTGTGGGCTCAGGCCACGTCGCTAAGACTCCAGATTGTGAGGAAACTAATGGAAGAAGTCTATCAAATAACGCTGCCCCTTCCTTAAACATCAGCTGGAGCCCATAGATATAAGGCTGAATAAATTGACACTGTGTGAATAAGCTGATATACGTGAAGATAAATAAGTCACGAAAAAGGTGAAAAGGCACGTAGCAATTCGTGCTGGATCACCCTGCCAGCCAGAATTAAGCACTGAGCAGCAGCCTGCTGCTTTTAGCCAAGAGCTGGGCACGGGGTGCGGGCCGACCTGAAGCCTTCCCTTCTGCTCTGGCAGACTGCATGCCCCTGCCCAGCGCTTGCTTCCCCGCCGCCGTGCACAGCCGAGCTGGGCACATGCCTCCGGCACTGCCGAGCCCACCTGCATGCCAGCCAGCTGCTTTGTTCTGCGGCTTCTCATCAGATAATTTCAATTAAACCTTCATCATTACAGATGACATATGTTCACCATTCCCGTTCTATCCCACGCACTATCTATACACACCAATAATTGTTTGCATTCCGGTTTCTAAATAGCTGCCGTGTGTACACAATCACAGGCATGGTTGTCACCTATAGCAATTTAAGATGATGATGAGCATTGGAAATCTCGCTGAAGCTAAATTGGAAAAAAAACTTGAACGCTGTTGCCTATTAAATGGCTCTATGCATCATAATGCACAAGAACAAAATTACCTAGCAGATTAACAATGCACAACCAGCACTGCGGTAGAAATCTGCATCAGTCAGAAAAATCATATCATGCAGGCTGCCTCCTACACGAGAGGGCTGTGTGTGCCTGTGTGTGGGGGGCGGGTTGTTTGCTTTTGGAGAACCTCGTGCACTGCCTGCAGAAAATAAAATGGCAAAATTAACCCTGCCCATCTGAGAAACGTGTCATGGGGAATGTCTCATGGGATGATTATAAAACCACATTAACAGACACGTCACAGCACATGTGACCACTGGACTCATTTACCCAAACCACTTTTAAATAACTCAAATAGCTTCACCGTTCGCCCTTTAACAAAAACCAGCAAACAGCCTCACAGGACTCTCTAAACAAAGAGCTGAATGCAGACATTTCTGTCCAGGCAAGTCTCTATATCAAGGAAAGGTTTGAGATAAATGCAATGAATTCAAACACGCTATGGCTTTCAGGCTGAAAGTTACGTCTCTTGATTACCGATTTAGTCCTGACCGCATCTAACATCTCCAGAACTGAAATTATCTCCCTCTCCATAAGTACTTCACCATTGCACCTTAAATTATCTGTTACTTGCTTGTCCACAAAGTTTTGATCTACTATTTGAGCAGTTCCCAGCCTTACTACCTACATGGTTTGTTTTGCAATGCCTGCCCCTCCGTCCTTCCCAAGTATATTTATCAACCGCTGTGCTAAATCAAACCAGCAGCAAAGCTTATTTCTTTGCAACAACCTATTAGAAGTCTTATCTCGACTAATCTCAGCATGTTAGTAGTCAATAGATGTGTAAACACAAGTCACTCTACTTCCCTGCTGCCTTTCAGACTTGGTAATCACTTGCTGCCCTTACCCCAAGACCTGCTGAACTGAGGAATGCAAGCTGAAGTTCTTTCTTTTTGTTAAAGCACACACACACCAGCTTGAATTTGAACTAAAAGCTGCTGTCAAGGGGAGAAGAAAATGCCATTACTGCTGGTGGATTTCCTGCACCAACAGATGATGCTTTCAAAAATTACTTCTCTCTTCAAAGTATAAAATGCTGCCGAAGTCTCAATACTCATAAGGCCAAGAGAAATCTGGTTGGATAACATCCCAAACTAGAGAGAAACCAACAAATGTAGAAAGACCTGATCTGCTGCCCATCGAGCAGACAGCTACCTTCCCGTGCACCCAGAGGAGGCTCCAACAAACATTTCTCTAGATGGACCGGGAGCTAAGCAGCTGCAGCCCAGCAGCCGTAAACACAACTAAAGCCGGGGGCATTTTCACCTAGAGGAAAAAGAAAAGGCAAACTTATGCACATTGGAAGGTGATTGGCGTGGGTAGCTCACAAGTCCAGAGAATCACACACGCTATTTTTCACATTAAATAGAAAAGTCACTCAAACCTTTATTGATCTTTTCTTGTTTATTTCCCTGCTAAACAGAGCCTTTTGAAATTTGTGACCATTGTTCTGTTGGGAAACATGTTTTAGAAAATGGAAAGCCAACATCACCCATTTCAAAATTGAAAAAATGTGAAAGCTTAGTCAAGATTAAGAACATCAAGCTTTTAGGCCCAAGTAATTGAACCTTGGTATATTATCCTGGTATGCAATACAGACATAGTGTTATTTTTAATTATTTTTAAGTTAACAGGAAGACATTTGCCAGTTAGATCCTCAGTAAGTCGGTTATGAAAATATTTTCCGCTAGTACTGACAAAACACTAAGCCTAAACATGCTGTAACTGCCCTAAAAATGTGAATACTCTCACAAAAAGAAAAAAAAAAAAAACAACACAGAGACAGTCAAACTATGTTAAAGGACACTTTTGTTTTGTTTTTTAATCAAAATAAATAAATAAATGAACCCGAACAACTCCATACCACAAAAATCCCCCACCTTCCCCTAAGCATAGATTTAATTGTAAAGGAGAAATACGATGCCATTCTTTCAGGACTCCTTCAGCACAGGATGTTTTCCCCTTGCAGTAACTTGAAGGTTGTGGAAGTTCTTGAAATAATTCAAAACCTACTGAGAAGTTATTTATAACATGCTGAGGGACAAAAGCTACAAGCAGCACAGGAGTGTACTGAACACTAGACTCAGGCTTCATTTTTCAAGTACTCTGTCCTAATAGCAGCACCAGAACGTGCTGAACACGTCTCTACAACTCTGGTCAGATGCTTCAAGATGTCAGTGAAAATGCCTCGTTTGGCCTGCCAGCCTCCAGTAGGTTCAGTGTAATGCAGCTGCTGGCATTCTCCAAGAATAGCCAATGCTAAAATCACCTCTTTCTTTCTAGAATCACCTCCTGCTTGATATAAAATTCAATGGCCACCTGAGTTTCTAGCTCAAAAAATAAAAAATGGTACAGAAATTAGATGACACTCATGCACTCCTGCAGCTTCTTACCTGACCAGGAACCCAAAGACTCCAAAAGCTACGCTGTAGTCCAACCTGGATTTACATGAGCTGTCTCAGCTTCAGGTGCTGGCTATACATTGTACCCCAGAAACATGCATCAGGAGCACTCCCAGCATCTCTGGCTAAAGCCCTCAAAAAGAAGAAAAAACACAAACTGCAACCACTATACCCACAACCACCTTGCGGGTTGAGGTTTTAAGCTCAAGTCATCTGCTGGAAAAAAACAAACAAACAAGACTTCATAAGTTTTTTTTAAAAAGAGGTTCCCAAAAGATTGCTTATTTCAATACCTTTGAACTTCCCGCTGATTTTATTGGTTCCACAATTACAGTTTCCTCATCTTAGCCCATTGGGTGTGTATTCCACTAAAGCAAACGTGATGAAAAAATGAAGGTGGTAAGAATACTTAAAGGGATTTTATGCTCTGGAGTTTAACATAAGTGTTGTTAACAGACTTCCTTAGCACAGAAAGCTTCTCCAAAGCACAGCAAAAGAGCATGGGAGTGAAGAGAAACAGGATGTACCTTCTGACCCCCAAACCCATCAGGAGCTTGCTAGCCTAGACACATACGTAAAATTATTTGATGTGCACAGGAGCTTGCTTGAAATAAAGACATTGCAACCAGACTTGAATTGTGTGTGTATTTATGTATTAGATATGCGAGGGGTCCTCTGGATGCCAGTCCCCTGCATGCCCACTGTGGCACAACAAGGGCAATGAGCTTAGGAGGGTCCTACAAACAAAGCAGACATTTTGTAAGGAAAAACACACCATTATGGAACAAGCTGATCATACCCACAGGAGCAGTGGCAGACTGATAAAAGAATACGTTGAGCCTTTGCCTTACCAAGTCAAAGACAAGCCACTGTGCGGTGACAAATGCACGTTCTTGCTTCACATCAGTGCGTGGCCAGGACGGGTGAAGCACTGAGAGCCACGCAGCAGGAACCCTAACCACAACCTCCTCAACTCGGGAGGTAGAAAGGAAACTGAACCACACACCTGGGTTTGCTGGAGAGCAAAGACAGTATGCCCAGTTGTAAATTCTACAGTTAATGGCAATGGCACTCAAATCATATATGGAGTTCACTTTCCGGTGTCGGTGAATATTTACTGAAAATCAAAATATTCAGGAAAAGCCGTGACACAGATGGAGGTCAGCTGAAAAACCAACCACAAGCAGTAAGATCAAGAAAACTGCCTATCGTAATTCACTGCTCTGTTAGGTATCTCTGGTCTAAAAAAATGTAATAAAACCTGTTTTTTCAGAGACACTGTCAATCTTATTACACGTGAAACATCTAGGACAAATCCACTCAAATGCCTGTGCTACCATCAGTGTTCCTTTCAAAACAGTAGCACGGTGCCAGTTTTCTGAGTAAGTACCTTTCCAGAACAAACAGTGGGAAAATATTTCAGGACAGAAACATTTTCACATCTGAAACTGAACATCCCCCGCCCCCGTTTTTCCCCCCCAAATACTGCATGCAGTCCCAGTTAAAGCTAAAGAAGTCATTAAACAAGTCAGCAAAGGGTACATTGAGAACAGTTGTCTACACACTCTGGAAAGGCCAAAATATTGCAAATTACCCTTTGAAGAACTGGGACTAAGAGGAGGAACACTGCCCATTTGGATGTTACAGGCTTGCAAAGCAAAGGAACCACCTTGAAAACATTTCAGAAGACACAAGTTCCCACCAACGACTGTTTGTCACTGGAAGCTCCTTGAGCTCACAGCCCACATTCAAGGCCTCTTAGTCAAGTATTTACTGAAGACAGTTCTGCCAACACCCAGGATATACGGGACTTCATTTTTGTTCACGTGAACAGGCAAGATTCTGCAAGGAACCCTTCCACCAGCCTCCCCTAGGGACGGATCCTGTTGCCAGAGCTCTGTGTCATGCTGGCACAAGGCGATGGGTAAGGAGCAGCACATGCAAACAGGAAGGCCAGCAATATCCCTGATGAGCACAGTGACATTCCCAGCATTATGCAATAAACTCAGAGAAGGTCCAAAAAGAAATTGTTTTATTTCAGCTACATACGTTTTACTACAGCTGCACAAGCAGCAGAACATTTGGGGACAGGATACGTACTGGCTTGGAAGGAAGCTTGTTTTACATCTTATGCTCATGGAGACAGGACTGCATACACTTTGGTAAATCAGCAGTACGCAGTAACCTGCTCCATAACCCAGTACTAAAGCTGAGCCCTCAGCTTGGAACTGCTTTCACATGAAAATAAGTATTCTGCCTTGCTCATGCTTTATCCATACTACACACAGGCAACGTTAAGTCCATTAAAGCTGATGTTTCAACCTGGGGCCCTAAAAATACAGACCAGCATGCCTGCTTGAAACACACCACATTTCTTCTTTATTTGGGGATGGGAAGGGATTTGTTATCAGTCAATTCCTTACATACTTGGCAAGGGTAGAGGTTAAGGCAAGCTGTGATATATGTACTCTGTAAGTACAGAGAAGAGGAGCCTAATCCCAACACCTTTTCTCAGAGGGGAGAGGGGATGCAAGGTTACTGCAGAAAACCTCGACGCATGTTGCCTGTACCTCTGACGGAATTGCTAGGAGCTATTCAAAGAACCATTTCTTTTGGTGTGCTCATTCCTTTTCTACTCCAGCTGAATAAAAGGAATCCTAGGTGAAGGCCCACAATGTGCCCACAAGCATATTAAAGAGATTTTTTTTTAACTATAATTAAGTTTGAACGACACAGTATACTTGCATTAAATACTAACACATGACTGAAAGCACATAATCCACAAACACAACAGAACCTCTGTTTTGATGGGAAAAAGCATACAAGCATAGGAGGGAGTTAACATAGCATCACTTAACAATTACCTGGAGCAAAACTGTAATTAAACAAAGCAACTAAACCCCCCTTCATTCTAGAGCCCCTTATTTTCAAGATTTCTGCTCCCCTACCAAAGCAACCCCAGGAAAGCCGTCCTTCCCAGATGCTCATGTGTATCACTGAAGCTCTCGGGGCAGTAACAATCCATTTTGTGTGGAGACAGATGCGGGAAGGCAGTTTCATCACCTGCTTGCTGCCACCGATGAGGATGAACAGCCAACAGTAATTTAGGGAACTGGGCTGGGAATGCATGTCTGTAGCAAGGGAGTAAAAGAAAAGGGCTAACGAAAATAACCCATAGGCTTTACAATCCCCAGTTAAATATCAGCAGCAGCTCCTCATTCCTCACAGACCTTCTGCCTTCATATAAAAATTAGAGACAACATGGTCCCTCCAAGCCAGGTCTTCACAGACTGGTTGAGGTAGGGAGGGACCCCCGGGCCCACCCGCCCCAGCCCCGCTCCAGCAGGGACATCCCAAGCAGGGCGCCCAGCCCCACATCCCGGCACCTCCTGAAGCTCCTCAAGGAGGAGACCCACCAGATATTAATGCTTCCTAATATCTGACTGCATCCTGCATCCAGAACAGTTTCAGAAAATTCAGGTTAAAATTGCCATCGTAGACACTTGGGTAAAATGCACCCAAAAGGAAGTTTCTCTCCCTTGAGCAAAGCACCTAGTGCAGACAGTCCTGGTGGCTGGCTGCTCTGGCTAAGTCTGTGTTACAGAAGATTCTGGAAAAATCATGAATGGTATTAAGAACCGTACTCATCAACCCTGCAGGACCTAGTGCCAGAAGCCACAGTTTGAATTATGAGCACTTCTGAAAGATGCAAGTACAGCTGAGCGACAAACAGATCCATACTTTAATCATCACTGTCCCTGGAGATAAGACAATTTGTTTCTGCTAGCAAGCTGCAGGAATGGATAGGGCATTTGGGATTATAAATCATTGTTCCAGAGAACTAAAAAAAAATCTCCATTTTAATTTAGGCTTGGTTACAGTCCAGGATCCTCAGAATCCTTTCCAGAAAGTGCGTTAGCTGGGAAGCCACAGCAGGCTCTGGCTCTCCTCTGCACCCTGCACTGCTGACCTTTGAGCACAGGGCTGTCTCACAGCAGGAATTCCACGCGCATTCCTGGAGGATCCAGCCCGCGGGAATCAAACGGTGCCGTGCCAGCCACACACCACACCTGGCTAGCTTCAGCCTTTGTTCCTCCACTGCTCAGTTCATCTCCCTTTGGAAATAGTTTAAGAGGGAGAAGAAATTCAGCAGCACACAACGGTTAGCCGCTAGTGGTAATTCAGAGCTGAGAGGATGACAGAGCACACCTTGGGATGCTCTTCAAAATGATTTTTTAGCAAGCGTTCTTCCATTGTATCAGCGCTGTTTGCTGGAGAAGCTGGCAGAGCCACAAGCCTTAAGATGCCTGCAGTGCCCTGTGATAAGCCCCTACTTACCAGTAAGCCTCCTCCCTGCTTCAGGTTAAAAATAGGCAAATACGAAGGTAGAGGTTAGCAGGTATTTCAGTCACACAGAAATCAGAAGGCAAACGCAGGCGTCTGCTGCTGCAGAGCTCCCACAGACCGAAGAGGCAGAGCAGCCGTACCAGCTGGCGGGCTCAACCACCAAGCCTGAGCATAAAGCAAACCACCAAAACAATTTTGCTTCTGTGCTTCCCACCCATTATGCTCACAACAGCAGGAGATAAGGGAAAAGAAAAAGCAAAGGATTCCTGCAACCAAGCTTTCAGTGCAGCTCAATGTGACTGCAGAATTACCACCCCTACACCAGCACAGCAAGAACCAGGCCTGCTCGCACGTCTTCGTACGCTGCCAAGGCTCCACGCACAGATCCCACTTACCCGATCTCAGCCTACTCTTTTTGGTAGAGTATCGTTCGCATGTTCGGGGCCTGCAATCAAATTCTTAACAACATTACCCTGAGTCACCAAGGAAGTCTTGCAGATATCTGAACTAGAAATCAAGAATTCCCTCCGAGAGCTTTGTGCCCTCTGCCAGAGGGCCCCATCCCCACCTCACCCAGAGCCTGAAGTTTGTTCCTATGAGCTTCACTCCTTGTTCACAGCAACATTAGGAGCTCAAACACCATCAGTTGCAGCAAGCACTGATTTTTCCTAAACTTGAAAATATCTAGGGATTTCTGAGACATGAGATATGCTTAGACACTTTTAAGATTAAAAGTGAGTAATAAAGGCAATTTGAAGTGGAGCTGCTTGCCTTCAGTAGCATTCAGCTAACACTCATTCATACCATGCCTCGAGAAGAACTGCAGGCCACCGGCAGGATGAGCTGCCCCAGAGCTCTGCTCGGGGCATACAGTAAGGGTCAGGCCCCCAGAAGAGCACTCAGTGCCCTTTATGAGAAGCAGTTCACGTCACATGGTTTTCTTTCAGTCAGATAAAACACAGCACCAGCACAGAAAGCTAACCACTTCGCCCGTGCCCAAGCACAACTTTCTTACCAGGTCTCAAATACAACGAGGTATTATTGATGGCTTCTGAGACATGGGTGTGAACAGCTGCCTGCCACCAATCAGTCTCAACCGAGACCAAAAGCTTTGCGACGACACCGTGAGTTGGAACAGCCCATGCACTTCTGTAGACTCTCTTCATTAAAGCAAACCATTCACTGATAAATTTAACAAGGACGTTTTGGGTACTAGGGAACTGGCAGCCAGCATGGGAACTGAAGACAACAAACCGAGCATCCTTTATAGTCAAAAAAAAGGATTATTTAATGGAAGCCACTTAGGGAAGTAACCATGAGGCAGTAGTTTGAAAAAGTCTCACTTGGAAACACACTCAGCTGAGTTACTTCAGCAGAAAAGGGCACTGTTTGGTGTCAGGCTAACCAAGTCCCACAAGGTGTGCCTTGAGCACTGGTATGCATCTGTATGGTAGTACTCAGCTCATGTCTCACATGAGGAACCAAGAGTCCCTCAGCACTCACCTGTAACACCGAAGTGCCATCACAAGGTGCAGAGGCACTGGCCTGACTACCTGGGATATGGGGCAGGCGAGGGGAGAGAACGAGGGAAGAGCAGAGCAGTTGTGTCCTCCCAGTGCCGGCGGTGGAGCCAGGCAACCCAAAGGCATTGCTGGCTACACACTCATCTGCAGGCCTACAGGAGGCCGACAGAAGCTTTTGACCCAACATCTCCAATGCCTGGGGAACTCCTCCTAAATAATTCAAGGCCTGCCTTTGCTTTCAGCAAAGGAGTTTTGCACAGAGAGTCTTCTCTGTGTACAAAGCATCAGCAGATGTTCAACAGCAGAGGTTCAGTTTTAAGGATGTTTACCAGTCACTTGAAGTTACAGAACCAACAGCACATTAGTGCAACTTCTTAAACACAAGAAACACAAAGATTAAGGACTAACAAAGCTATAGGAACAGTTCAAGGAACGTATGCCTATGGAAAAAAACACTCATACCTCTACTCACTTGACATGGCATGACTGACACCTGCTTACCACAAGTTATGAAGCCAAACGGAGCTGGACAACACAGAAAACCAGTGGCCTGTGGCAATGTACAGATGCGCCCACACAAGAAAGAAGGGGCACAGGAACAGGTTTCAACAAATACAAGAGGAGCAGTGCAATACAAGCAGCTTTCCAAACAGTCACATCGTGTATCAGTACACTGAATGAAAAGGATTTGGGTGGATTCTGAAGCAGCAGTGACAGATGCCAAATTCATGCCCACTTTGCAGAGTTTGAGCTAAGCAACTTAAACCCAGCTCATTGCTTTCCCTAAGAATAAAATCATCTTTAAAGTGACCCATGGACATTTACAGGGATGACAGTACCAAACTACAATACCCATTATGTAATAACAGTGACAAAAAAAAAGGCAAAACATAAACAGCTAATTACTTGACAACAGACAAAATCATACCTGTTTTAAAATAAGCATAATTGCTTAGTTTACCTGAAAATTAATTCTATTCAAAAGGTTGAAGAAGAATGTCTTTTTCAATAGCAAAAGCATTCAGAGATTTTCATTGCCCAGCACCTGGAGTCACAGAAGTCTAAAGCCAGTTCCAGAAACAGGAAGGATAAGTCTTCTCAGCAAAATGACTCAAGCCAGGCAGATGGATTTGTCTCTCACCGAAGCACTGCCACAGAATAGCAAGGCTTGGTTCTTTTCAGGTACCTAGTGAAAAGCAACACCCCCAGCTCTGAGGAATAAGGAATAAAGATGGATGTCAGCATGGAAAAATCACAGATTGGCTGGACAGAACTTACCTGTACTTATTTTCTACTTAAACAATCCTTCGGGCTTCCCACATCGAGGGAGGATGACAACAGAGCTATGTATATAGAAAGGACCAGAAGGACCAGAGAACAAACTAGAAGAAAAATATGAAAACATTTAAATCAGGAATTATAGCAAATTAAAGATTCAGGGCAGCCAAAGAGGGCGAGACAAGAGGACATACAAGGCAAAATGGATACCAGTGGTAGTACAGATCTGCCATAGAGGACTGTGAGGAGGAACAGCCTGAGCAAGGAAACCAGAAGTACGTTCGTCAGGATGTCACAGAACAGGTGGTTTTCAAGACAAGTCAGTATAGAAGGAAAACCAGATCTCTCTCCAAGTCTTGCACACAATACCCTGAAAGTTGTGAAGAGTACTACACATTTGAACGTAACAGCTTCAGTAATTAAAACTACAGAAGAATTGAACCTTGTATGCTTCACAAGCACAAAGTGAGATTTTTCACTGCAGAACTTGGAGATTGAGGGAGAAAAGCTGTTGCCTTGCCAACATAAATATTTCTGTATCACTGAACAGAGGAGCTTCTGAATTAGGATGTTGCATAAGGAACAGTTAGGTCAACATCACAGTTTCCCAGGCAGCCTGTCCGTGATACAAATGCAGTCACAGTCCTGGAAGAGCAGAAGATGTTTGGGGAAGTATGTAATTCTGATGCTCATCCCAAAGAAGGCTTCAGCTTTCAGGAACTGCAGGGAGAGCAACATCTTTGCAAAAATGCTCCATAATAGCAGCGCTAGAGGTGCTGGGGGCCCTTGTTCTTGCAGCAACCAACCTGAGAAAAAGTGCCATTTTATAGTAACAGTAAGCACTAGCGCAACTGCACACCAAGACAAGGATGAAACAATATTTAGGTCTTAAGACCCCCAAAATGTAAGCACCCACCTCAGGACGCAAAGCAACCAAGAAAGGACTGCACGCAGCTTGCTAGAGGTGTTGCACATCCTTACAACTACAGCTGCATTGAGTATTTTAGCACCTGCTTTGCAAAACAGTTTTCCCTCGTGTCTTAGTCACAGGCACTGCCGTTAAGCCACTGTTCACATGGGAATACGCAGGGGAAATAAAACACATCATGGTATTACAGAATCTTCTCCTCAAAATACATACGCATGTACGTATGTACACATTAAGCCCAACACCAGCAAAACAGTGGTTTTGGAAACCTTATTCTCTAGTGAACCAGCCAGAAAAGTCTACTGACAAATACATGCAAACAAATAAAGCAACTAAACAAATAAATAACACTTGGACATGCCAGGAGCTGACAGCAGTCAGCACAATATTTTATTCAAATCTGAGTTGCAAAAACTGGTGTTTAAAATGTTCAGCAAGGGAAGCTCTGCCATGGGACTTCATCTACAAAAGTAAAGCTTACCTCACAGCCATTCAAAACTTCACTGTATTTTGGATGCTACAAAGAACAAGAACCCTTTGCTAACACCAGGAAAGGAATAACTACACAACTCTTTCCAACAATCTTTCAGATTACTTAAGCACCTGCAGGGTTGAAATCAACTTCACCAAGTCCAGGTGCTGAGAGGACACATTTACTACTTCATCCAAAACCAAATCTTGTTTGAACAACTAGGACTGACAGATAAATTTTGATTTCACAAGTTATTTAACTTATTAGTTCCTTCTATCTATAAGCTAGTGGAAAATAAAGTCACATGTAAAAGGTCCCAGTTAATTTACAAACAGCACCTCCCATATTCATTAGATACAAGCCTGTATACCATCCAGGTGGAATACTTATAACCAGGAACCACACAAATAACATACCTGCCTCAGAAATGCCAATTACTGTAGCTGACCTTAGAGCCAAATCCCATGGGAGAGTCCTCATAAAGACTTCTCTATGCTGCCTTTATACTCTTAGGGAGTTATCCTGTACTTCAACTTCAGACAAGTGACCTTAGCAGCTTTGTCTGTGCAACCTCAAAGGGCAGAAGTCAAAACAGCACCCATGAAGATACAATTAAACTCGAGAGAAATCACCCCATGAATATTCCTTCCAATTACACTGATGGAGACTAGCATGACTCGTAACCAGGGCAGCAATTAGCCCTCACACCCAGCACTCTGCCCTGAGTCCCTGAGCAACCTCCACTGCTGACAGCTCTTGTTGCACAGCAAGCCAGCCTGAGCTACAAGCCAAGGCTCGCTCGCATTCTGGTCCCACCACACCATAAAAACCTGCAACTGTAAATGAAGATGAACCCCCAGCAAGAGCCTCGTGCAGGGGTGAGGTTACACAGCTTGCAGGAGGCATGCAGAGCTGAGGAGCAGCCATGAGCACCAGAGGCAGCCAGGGCTCAGCCCCGCTTGCCTCCTCATCGCCTCAACAAATCACAAGGGCCACTGTTTAAGTTTCATTAACGTATTCTGAGGTTAACAAAAATCGTACAAAGCTGTAGTACACTGTGTGCTTATTGTTTTTATGGTATCTGTTGCCTGTTTTGTTGTAAGAAAACAGTTGGTACTGTTTTGTCAATAACGCAGAAGTATGTCAAACACTGTCGTTACGAACCAGCCTGAAACATGAACACCATCAAATGCTCTGTTTCAGAAATTCCATCAAGATAAGAGCTTGATATTGCACGCTTTTCATGAACAGAATAGATTATCGTTTCTCAAGTTCAATATACTGACATTTCTTTTTCCTTAGACATGAAAAAGCCCATTCTGTTTTTTTTGGCAGAAGCTGCCTTTCGCTGTGTTTACTGCAGTTGCCTAGGGGAAATCCTAACACCAATTATCAAAAGCAACACTATTACATTAACAGTCTGCATTAACAACAGCTTTTTTTTTTTTTTTAACCCTGTGTGGCTCCAAGTGAACGCGAATATGCACGCATCTGAAATAGAGCTACATTCACTCTCCACTTTCCAAGTATCTATTTCTAAGATTATAACCACGCCAAACAAAACACTAGCTACATGCTCTGTCAGTACCCTATTTCACAAATAATTTGGCAACCTAACAGCTGTATACAGTAATCAGTATTAAACTGCTAATGGTCATCAGCACAGTAGTATGGAGACTAGCTCTGGCTGCAGAGCAGAGCCAAGCCATCACTCAACAACTCACGCGTCATTCCTCTGCGTTGACCTAAGAAGCTGAGATCTGAACACAACCCTAACGAGCTGAGGTACTGTGCACACAGCACAATGCTTTTCAACTGTATTTTGCCAAATGCAGCAGCCGAGAGTTGGTTCAACATCTTGTACAAGCGATTCCATCTTTCTCGTGCAACAGAACTGCTAAATCCAGTAACAAACTGCTAACAGCCGAACTAGCGAAGCTGGAAGTTCTCCTCTATAAGCAGTATCCATGAGCAACTTCAACCTTTCCTTGGGACTCAGAAGAGACCACATGCTGTTCCACGGGCACAATCCACTTCTGACAAATAAATGCTTCTTTTTCAACTCTAGACTTGCTAGTGTTAGTTAATGGTTCTGGGTTAACCTCATCTTTCCTGTCACGCTGAGCAGCCTCAAATTCAGAGCTAGTATCAGAATTATCAGAAGGGTACAAAAAGATCACGCTTTGCATGCTCTTTTCTTTGTGTAAATTCTGTTTTAGTCACCTCCACATGAGCTTCATTAGGTCCACACAATGTGCTTATCAACACTAGTAAAGCAAACGATAGGCAGTTTTCTGGCAAAATACATATATGCTAATGTAATTTATGGACTTTAGTTATAAGGGAGTGGAGATGAATGCCTCTACAATGATTTTACATAAGTATTCGGTGTTATATCACAAGAAAGTTATCCATTATTGTCATTAGGTACGTAACTGCCAAGTTAACGTAGAGCAACATTAAAATTCTACATTTCTTTTTAATTTTAACAGAGAGACCATGACTGCTAGCATCTGGCATACACTTTAATATTGTGCAAGCTTTAATCCATGTCATTCTTTAATTCAGCCAGTGACCTTAATACCACTTCAGTTCTTAATCATCTGGCTGTATCAGTGCAGCTGGCATTCATTTTGCTTGACACAGGACTGCCCAATAAATAATAATGAAAAACCCTCTTAGCCAATGCTCAACAATGCTTAGCCCAACTGCAATTCCTTTACCTGCTGGATCTTCTTTTCACAATGTCTAGACAACACTGATTCGCAGCAATCGAACCAGCCAGAAGATTTTGAGTCCATTAAAGAGCCTCCCCAGTGCTGAAAGACCACAGACTTATACCAGCACACCACTGAAACCCTCCAAATCCAACATAGGGCACCAAGAGAGCCAGTTCCAGCACATTGGTGGCACGTTGCCCAAATTCACATGATCCAAAGCTTAGCCTGCTCATCCATGTGAGTCTACAAGGCTAGAGCCAGCAGCATAACAGCGCAAAAACCTATCAGGGTAGCAAGCAAGAGACATCGCAGAACTAACAAGGATTCCCAAGCAAAGCTTTGCACAAAGACTGCAGGCCTAACACAGATCACTTCAGCTTCCTTCTGCTTCCCGTGACTATGAACTGTGGAGAATCTGAGATAAAAGCTTAAACATAACTCCTCTAAAATATCACCAAAAATCAAAAGAGCAGTTTATAATTTTATAATCCACTTTTTTTTTTTTTTTTAGTCTACAATCGTGATCCACAAATCTGCTTAATACATCCTCAAGAGGTGTTATTCAAAGTTATCTGAAAACAAAAGCAATAAGAGAGGACCACTGAGAGAAAACCTGCTGTTCTAAAGCAGCCCCAGTTCCGTCCTCCTCCTCCAGAGCAGCACTGATCATTTCTCGGATTCTGAGAAACAATCCTGAAAACTTCAAAGCAAAAAAATGTTTAGATGAGGAACAAGATCTCCCTTGACCAGTTCTTCCAAGTAGTTTTAAGGGGGAGGGAAGGGTGGAAGGGTGAATATATAAGAATATTTATTGATTCCATCTACAGGTCAAATACCATGACAGAGACCAGTAAAAGAGGGACTGGTGAACTTCAAAAAACCTAATTGATATTTTAGATAGAAAAAACACTCCATTAGTAGAACGGTAGTATCAGTACAGAATTTGTCTACAGTACAATGATTATTTCAAAATGGACAAAAACACTTCCCTCATTTCCATTTCCGCCACCTCGAGCAGCATCCTTAACATCAGGTTCCTCAAGAAAGACCAACTCAAACCCTCGCAGCAGCTGGCACGCAGTGCTTCAGCAGCCGCTTGCTGTGCTCCTGCTACCCGGAGGTATTGGAACCACCTCTGCCAGCCGACCGCTATCCCACCCAAAACCTCGCTCAGCTTCAGGCCAGCAATGCCATGGCAAATGGGTTTGCAAGAACAAAAAGGAAGCGTTTGATGCCCAAAGACAGTTTACTGACCACATCAGGAATAATTCCCTCCAAATCAACCTTCTCCCATCACAGCAACAAGAAGCAGACGTAGGATTAACTATTCTTCCCTCTTGCTTTAAAAATTCTGGAACTTCAGCTTCTTCAAAATTGTGTTACATGACTAAGGTAATTAGGAACAGATTTTCAACATACATCACACAGGCTGATATTGGGATATCTGGGTGATTTTTCAAGTTGAAAATGTCAAAGGCATGTTTTTAAATTCATACTTTCCTTACAGACCTTAGGCAGGCATTGCACAGAAAGTACAAAGTCAAAGGACTCGCGCACAGCACCAAACATGTTAAATACCAATGTCACATGGGAAGCAAGTTTCAAGTAATAAATTTTTTACAACTGGTTACACAAGAAAAAAACATTTAAGTAAGGATTTCTCCCATACTTCCATCATTACTCTAAAATCTAGGCACAGGATTATCAAGAGCATACCAATTTTATTTCAACTAAAAGAAGCCAAATTGTCAACACACGAGTCTTGGCTGAACAGCAGCTCATTCCAATCTTAAAATACTAAAATATATTTGGCACACTAATCATAACATGTCATGAAACTTTTCCTCTTAAGAAGCAAGAGGGGAAATTAAGGACAAAATTTAAACTTAAGCTTTCTGGAAGGACACCAATAAGCGACAGCTGAAACTTTGCACAGAGGCTCTACGTACCATTTTGCCTTGAACGGCAAGATGACTCGCTGCACTTCTGCGGAAGCTGCGCTTCTCTGGATAAAAAAGGAGAAAGTGGCCAAAGATGCTGGACTGACAGGAGACCTGCTAATCCATACCAGAAGCCCGCAACGCAGCTACCAGCGCGTAACCGCACCACTGTCCCCAGGACACGTGCTTTTTTGAAAATGAGACTGAACACTTCCTTGGGACAGATAAACCTGATACCAGCACATCCACACAAGCCTCTCTGGAACATCTTCATGCTGCATATCGGTGGTTACTGATTAACTCAAGTCTTCAGCTTATCCCAGGTTAAAAAGGCTGTACTCCACACACATATGGTCGTATACCATTAAAACGGAGTAACAGCTTAAGCATATTGGCACAGAACAGGCATAAATAGTCATATGAAGCAACTCTCTGTTGTGGTTACCTCAGGCTTTAACCAAGGTCAGACCACAATTTCCGCCACGATTATTATAAACCCACATAAATGCCTCTACATCAATAAAATATTACAATCCTCAGTTACTAGCTCTAACTATTCAGCTCTGCTCCTTGCACCTCAAACTCGGGGCATTCTCTTAGCACAACTTCTGGCTGGGGGAGCTGCAGCAGGCTGGTGGTGCAAGGAAGATCCCCTGCTATTGCTTCCCCACACAACCCCTCATGGCTGCTTTCTGCGAAATCCACTGCTGGACCTGTGGTTCAAGGAAAGCTCAAATATTTTTCATTGACGACTTTGTTTTTACAATGGCAGCAACCTACAGATTAGCACTTAGTGCTCAACAGGTTAGCATAATTACTAGGCAAACGTTTGATCCCCAATACTTTATAGAGAAGCACAGCTAGGGAGAAAGCACACAGGGCGTCCTATGTCAAAGCCCCGTAACCAGCATTTCTGGTTTGACACGTCCCAGCCAACACTGCCACGAGCCTCTCAGATCCTCACCGAGCACAGCTAGTCAGCTTGACTTCCATCCCGCAGTAAGGTTCATTTTTGAGTTCCTCCTGCATCTGAAGGGTTCACGAACCCTGGAATTGCCAACCTGCTTCCACCTAGCATTAGTAGCCCTTGCCTAGTGGAAGGTTTGGATTACACACACCGTGTAAGGTTGTGCTGCATTGTGTTCTCAAAAATATCATTCAGCTGAAGTATCTGTTAGACAAAAGTAGTGTAGGACTTAAAATTTACATAATATTCACCTAGTCCTCCAAGGCGAGCAGATATTTCTGACCACTGTAACCCATCTTTGGGACTGCAGAAGGGGAAAGGCCTGGCACCACACAGCACTGGGTCACCCAGTGACCTACATACAGCAGCACAGGAGCTTCCACTGCATAATTAAACAAGCCATGCTACTCTCACCCAACTATCCTAGAAGGCACAGTGTATCAACCCAGAGCGCATTTTCATTCACAAAGCACGCCTAACTGACCCTCCTCCTCAGAACTGCTGTGCTATGCACCTGAGCAGAAAACAATACCAAGCACTTCAAACCACAGAGCACTGCGTAAAACAGCAACTGTCAGCTCACGTAGCTGCACTCCCAGCACGGCATTTCCCTCTCCTCACACATAAAGGCCCTTCTACACCCCCCCCCCCCCCACCATTTCAAAGCTCTGCAGCAAATGCTCCCACTTGCATGCCCCACCACCCAGCCTCCCGGATCAAGCAGGAACAGGCACCTTTGTGTGGGGACCCATCGATGCTCTCGGAGCTGGACTCAATGTCGGCGGTGGCTCTCCTGAGGCTGCTAAAATAAGCCCTGGACCTGGAGAAGCTGCTGCGTGGGGACCTGCCGTGGGGACTGCCGAAGAGGGTGGAGGTGCCATCCTTGCGGGTAAAGATGCTGCTGAAGAAGCGCAGCAGCCGGTGCTCATGGGCTGCGGGGCTGCCGGTGGGGCCGTCCCGCCCCAAGCGCTCCGAGAGCCGCTGCAGGTCGCTGTTATCCAGCGTGCGGTTCTTGTTCTTGCTCCGCTCCCAGCGCTCCAGCTCAGAGAGCGGGTCAGCCTTGCTCAGCACCTCACCCACATCCAGGGTGTTGCGCTTCTCAGCAGCGGGCGGCTCAGCGAGTGGCGAGCCCAGTGCTTCACCAACCTCGTTGGGCTGTGGCCCTGGTGGTGTGGGGAGGCATCCTGAGCTGCTGTGCCGCCGCACCCGGCTCAGTGCCCGTGCCCGCAGCAGCTCCGCGCCGCTCCAGTGCCTGAAGCTGAAGCTGCGCTGCAGCAGGCCCGGCTGCCGCCCGGGGCTGTGGCCTGGCTCCCCCAGCTGCACGGCCTCACCCCAGCGGCTTGCAAGCAAGCGGCAGGCCTGGAGCCCCGCATCCTCCTTGGGAGAAGCAGCCACCGGCTCCCTTGCAGCTCTGGTTTCCTCGCGGCTACAGGTGGCTGCCGGCTCCGGGGTGAGGGTGGCATCCTCCAAGGAAGGGCTGCTCCTCGGTCCCGTGGAGGTTTGCTGCCGTGGCCACCTGAAGGTCAGCTCGGAGGGGAAGGGCTGCCCCGCGCGCCGCGGCACCTTGAGACGGCCCAGCTCCAGCTGCCCAGTGCTGAGGGTCCTGAAGTTGCGGAAGCCACAGGGGCTGGGCACTCGGTCCTGCTCCTCGCCCTCCTCTTCACCCTCCTCCTCCTCCACCAGCAGCAGCCCAGCCCTGGTGAGGCTGGAGGAGCCGGGAGCTTGGCCGCAGCCCCACCGCCCGTGCTGGGGCGGCTCAGGGCTGAGCAGCCCGCCGCCCTCCGGCCCCAGCAGCTCCTTCTTCACCATGGTCACGGAGATGCGGTAGACGGTTTTCCTCTGGGGGGTCCCGCGCTGCATCCTCTCGGGGGAAGCGGCAGCCGGCGGCTCGCTGCTGTCCAGAAGGTACATGTCTGCCGCCCTGCCCGCGCCTGCCTTCAGGCAGCAGCCGCCAGCCCGGGCATCCGCGCCACCGCAGACGTGAGCCGGTGGCACGGCGAATCCCAAGGCAGAAGCGCCGACCGCTGGGGAGCGCAGATAACGCTAACGATCAATAAAAACCAACCCCCGAAGCCCGCCGTGCCCAGCCCGCCCGGCCCCCTCCCGAGGCCGCGCACCGCCGGCGGGCGCCGGGCCGGCCTCCGGG